>JAOPUL010003388.1:69546715-69573570 GCA_027564515.1 Octopus rubescens
CTTGCCAGTTTCCAGTCAAACCGTCTAACCCATGCCTGCATGGAAAAACAGACGTTAAATGATGATGATGATGGTACCAGTAAGGCTGCAATCCAATGATTGAAACCAGTTGCTATGCAGTAAGATGATGGTGATGTCATCAACATATGATGTCTGGTATACTTTATATCAATGGTTCTCAACTGGGATCCATATGATCCTTTAGGGTCCATATAAGATTTTGTTGTTCAGGTTTATGTGCAATAAATTGGTTATACTTCTACAATACATGAAAGATTTTAACACTTATAAAGTTCCTAATAATATTTAATTAAAAAAAATATAATATAATTTTTAAAACATTGAATGGCTCTGAGGGTCCATCTGAGTAAAATAAGGATCAGAGGGGTCCATAGGTAATAAAATGGTTGAGGATTACTGCTTTATATGATAGAACTGTGGTGGCCTGAGGATAGTAGTTGTTAAATCTACTGACTTGAGAAGTCAATCATTTGTTTTCTATTGTTTTAAGGAATGTGCTCAATAACTGTTAGAGGTTTGTGTGTAGCAGGAAGTGATGTGAAAAAGTTACTATCAATAGATTCTGGGTATTTTAATTGTTGTGTTTTTATTTCTTAAGCTGAAGGAGATGAATTGGAATTGGACAGTCTATCAAGAAAGCGAAAGGTAAGTTCGTTACAAACATTGAAACTGAATTATAACTTCTAGATGTAAAGTGGTTGGTGTTTGGAAGGGCATTCTGCTGTAAAAACCCTGCCAAAGCAGACCTTGCTGGTGTCACATAAAAAGCACCCAGTCCACTCTGTAAAGTGGTTGGTGTTAGGAAGGGCATCCAGCCATAGACACCATGCCTAAATAGACAGTGGAACTTGGTGCAGTACTCTGGCTTGCCAGCTCCTGTAAAACCGTCCAACCCATGCCAGCATGGAAGACATGTTAAATGTGTCCCTTTTCATGATATTGGAAAGACAAAATGACATATTTGCCGTTGTCTATTTCTAAAAAAAAGCTATAAACAGGAAGCCAAATTGAGGAAGATTTTTCCACATATATATGCAAGTAAATCAGTAAACAGACCTTCTGTCAGTTTTGACAATGAGTACTCTAGTCGTTCAATCAGTTACAATATATTTCAACAAGACTATAATTCAAGTGCCTGAGTATTTTACAGATCCTTAAAGTAAACTACAGACAAGATTAGCTTAGCACTTTGTATGACTAGGCTGGACTCTGAGAAGCTTGCAGTTTCATTCACAAGACTTGCAGTTGTAGCGGTGTCAGCTATAACGACAGTCATACTGCGGCTGTCAGCTATGACACAGTCGTACTGCGGCTGTGTTAACCAATATGAGCCGGGCACGCGTTAACGCGAAAAGGCAGTGTCACTGCCAGTTAAGCCGCATCATGTTTTCAGTTAGCTTGGGTATGCAGTACAGTGAACATCACTTCCCATAAATTCACCATCAGTTAGCCTGGAAGACCTAAAAGAGTGAACATCACTTTAGCACTAGCTCACCATCATGATGGCCATGGTGTTTCCAACCAGGACATCTATATCCTGCTATGTCCTCTCCATTAACTCACTAACTCAACCTATTACCAACAGCCAACTTTGGCCCAACTTGCTCCCAGCACCATTAATATCCTTTGCTCAAAACCTACTTGTCAAATTAAATGCACATTCACCAAAATAAACACTTTATGCCTTCTCATATTGTATTTATTAATGCCTTCTGATATTATATTTCTACACACACTAACCACTTATTTTTAAAGATTGACCCCAGATTATTTTAGAAGACAATTTCAAAAACTCTGTGTAGTAAGATTGAACTTCACCATTATTCCAAAGTGAACTTCTTCATAATTCAGCTGCACTTGCATGCTGATACATATATGCACGCTATTGAATACACACTTATCACTAAGTTGATAGCTGTATATTTTTCTACTCAAGTGCTACCAATATGGACAGTTTTCTGAATACCCTAGTGAAATATCATTTCTTTATAAAGTTCTCTATCAGATATTCTTACATTTTTAATTAGTTTACTACATCTACTCTATTTTATTTCTTTTTATGTATATATACAGTTGCTGTTGGGTGATCAAGATGGGCCACCAACAAAGATGAGAAAAGAATCTCCTTATTTTGTCGCTCCATTAGCATTCCTGTTGGCTCATTGTGAAGAAAAGCTACCATTTGTGTCTTTAACTGAAGAGGTTGGTTCTTTTTTTTTTTTTTCATTTCTTTGAGTGATGATAATATAGCCATCTCCATTAAGTGTTACGTTTTCTAAAACATAAAAATGGCTTTAAGGTTAGAGTGCTTGGCTGTTGAACACACAGATCTGAGTTCCAATCTTATGATAGCTGTTCTCTCTTGCTTCCCTTTTCATGATTCATGATTGTGCTTACTTCAGCATATTGGAAAGACAAAACGACACTTTCGCTTTTGTGTCTATTTCTAAAAGAGGTATTGATCCAACAAAAGCTTCAAATTTAAGCAAAAATGGATGTTAAACACAAAATACACATACACACAAAATTGGCGGATGGCTGGACTAAATTGTTTAGTCTCTAGTTTTATTGCCTTCTGCTGCTCTATTTACAATCCACCATTGTACATTTTTCTTTCCATGTTTTCAGGTTCTATGTTTCTCTGGAGAGATATAAACAGATTAGATTAAGTAGTTGTATCCTATTTCTTTCCCAGAAATGAACAGCATTATACTTGGAGCAACAAAATTACTATTTTTTATAATAAATAGTTTAAGGTTCAACATATATCATAAAGGAATTCATTTTTTTTTTCTTTAATTCTCTTTACATTCTTTTCCCTTGGCAATATGGGGGTAGGTTAATCTTAGCAAATTTTAGGTATTTGAATATGTTATGTTGAGAATAAGTATTTTGTATAACTGGATCTCTTTTCTATTACTAATCACTCAGACATAAGAGTAATACTTGTTTCATTTTGACCAATTGAAACCATGTACAAAATGGCTATAACAAAGTTTGAGCAATTTATCAAAGACTGGGTTAATAGTTGCCTCCATAGCTCAGTGGTTAGAGCACTGATCTTGTAAACCAGGGGTTGTGAGTTCAATCCTCACTGGAAGCTTCTGTTGCACTTACATTTTAAGGCGCAGGCATGGCTGTGTGGTAAGAAGCTTGCTTCCCAACCACATGGTTCCGAGTTCAATCCCTCTATGTGGCACCTTGGGCAAGTGTCTTCTACTGTAGCCTCGGGCTGACCATAGCCTTGCGAGTGGATTTGGTATATATATATACCGTCCAACCCATGCTTGCATGGAAAACGGACGTTAAAGGATGATGATGAGGATATATATATATATGCCAGTGACACGTTAAAAACACCCGTGCTGGTGACACATTAACAATACTCATGCCAGTGACGCGTTAAAGGCACCCAGTACACTCTCTGGGGTGGTTAGTGTTAGGAAGGGCATCCAGCTGTAGAAACCAAGCCAAAACGGACTTGAGTCTGGCACAGCTCCCCGGCTTGCCAAGCTCCAGTCAAACCGGCTAACCCATGCCAGCATGGAAAATGGATGCTAAATGATGATGATGATGAGTAGTTCAGTATTTCTGCCTCACAGCCACTTAGTATCTTCTGTGAGATGCTATTTTACATTTTATGAAGTCTTCAAATAGATGTACAAGACATAATCCTCTAACCCTTGTGAGTGGATTTGAGAGACAGAAACTGAAAAGAAGCCCACTGTGTGTGTGTTTGTGCATGCATGTATGTGTGTGTATTTACAGTTGCGCTTCTCTGAAGGTTGCTGAGCTGCAAGTGATGAAGTTGTTGTTTCTCCTGTCAAGAAATCATTTGCTGGCTTTGCACTTTCAAAGATGTGCAAAGTAAAAGATCCCTTACTTGAAAAAGAGCTAAGAGTTAGCAACAAAAAAGGTATGTAGCTGTAAAGTAATGCTTCAGTAATATATTCATCTCACCCATGCTAGCTTGGAAAAATGGATGTAAAAATGAATGAATGAATCCTTTTTTAATCTGTCTCCTTTATAATCTTCAAATGTTTACATATTTGATATATTAACACTGTTAGCTATTTCAATTTTTGCCAGGATAGCTTCAGTAACTGAATCTATGGTTAATGTTCAAGAAAATGTTAGTGAACCAAAATAAAACATAACTGTTTTATATTTATGATTTATTCCAGCATTGTTATTTTTTCTTCTTGGAGTTTCTCAGTGGTAAAAAAATCTTAATTGATTCTGATATAATTTGCAGCTAACAAGAAGGAATATTCCACATCAAGGTATCCAAGTAGATGGTGAAGGTAGTTGTATGACCCTCACAATAATGGAGTAAGTCTTTTACACTTTTTATCTAACAAAAGACACCTTTCTCTCTCTCTCTTCACACACACACACACACACACACTCTTAATCATATTCTATATTTGATAGAAAAGTAAATAAAAAGTTAGTCACATCTCTTTTTTTTATGAGAAATTTCTGTACTTTATATTATTCAAGGGTTGCAACTAGTTGAATCAATAGGGTGCTAACCTATCAGCAATTCATATCCTATAAATGGTATTGTGTTGTCTACCTGCATCAAATAACTCTCAGTAGCCTGGTATGCAGTGTTGTATATTGCGACTATGTGAAATAACAGTGCAGCATTGTCTAGTATTTAGTTACCTATTTACAGCTTAGTAGACTAAGCTGTGAAGAGTGGAATATCTGTGAAACTGTGGCAGTTAACCAACCCTTTATTGACTCATCCACTGTTACATTGTGTAGTGTTAATTATTGAAATAAACATGTCTTTTTATTTTAAGTATGTCCAGTGGGTTTTTTTTTGTAGTTAATCAGTTGAACACAAAGAAAAAGAAAATCTGTTCATTAGACGAAAGCTTAATAATATGCACACTCATGATCTATTTACTACAATTGCATCTTTGCTTATTTACCACCCCTGATTGAATGAACTAAATCAACTGTGATCACATTTGAAAATAGAGCTAAATTAGTGAACTGTGTGCAAAGTTATCATGACTCATCCTGTGTCCCACTACAGAAGTTCTACTCTGAACCACATCTTTACTAGAGACAGTTCAGTGCTGAATGAACAAGTCTATCAAACTCATTCTAGTTATGATCATACTGTCCTTTATTTCATTTTACTGTATCCAGGAATACATTATCTAATGTTTCCTTTCTTTTGAAAGCCAGTAAAGTATGATTTGAGGGAGATTTGGCTGTTATTTCTAGCATGTTGAACAACTCCCTTGTTGGTTCGCAGTAATTTTCCTTTTGCGTATATTGACAGGAGCTATGAAATATTTTAGAGGTTAATTATTTTATTTATCCAAAGAAATCTAGATTGAGCTTAAAACTAAAATTCAGGTTGTTGCTTCTGATATATCCAATCCTCATCTCTTTATTGATGGCTGGCCTGGTGTTAATCAATCAAAATAGTTAGTCATAGATTGAAACAGAATATGCTTTACCACATTTAAAACAATAACTTTAACTTTATTGCTTTCAGTTTACCAAATTGTAAAGGTTGTACACCGCAAACCATGGATGAATTAAGAAAGAATTTATTATCTAGCAAATTCAGGATTCAAGTTCGTCCAACAAGGAACTGGATTGTTGAGGTAAGATTTAATTTAAGCCAGAATGAATGCAAGAACTAGATTAAACTAAATATTGAAATTAACTTTTAGCACTTTTGTGTGCGTGCTTGTGTGTATATCAGCCATAGGTTGAGTGAAATTCAGAAGGCTTGAAGCAAGTACACTCCAATGAATGTTCAGTGTTTGTATGCATGAGCACTAGAATACAAATGAGTCGGGAGAAATTCTGGTTATAAGAAGAACTAAGTGTAGTGTACAAGAGAGAATGCTGTGTTGGTAAGGGTATGTAATGTGCATAAAGAAGTGCTAAGAACTCAAAGTTAATGTAACTCGTGAAAGAGGGAGATAAGGAAGACTTGGGATGATCTAAAGATGCTGCATCTCACAGAGGAGATGACAAAGGACTGCACTGATTGTGACGATGTTGCAGAAGACCCTGCTGCTAACTCTAAAATCTATCCTGATATGAGGGTGAGATATTTGCCCTCTGCCAAGCGTACATCTCGCTGTCCCTCTCTTTACTTGACATCATTTATATCCTTTGAGAGCTCCATCAACCTATTACTCCTCACCTCCTTCATTGGTCCATCTTCATTCCTCCACTAAGTTTATGTGTAAGAGAGTGCATTGGTCCACTCATTCCTTCACTAGCCCTGTGTATAAGAGACTGCATTGGACCATCCTCATTCCTCTATAATCCCTTCTCTTTAGTGAATCTTTATCCCCTTTGCCCTTCTCTTCTACCAGCCACCACACTTTCCCCTGCCAGGGCCACTTATATTGTAACTCATCGCTTTTCCTTTATCTTACCCCATCAACCGCAAATGAGTGATGAGCAAGACAATATCTTTAGTGCTGGTACCGCAGAATAATAATAATTAACTTATTGTATACAATGCTCAGGTGCACTACAACTCATCAGAAAAAGTAACCAGAACTGCATGAACAGTGCATAGAATATGGACAGGAAGTGATCCAGTACACACTGTAAAGTAATTGGCAAATAAGCAGAGAGTGCACAGGATTCTGAGGTCCCTTCATTCAACATCTTTGTGTTGGTGCTATGAAAAACACATATAGTACACACTATAAAGTGGTTGGTGACAGGAAAGACATCCAGCTGCAGAAACCAAGCCAAATGACATGTGTAAGCATCAGTCCAAGGTAGCAGCTTCTAGTAAGAAATGACTTGGGCCATGACAACCTGACCAACCCATGCCAGCATATAAAGCAGAAGTGGAAATGATGATGAAAGTGATGATGTATAATGAAAAGGAAGCTTCTATAATATTTCTCCACTTCAAAAGAGGGAACTGCTACCTAGTTGCTTTCTCTGCTAGAAATAACTGCCAAATTTCCTCAAACCATGTCCTATTGTCTTAAAAATGAGAAAGGACAAATTGGATAATCTGGACCTAGATATACAAATAGACAGGGTACTCATAGCCTAAACCACAACAACATCAATAAATTGTTATGGATTTTGGGATAAACTCTTACAGATATTGTAAATGATTGTCAATATCTGTTCTATTGTCATCATCATCATCATCATCATCAAGCGTCTATTTTCCATGCTGGCATGGGTTAGATGGTTTGACTGGAGACTGGCAAGCCGGGAAGCTGCACCAGATTCCAGTCCATTTTGGCATGGTTTCTACAGCTGGATGCCCTTCCTAACACCAACCACTCCATGAGTCTTTATAATGTGTCACCAACACGGGTGTTTTTAACGTGTCACCAGCAAGAGTGTTTATAATGTGTCACCAACACGGGTGTTTTTAACGTGTCACCAGCATGAGTGTTTTTAACATGTCACTACTAAATGTTAATTTTTTGCTGCCTAAAATACTACTGTTATCAACATTTTTTTTATCTTTTTAGTTTGTTTTCACCAACTGTCCAATCAAAACTACTAGTCCAAAAGAACAAGGTAAATTCTTTCCAAATCTTGAAACATTTTGTATCATTTATTTTTAAAAATTAAAATAAAAAAAAATATTAAATTTATTCTTAGATAACTGGAATAACTGTTTTGATTAAACAAAATATATTTATGGCTCCCTTTAAACATTTAAGTTGAACAATAACTGTGTAGACTTTATCAAAATGTTTGTGTCTAAGAGGGCCCGTGAATGTTATGAGTACAACCATTCCTCATAAGACAAATATATATATATTGATGCTGTCCATGTCCAACCGATCAAAGCTTGGAAAAATGGATGTAAAATGATCAGTAAATAGCAAAATGGACAAGGCATTGAACTATCGATTTGTCATGAATTCACATTTTCTGAAGAGGTTTTACTGTGATTTGGGGTAGTTCACTTTACTTTGGCTACTTCAGTTAACCTAGAAGTAAGGAATAGGTAATAAGTCATTTGCAAACATTCTGAGGTTTCATGCCTATATCAAGAGGATGATGGAAAATCAGGACTGTCTATCCTTGTTTCAAAAGTTCTAGTGATGTTTCTCTAAAGAAGTAAGCTGGGTGACTAGCTAGATATTGAAGGCATTGACTGGTGTGTATTGGAGGGGTAGATAACTACACTAGTGTAGATGTGGTGTGAATGAGTGGTTGATGTCTTTAAATCAAATGCTATAATGTAAGTGATCTACTCTATTAAAACATTACTATAGGTTTAATTGTCACTATTGCTACCGTATACATTATAGCAGTCATGAGCAAAGTGCAGGCTGCAGAACTTTCTGAATGGCATACCTAATGAAAAATTACCATGAATTTTTTTTTACTAGTGTGGCTCACCTGATGATGAGTCATATCTCATGCAGCCTACTTCTTGAAAAACGCTGTCCATGCATGCATTAAAAAGTATTGTGATTTTTTTTTTTTTTTTGCTGTCATTATATTATACAACCCAAATACATTGTAATAGTGTATAACTAAAATATTCACTGCTGCAGTGTTTTCTCTTTTAGGTCCCATACAACGAGTTTATTTCTCCTTTGATCTCAACACTGACCAAGCCAGTAAAACTGTTCAGGACCTTCTTGATGAGTGGACCTTGGTAGCTAACCTGTATCAGGCAGTGTTTAATTTCTCACATTTTTTTAATGGTAAGCAAATTGATCTACAATACTGACTTGATGATCTCTTTTTACTATTGCGTATTATCATTTTGTGTAGTATGAAATTCTTACCTTAAGAATACTGCCAAGAGAATATATATTGTTTTGATTCTTGTACTGAAGGGAAGTTAAAAGTCCATAACTGGTAGATTACAACAGTGAAACTATTTTAATTTAAAATTTTTATACTTCACATTACAGTCATGTACTATTTATGTGAAAAAACCCCAGAATCTTGATGGACAATTGATATCAATTGAATTAGTACTCTTTTAAACAGTAGCAGAAAATATATATTGATTAATTCCCTATAAGAATAAATATTATATTTCAAGCCAATAAAGAAGACAATACATGGCCTAATCAAATTGCTAGAAATAGCAGATAAATCTTTCTTGAATTACACTTGACCATTTTTTTTTAATGTGTTGGTGACACATTAAAGGCACTTGGTACACTCTCTGGAAGGGCATCCAGCTGTAGAAACCAAGCCAAAACAGACTGGAGTCTGGTGCAGCTCTCTGGCTTACCAGTTTCCAGTTGAATTGTCTAACTCATGCCAGCATGGAAAGCAGACGCTAAATGATGATGATCATCATCATATTGGAAAACATAGACTAAGCTATGCTTTGATGCTTTGAAAACACAGTATGATCATACCTAGAATACTTTATATATATATATGCTATTGAGTTAGTCATGGCCTGGGACGATAATGGCCGAATCCAATCTAAGTTATATCCAACAATATCTGGGCTAAATCACCTGGTGCTATGGATTTTCCAATGTATTTAAGAAAAATGCGAAATTTACATGAAAGCAACAAACAGGAGACATGGAGAATAACTCAGAATAATAACTAATATTGTGGAGGAAAACCTAGTCTTGTCATAAACTCTCTAGTGTCTGTGGCATGATAAAATACTGTTAGTGCCTGCTGTAAAATAGCTGTCAACAGTCAGGCTGTCTAGCTGTAAACAGCATGCCAACAACATAACATATGCAATAGCAGAGATTGGTGATTTTCTCTTGCTGTGTGTACCAGATAACCAAGGGCCATGGAGTAGGTAAGACCTATCTATCCAATGTAAACAAGGGAAAATGATGATGGATATATATTTGGCCTTGCTCTGAATTTATTCTTTAAAATTTTTATTATCAATGAGCTATACATTTGCATCTATTAGATACTGAAAGATAGATTCTAGAAGCATAAGAAAATACAATAAAAAGCAAATACTGTGGAATCCCATTTTCCTCTTTCACTTTACTATTATACTTTGACAAACTGTAAAGAATAACAAATCTGTAAAACACTTTAATCTATAGGATTTTTAACCTTCTTTTGATTTCATATCTTGTATAAGTGTGGGGGTAGTGGTGTTCTGTTTAATTTGATTCACTGAAACAAATTTGCAACATAACACAAGCTTTAAATGGGAAGCAGTTATTGCATAATTAAATGGTTTATATTTATTAAAAAAATAATCAAGAATATATTTGAAATGTTATTTGATAGATGAAGTAACTGGTTATAATTCTCCATGAATTGTCTTAATCCTCATCATATTATTGTTATTGTATTGAAATGTAAGATCATGGGAATGAAATGTTTAATGCATTCTTTCATTTTAATAAGAAAATGTTAAACTTTGGATGAGGTGCAAATATCACATCTTCCTATTTTCACTCAATTCAATTTCAGTTTTAAAATGAACTTATAGCATGTTTCAGATGACTAAGATGGCCATACTGTTTATGCTGAATTTAATCTTGGTCAACAATGAAGTGTAATTTGAATGTTTACCCCCTAGTGTGACATGTATTTTGTCACAATGAGATTAATTATTTAAAGTAGCTGCTGAACAGATTTGCAAACACTATGATATATTATTGGTACAAGTAATTATCATCTAACAAATAAACATACTGAAGATTAGAAATATTTATTTTTATGTAATGTCTATTTTTATATACTTTTTGTGAAATATCTCTATAATATTGATTTTGTTTGATATATATCTCTGGCGATTCCAGATAGCAGGACAGGTTTACAGAAACTGATTGAAGTACGGTCTTATAACTACAGAAAACTGACCATTGTTTATGGAGTTACTCAAACAAGTCTTGTAAGTTCAAAGTTTCTAAACATTTCATATAAATATGAGAAAGAGGGAGAAGAACAACTAATTCTGATTTAATAACTGGGATATTTTCTACCTGGCTTGTTCACTACATATTTAAATAGAGTATTTGATACCTTCTTAGACTCCTTTATGAAAGTGGTACTATAAAATAGATTACAGCTATTAAAGATTATCTTAAAACTTGTCTCTGGGTTCACTACATTCAACATGTGGAATTGTTAATGTAATGAGATGACATAATTATGTCCTTGATGGCTATATTAGGTATATTTCAATTCTTGATGATTCTAAACTATTGGTCGAATTTAGTCATTTTCTTGTCATCTACCATGAATGTTGCATCAAGTTGGAAGAAACCTTTCAGAAAGTATGGACATTTTCAAATTTGGAATTTTGCATAGATTATGAAAGAGAATATGAATTCTTTCTACAAGAATGTTTGACCATTTTAGTAATGTAAACTTGAACATTATTTATAATATAAATTTCATGTTTAAATGATAGTGTCATAAGTTGATATATCTGACTCTAAATATATGATCTAGGGTTGTAATTATTTTATCAAATAAAAGCTATAGAGCAAAGTGAATTTGTATTGTATGTTGAACTTGTCGTATTCATTCCCAGGAGATTAAAAGTATTTTTTCTCTATTTAATAACTGAGGAAATATAATATGAATATTGAATTGGAACCCCTTTCCATATTTTTCTGTTGATTATCTTTCTGAAAGTTATTATTATAATCTTTATATTCATATAGATTGCAGACATTCTAAAAGTTCTGAGATAGTTATTGAATCAATACGTGACACTTGTAGGAAAAAAATAATTACAAGCATTGGCATGCTGCGTGGTTAAGAAGCTTGCTTCCCAACCATGTGGTCTTGGGTTCAGTCCTACTGTGTAGTACCTTGGCCAAGTATCTTCTACTAAAGCCCCAGGCTAATGAAAGCCTTGTGAGTGGATTTGGGAGATGGAAACTGAAAGGAGCCTTATGTATATGAGTGTATGTGTATTTGAGCGTACTCTCATCTTGAAATCATGTGATGGTTGTAAACGAGCATCACTGTCACACAAGCAATGTTCTTTCTAGTCTTCTGAGAAAAAACATGTCTAGCCTTGGTAATTATTACCTTGCCTGGAAATAGTGAGGGTTGGCAACAGGAAGGGCATCCAACCATAGAAAATCTGCCTCAACAAATTCTGTCTGACCCATGCTAGCATGGAAAACTTGATGTTAAATGATGATGATGATGATGATTTTACTAATATAGAACTTTAATTGATATCTGACCTATAGTTTTTTTCTTTCCTATACATTAAAAAAAAAATTTGAAGAATCATTTTTATGTAAAAAAAAATGACATTTGTTTTTTTTCCTTTGCTTACAGGTAAACATAGCTTGGCGAATTGACACTAAGTCTTTCCATCTTACTCTAGGAACATGTGGTCAAAATGCATCCACTATCAACCCCCATGTTTTAGTAATCACCCAGCTTCAAGAGGAGCTTAATTGTGCTAATAGTACAGATGCAGTTGCTAATTTGGTTCAAGTAAGTACTATTATAACTATTTATGACACTTCTAAAATGAAAACACAATTTTTTCTCAACAATAAGTTATTTTTTGATAATGGTGAATAGTCCTGAGTAGTTTGGATCTTTTTGTATTGTGTATGATCAGTCACATTTTATTTTTCGTTGGGAGTGAGTAGAATCTCATTAATATGTAAATGATGAAATGTAAATATGTTTTTGTGTGGATTAGATAATTGAATGGGTAAGTGTTGGCCTGCAATCATAAACATTCACAAACCTAGGTAGTACAATTTTAGTTCAACTAAGTGAAATAGTTAATCACTGAGCATGCACATTAACTAAACAGGTAGCTGAATCTATGTATGACTTTATGTGAATTAAACAAATGAAAAGAGTAGATTTCAGGTTAAGAAAATTTACCTCAAGTTTCATTGCAGGACAGTTAGATAGATGTCTTGGACTCTATTTTATTGGCTTCCGTTAAACTAATTACAGTTTACTTATTTAACCATACAATATATAGCAGTTATTGACGTCTCAAGAAAGTACTACCCAAGTGTTGGTATAGCCCTCTCTTCCTCCTCCTGTTACATCCTATGTTCTGATGTATCAAGGGTGGGAGGGCCAAAAAGGTGTCTATGTCTACTTGTGACTACAAGGGCACCTAAAATACTGAGCAAAAGCATGATCATGATTCTGACTGATGGCTGTAGTAGACATCATCCTTTAATGTCCGTTTTCCATGCTAGCATAGGTTGGCCAGTTTAACCAGAGCTGGCCAGCTGGAGAGCTGCATCAGGTTTCAGTCTGATTTGGATTAGTTTCTACAGCTGGGTGCCCTTCCTAATGCCAACCACTTTACAGTGTGTGCTGGGTGCTTTTAATGTGGCACCGGCATGAGAGCTTTTATGTGGTACGAGCACAAGTGCTTTTTACATGGCACTGGCACGGTACTCTCGGTACTGAATACATATATATATATTAATTTGCACATCCAACTTAACTCGGATGTATTGTTAAGAAAGCTGCAGATTGCAGTAATCATTCTGAGAAATCATTTTGTATAGATGTTAGATGCTAAAAAGTACAGATTATATCGGTTGATGAAATGTCTGTACCTTTTAGCATCTAATGTCTATATGAGGTGATTTCTCAGGATGATTACTGCAGTCTACAGTGTTCCTAACAACACATCCAAGTTAAGTTGGATGTGCAAATTGATATTTGTTACAAAAGCTGCTTCCGTCACTAATAACTAATTTATATACAGCCCACCAGCCTTTTGCAACTCACTGACTGTTTGGTCAGTGCTAAACTGTATCAGTTTAATGAAAATTCGGTCTTGAATTCGGTGTTTAGGTATCTTTGGCTGAAGATGTGAAATATGCTGAAATCTTGTGATACAGTGGTCCTAGCACTGGTGCCAACAAATTTCATCTGCTGATATAATCTCTGCTTTTTAGCATTTGTCGTCTATTTGAAATGATTTCTCAGGATGATATACTGCTGTTTATGGCATTAAATCAGCAAATCCAATGGATGTGCAAATTATTACTTGTTACAGAGGTTCCTTCTATTGTTAATAGCTAATTTATACATATATGTATACTGTTCCTTTAAGGTAAGATCAGCAAAAAAAGTACTCATTCCAATGAGAGAGAAATATCATTTAATGTACATAGTATAAAGATACGAGCTACTAAGAGTTTTTTGCTTTGGAGATGCAGGTCTAGGCGTGTTATAAAAACCTGCCGAAACCTGTGTCTCCAAAGCAAGAAACTATTAGTAGGTTGTATCTTTATACTGTGTACATTAAATGATATATATATATATAAATATATAGATCCACGAGGCTATAAGCTGTAATACAAAACTACCAAGTAGGTTAAATTTATCAAAATTACAAATTAAGGGCTATCAGAGACTGCCTGTATTATTAGAAATAGGAGCCAAATGCTCCAGATTGTGAAGATACAGTCTATTTTTAGATTGGCACGGGGTATAACCCTTATCGGTTCATGGGACACTGAGTGAGCAATGTTGACGAAAGGTGGATTCTTGAAACCCAGGGTTCAAGGCAGTTCTTGTCAGCTTGTCCGATAAGGGTTATACCCCTAGTTTTGAGAGGTTCTGTGGCATTTAATATATCATTTTTATATATTTTCTTTGAATTTAATGTTTGAATCTTTTCTGTCAAATCATTTTTATTTTCATTTTTTTATTTCAGTTACTGAATGATACATGGAGTCCTTTAACATCGATAAATAAATTAAGCACCTCTCCATTACTGGGTGGTTCAACTGTAAGTGTCACAAATTCTTGGTATTTTATTTATCTTTTGTTTATTACTTAGTGTTGTAAGAAACTACAGAACTACTTGAAATTTTAACTATTGTATCTTCTATTTTCAGCATCCAAAGCAATCTATGCTTAGCTTCACTATTATTCCACAGTCTACAACGCATGTTAGAATTGCCTTTCGCAATGTGTATCCTTTTATTTTGAATAATTTTTCTTTTACATTGATATCTCTATGCTTATATACCATCATATCCTGATGTTATTGTTAAATACTGGCACTCAATGATAAACTGGTTTTAGTAAATCTTTACATTACACACTGCCAGACTATCTTCTATCTTATCTTTTATCTTCTAGTTCATATTTACAACTGAATTCCTTTATTAGTGCTAATAACTCAACCCTGAAGTAGTTCAGAGCAAAGTTACCGTGTAGTGGAGGCACAACGCAATGCCTAGTGAAATTTGAATTTATGACTGACATTTTTCAAAGACGTTGATAAATGATAAAGATTATTGGATATAGATGATATTACAACAGAGTCCACTCTATTGCAAGCATTCCTGCCCGGTCTCCAGTTTGATGCTCTCTATGTACCTTCCTTCCACCAGTCTTGGAGGCCCTGTAAAGAGTCTTGGGCACAGCCCACAACCTTCCTGCTTGGCTTATGAAAAAAATGTTGGGCATGTGTCTTCTATTATAACCATGGGCCAAAAAAAAGCCTTGTGAGTGGATTTGGTAGACGGAAACTAAAAGAAGCTTATCATATATGTATGTATGTATGTATGTATGTATGTATGTATGTATGTATGTGTGTGTGTGTGTTTTTATGAATATGTTTGTCCTCCCAACACCACTTGGCAACACGTATTGGTTTGTTTACACCTCCGTAACTTAGCAGTTTGGCAAAACAGACCAATAGAGTAAGTACCAGGCTTAAAAAAAATAATTACTGGGGTTAATTTGTTTGGCTAAACCCCTCAAGTTAGTGCCCCAGCATGGTCGCAATCCAATGACTGAAACTAGTAAGTAAACGATAAAAGATGAATGGCAGAATTAATGTAGTAACGTGTTGCAATATTTACTAAAATCTTTCTATGTTAATATCTATTTTTCTGTGCTTGCATGGGTCAGACTAAAGTATGTTGTTGAGAGAAAATCATGGCATTAGAGGTGTTGATCTTAGAATAGTGGACCTGACAAAGGACCATGACAAGTGCAAAGACGTGTCTATTCTTCGTGAGCATGGAAAAGTTGACATAAAAATAATGAAGTTTCTTCTAGAAATATAGAATTTCTTCCTACATGAATAATGTAATACAGATAGGTTTATCTCATTTTGGTAAAGGGGTGGTTGTGTGGTTGAGAAATTCACTTCCCAACCACTTGGTTCTGGGTTCAGTCCCACTGCATGTGTCTTCTACTATAGCCTCAGGTCAACCAAAGCATTGTGAGTGGATTTGATAGAGGGAAATTGAAAGAAAGTTGTCATGTGTGTGAGTGAGTGGGTTTGTATTTCCCTCATCTTCATGTGTGTTTGCTGGTTGTAAGCAACAACCTTGCTAATGGTGTTGTTTTGCTTGCTGTCCTCAGTGAAAGCATGTCCAGGCTTCTTGGCATGTTACATGATATTTGTAAACAAAAGTCTTATTCATACAGTGTTGTTTGTTTCCAGTTCTCAGCACAACCATGCCTGGGCTGTTTGAGAGACTAGATTATTACCATGCTTGGAGACTGGTGAGGGTTGATTTCAGGAAGAGCATTCATCATCATCATCATCATTTAACGCCTGTTTTCCATGCTGGCATGGGTTAGACGGTTTGACTGGAGCTGGAGAGTTGCACCAGGCTCCAGGCATCTGTTTTGGCTTGTTTTTTTATGGCTGGATGGCCTTCCTAATGCCAACCACTTTACAGAGTGTACTGGGTGTTTTTTACGTCTCACCGGCATGGGTGCCCCTTTACATGTCACTGGCTTGGGTGCTTTTTACACGTCACCAACACGGGTGCTATTAACGTGTCACTGGCCACAACTATGATTTCACTAAGCTTGATGTGTCTTTTCAAGCACAGCAAATCGCCAAAAGTCTCAGTCACTTGTCATCACCTCCATGAGACTCAACAACTGGTTGTAGAAACTCTGCTCCAACATAGTCTTGTCTGACCCATGCAACCATGAAAAAGTGGATGTTAAAATGATGATATTGATGTCGATGATATGTCTATATGAAAAGAATTATATGTATATTTGTATATGTAGAAGTTTGTATGTTTGGATATAAGTGAAACAATCCTACACAAGTATAAACATGTGTGTGACATGTATGAATATGTTAGTTGTTTATTTCCTTAACTTAAACAGGAGTTGTGTTGATGTACATTTCCGAAGTGGTAAAATGGTAGCCGTCAGAGATGGTGCTATCAGTTTGTTCGATACCAGCAAAGTGATTGATGGCTTCACACCTACACCTGGTCTCAAAGTAAGTAAATATAATAAGCTTTTTGTTACTAGTATTCATGGTAGTCATGTTTACTTTATATATTTCATGCAATTCATCTACAACTGTATTTACTGGATATATTTGATGTCATTTGTCTGTTATGGGTATTGTTTTATTTTGGTTGTCTTCTGTTATGGTTAGATAACTTAATGTTGATCTAAAATAGGAGTGGTACCTGTGTTCCGAATCCAATATTTATCATACATGCTTTTTTTTTTATTTCAAAAATGCACATTCCCCTACCCCAGTCCCCCATACACACATTGTTTGATACATTAAGTTACAGTTATATGTATGAAAATACTTTAGTTTTGTTAGGGAAAAAAAAAAGAAGAAAAAAATCTTATATGCTGAAAAATACAGTTGACTGATGCAGATAGCAAAGTAGGACTTGTCTATACATAACTTATTTGGTAAAGCTTAAATTCTTAATATGTGGGCTTTGAAGTCAATATTTTAACCATTCAACCAATAAGGTGACTGGTTTTAAATTTGTGGCAACTTGACTGAGTTGGATTTCTTTTTTCTATTTATGAATGTTGAACTTTGTCTAAATTGATTGTGTGATTTTATATTCCATATGTATGAAATATGAAGTGTTACTGAATCTGAGTTCAAGTTTTAGTCATCTCAGGCGTCTTTATGTGTTTTAGTTTATGTACTTCTCATATGAAAGCAAATTCATATTAGTAAATTCATATAATTTCTTGGTATTAGATCTTGAATTTAATATTTTATTGTAAGTTTTTTATTATTTTGAGCAGGGCTAATATCTTATAAATTCTTTTATTTTGGGCATGGCATTTAATTCTACTTGCCTTGGTTTTTCTTACAGGAAATATATATATTAATCAGAAGGATTTGTTTCACTTAAACTGAAGATTAAGGGGAAAATGAGCCAATGAGGAATTTCTAAAAGGATTCCTTTTGATCTGCTAGTAATAACAGACAATTCTGCCTCAATTAGCACCATACCATCTTTAAAAAAAAAGGAAAGGCATATTAGATGATGTAGTCCTAGGTACACTATACCTGAGAAGACAACAGTATAGCCATGAGTAACAGATGTAATCTTAGGCCTGTTCTAATGTTAAAGATTCAGACCTCATGCTATGGAGCAGACTGAAACTACTAACTTAATCTTCTATAGGTTTAATTGGTAGTAGTGTATTTTTCTTATAACTCTTTTTATTTTCAATTGTACATCCCATTTTGGATGTGAGATAATGATATTGGTGATTGGTTAGTTATTGGTTCGTTCTCTAAAACGTTTTCATTGATAGGTTGTTCCCCTTTGTAACTGAAATATTTATATATCATATAGTCAGCAACCTGGTTGTGTAGAAAGTAAACATGAAGGCATGTTAGTGTTGTTAAGAAGTTTGCTTCATACTCACGTTGTTCCATGGTCTTGCTCCCACTGTGTGCCACTGGGCAAGTGAATTCTACCATAGCTTTGGGTTGAACAATGACCTTGTTAGTGACATTAAATAGACAGAAACTGTGCAGAAGCATGTTTTGTATGTGTGTGTGTGTGTATATATATATATATCAATGTTTATAGCTTTCACTGATGTTTGTTGGTAAGGGATTTAACCATTGGCAAATAAAACCCCACTCTTGGCCAGAAATGTGATGAACCAGTGAATTACCCATTGGAAGCCTGTAAGCAATGATGCTATTATTTATAAATTGTTATATGGAATAAAATACATATAGTAAATGACACAACTTTACAAACTGAGTGTTGATATGTTGTAGAAAATCAATTACAGTTTCTTTGCTTAATAACTGTAATAATGTCATTGAAATTTCTGTAGAGATCTCAAAAAAAAAAAATATATATATATATATGGATGTAAGAGTATGAGGTGGTTTTATTTGTAAGAACAGCACTTTCTTGAATATTGAATACTGTGAAACAGCTTCAACTTTTTAATATTTTATATAATTTTTAATTTATTTTTATTAAAAAAAAATTTTTGTTTTTAATTCTAGGCTTTCTTAAACATGTTTGTTGATGAAACGGTGACTGGGAGCCATCCTCGGCGGCGTTCCACCACTGAAGAAGACCATCCTCTGTCTCCTATTGGAATGGATTCAGTTGAAATCTTTCTCCCTCAGAACCCCTCAGTTGGTTCACCAGCCTCCCGGCCTCGACAAGATGGTAACTTGCGCTTTCAAAACCCCATGACCCCACCATCCAACCCTCACACTCCAGCTTCACCTAGTACATCACGAATATCATCTGTAAGTTTTCTTTTTACTTCTATTATGTTATATCTTAAGCCTGCATAACTCAGCTCTCTAAAACCATAACTATTTTTATCATTCTTAAAATGAATTTTCTTGCTAGTTACAAAATTTTGACTTCTGGACTATTTACCATTATCACAGTAGGAAAATATTGAAATTTGTAGAAGATATTGAATGCAGTCTTTTTTAGCTAAATATCTTATTTAGTTTAAATTATAAAAAAAAAAAAAAAAATACCACCACTTGACAATCGGTGATGGCCAGTTACGTCCCCGTAACCTAGCGGTTCGGCAAAAGAGACCGATAGAATAAGTACCAGGCTTTAAAAAATAAGTACTGGGGTCGATTTGTTCGACTAAAAATTCTTCAAGGTGGTGCCCCAGCATGGCCGCAGTCTAATGACTGAAACAAGTAAAAGAGATTTTTAAAAAATTATCTCCTTTTAGATTATTTTTGAACTACTGACAGGAACTGAGGCATGATGTTTTATAGTGTTAGGTAATTTTCTTTGTATCTATAACTTTTTGTTTTTTTGAGTGTTATTGTGATGTGAGATAATATCAAAAAGGGATAATCTGCTTTTATCAGAAAGGGATAATCTCCTGTTAGTGGCTTGCCATCAAGTTGTATATTACAAATAAAATATGAAAAGTTGGAGTTATATCTTTTTATTTATTGAACAGTATTTAATGGGTTGGGTGATTTCTTCATAGACCATTATTTAAGTAGTTGTACTTATGTAATTTGGTTGAGAAATGGTTTAGATATTTTCAGTAAAGTGTGCATTCCTTACCAGTTTCTTGAATTTTAAGGCTTTTGTTATTATTTTTTATTAGTCAAAAGATCTTACTGAACTAGAATAAATAGAATAATGAAATAAGTTAGTGTTGCCTGGATAACAACAATCACAATGGGAAGATTGAAAGAGTTGTAGTTTTGTGGAAGAACTTGACAATTGTTGGTGTTTATGATCTGTGATACAATCATAAGGAATCATATGATGATCATGTTATGAGAGAAGTGGAATTGAGCAGATTTAGTGGTGTAGTAGTTGTCATCATCATCATCATTTAACGTCCGTTTTCCATGCTAGCATGGGTTGGATGGTTTGACAGGAGCTGGCCAGCCGGAGAGCTGTCCAGGTTCCAATCATCTGTTTTGGTATGATTTCTACAGTGGGATGCCCTTCCTAACGCCAACCACTTTACAGAGTGTACTGGGTGCCTTCTACATGCTACTGGCATGGGTGCTTTTACATGGCACCGGCACCTGCAAGACAAAGACCTCTTGGCTGGGAGAAGGAGTGGGGACATGGCTGTATGTATAAATGGTCATTATTTTACTTGACGTGTCTTCTCAAGTACAGCAAATTACCAGAAGTCTTGCTCCCTTGCCATCTCCTCAGTGAGGCCTAGTGTCTGAAGATCCTTTCTCACCACTTGTCCCAGGTGAAATAGTTGTAATTATGATAATGGACACAGCAGTGGAGGGATACAATTCAGTGAAGACAAGGACTGGAATCAGTTTGTGTTGAATAGTTGCCTATAAGGCATATAACTTTTTATTAGCTGCAGTCTCATATTTTGGTCATAGAAGCAGATGATTGATGAAGCCAGTCTGGACTATGGGAAATCAGTAACTGTGCAGGAGTAAAGAATATATTTTAAACTCAGTTTTCTCAAAGTAATTTTACATATGTTGCATTCTGAGATAGAGTCTTAGAAAACAATATGATTTCTATGCATAAGCATTGATAGAATTTCAGTTCACAAGCAGAGAAACAGTAGTGGAATTTTGTTTTCTGGTCATGTGAAATAAATGTATTTTGGTGGTGTTAGATGTTACTATTGCTGTTAGAGTTCTTATTAAAGAGCATGTTTGGCTCATTGAGAGCTGTTACGGAAAAGTAGAATAAGGGAGCAATGAAATATTGTATCATTAATATATGTTGTATTTGGTGGAAATAAGTTGAATAGTTGGCATGTCTTTGGTTAAATCTTTAAATTGTTGATTGGTGAAGCAGTGATGAGAAATGAAAGGTATAAAGCAAAGTAGTTTAAGTTGCAATTTAGTGTATGAACAGAAGGTTTATATATCATGTCAAGGGATAATGCTATCTTTAATAAATATAGTTTTTTGTTTGCTATTATATTTTTGCCACTATTAGCATTTTAAATGTAGCCTTTTCTTGTTTTTCCTGCATATGTTTTTTCTTACTGTCATAGTTTAGATTAATGTGATAATTTACTTATTTGTATCAATTGTTGCAACATGGCTACTTAGTCAACAGTAATGCTTTATCTATCAAGTGAGAGTGATAGTAATTTTTATGTTGGTTAACTGAGATATGTAAAGTATTGTTTTAATCGGTGCTCTTGCATTCTGGTTATTCAGTTTTTCTATCCATTAAAAATAGATATAAAATTTCAAAATAGAAATATATTAATTTGTGCTTCACTCTTCACATTATTAAAATTTCTAATAAGCAAAATATTTTACTACATTTTCTGCTTTTTAAAAGGAGTTGTTATTTTTATTCATTATTTTCTGTTAAATGAGGTTAATAACTTGGATTGCTTTTCCTCTTTTTTTCTCCCTTAGGGCTATGCCTCTTCTCCTGCAGCTGCCTTTTCTCTTTCATCTCCTCCATCCCTGCCTCCACAAGTATCTCAAAGTCCCTCAGCAGCCCTAATCAGCACACCATCACCTAGTACATTATTAGGTCAAGGTGGTTCTCCTGGTAATCCACAGTTACATGTCCCTTCTCCAGGATCATTTGTGCCAACTCCCTCTCCACAGTCACTTGGTATCCATCTATCATCACCTGCAGGTCCTTTCATTGCACCTCAAGGTTAGTAATTTAAAATTTTTTTATTACTATAACCCTATTATTACTATATTTCTAACTAAATATACCTCCTATGTATTTAATTACATTTTAAGATAATCAAGAACTTGGACTGATTTTCTAAAAAACAACTATAATTTTTTATTTATTGATGTATGAATATGGTTTTTGGAACACAACAAAAAGTTCGTAAATAAATCAATTACCTAATCTTTTGTTTCAAAACTCTAATTACAGGTAAATATGGGTAAAATTATTTAAATTTTTTTATAATATCACCATATAAAAATGTTTATATTTAATTTGGTATATAACAGAATTGTTATAGAGAAGAATTGTACATATTGGATTTTCAGTTGAAAAGAGATGCATGATAAAGGTAAAATAGCATGAAATATTGGAATCATGGTTGCAGAAAACTACAAAATGAAAGATTCACATGCATATACATAAATCCACACACAATGCAAAAAAAATGATTCACTGATATAATTAATAAAATGGTTATTCAACTTAGAGGTAAATTATAAGTAAATAAAGAATTGAGAACGAGGTAAATTTGAAAATAAAGTATTTTATAAAGTTAAATTCTACACAAATTAAATAATATTTCTGTCATCATCACAATCGTCATTTAATGTCCATGTTCTATGCTGGCATATGTTGGATGTTTTGGCAGGATTTAATGTGTCCAAAGACTGCATTGAGCTCCAATGTCTGCTTTGGTATAGTTTTTAAGGCTGGATGCCCCACCTAATGCCCACCATTTTACTGCATGGATTAGGTGCTTTTTTCTGCTACCTGTCCTATTGAGGTTGCCATGCTGACACCTCCCCCCCACCTCTTCCAGGGAGGTGGAGGATGTCACCTTCATGTTAGCGGATTACTGTGATGGGAAGGGTGGGGATGGAGGAGGAGCAGGTTCCTGCAGAGGGATCTGCATGGCTACTCACATCTAGTAGGGAAAAAGGGGTGAGAGAAAGAGAAAATGATTAGTAGGAGTTGCAAGACATAGATAATGGCGATAATGTGCCTGGGTAGCCCCATACTACTCTGTATAATAGAATCTTGCAAAATGCATGTCATTTTGGAAAGTCTTATGCTGGTTATATATTCCATTTCTTTCTGCTGCTGCTTTTGAAAGTTCTTCAAATTTGTAGTCACCTCTAGTGAATGTGAAACTGGTTTTAATTGTTTTCAAATGTAAAAAGTTATAGAAAAAATAATAATTATCATTATCTAGTGAAATCACACATGTTGTCACTAACATAGCAATGAGATTTGCATTGATATTCTCATTCAAGTATCAATAAGTCATTGCAAGGCAGTTTCATGTTATAAGCCACAAAGGGTTGGTAACAAAAGTGTTAAAAGTATAAATAACTAACATATAGTTTGTCAACAATCAAAAGTAAAATCAATCATCATCATTTAACGTCTGTTTTCCATGGTGGCATGGGTTGGACGGTTTGACTGGAGCTGGCAAGCTGGAGGGCCACACCACGTTCCAGTTTGATTTGGCTTGGTTTCTACAACTGGATGCCCTTCCTAACACCAACCATTTTACAGTGTGTACTTTAATGTGCCTCGGCACGAGCGCTTTTATGTGGCACCGGCACAGGACTCTTGCAGGCCAATTCTCTTCACCAGGGGAAAACTTCTGCTGTGGATGGCGGGTCTAACTCACTCCACCACCAAAAAAAAACTTTGTTATCAATGGCAATGGTTATGTTAATTTTCTTTATTAGTATCAGTTGACTAAATCAAGAAATTAAGAAGTAGTTAGCCCAGATCGTTTAGTTCTAAGTACCATGACTGAATAGTGACAGCAATCTAGTGACCAGATTGCAGTGTTGTGTTCAGTTTTTTGAACAGTTGTTGGTGTTTTATCTAGAGGGAGCTTTTATTTGTCATCTGCTTAACACTTCAAAAACAGGGCTTGTGATCTTGAAGGGAATAATTTTTATTATTATTCATCAATTTTAGCAGAGCCTATTGTAATCTAGTACAGTTCATAATTTAAACTAGCAATCACAAAAGGTAAATTTATGGTCTGTCTCCTATAAAAGAGAATTGAAAATAGATTGTGATACTTTTTTTTGTCCAATCAGCTTAAAATATAAAAAAGATCACATTGTACAGGGTGGTTCGAAAGTTTTGTTGCCCTCTACCAAAATGTAATGAGAACAATAGATTTCAAATCAAGATCCTTTGTCATGCGTGTTAACATTGTGGTTTTGAGAATTCCTAACACGGAAGACCGTTTCATAGTGACTTTTTGGGTGATCCTAGCACAGATGCCTCCACCTCTGCACATGTGTCCCTTCGTCTTGAGGGTCGTCCTGTCCTCAGTTTGTCATTAATTGATCCTGTGAGAAACAGTTTATGTTCCCATTGCAGTATCATCCTCTTCGGAGGAGCTGGTTTGCCGAATCTTGCAGTGAAGTTAAAACAATATGTAGGGGTGGCAAGACTTTCGGACCACCCTGTATTATGCACAAGGCATGTCTACTAAATACTAGATTAAGTATTTAACTGCACCAAATGACATTATTTTATTTCTAGAAATAAATATTTCAAAAATTATGGTCTCTCTTTACTTTTGAGAAGTCTGTTGTACATAATTCTTGAAAAGTAAAGGAGTGTGTTTAATATGACTAGAGTGACAAGGAAAAGAGGTAGCGTCACAGAAAGTTCAATATCCCCACTTGCCTCCTCCTGATGGTTTGATTCAAAAGAGCCATCTAAATTATTTATAGGTGTTGAAGCATTGAGTGAGGCTCAGGTGCCACTGGCTTAGATACAAGATTGAAAGCGACCATGAAACAGTAGACTCCTAACCATCTGATAAACTGACATCTGTAAAATGAGGATTCACATCCAGAATTTCCACTTCCTCCACTAAAGACATATTTACGCTGGTGCTTGTGACACTTTAAGAACATCCTGTAACCCAGAGATGACTGTCTTGAAGGGATGGACTGTTAACTTGAAGATTTGCACTGATAGTTAAAATGAAATTGATGTGGAGTGCTGTTTGTTGAAGTCGAGATTAGAAAACATATTGAATGGCATGCATTGGGAATAACTAGTTCCCATTTGGAAGGATTCAAGTATTGTAATTTCAGGGTCAATGATATTATATTCCAAATGGTTTCATTATATCATTCTGTTTGCCCATTCCCTTGTGGATTGTAAGGAGTAGTTCTGCTAGTAAATACACTTTGCTGATGCAAGAATTGTTGTAAATCCTTCAGCATGAAAGATGTACCATGATCAGAATGAATGTACAGTGGCATTTCAAAAGGTGAGAAGAGTTTTAATAAGTACTTTATAATACTTTCAGTAGTCATATGGGAAATCAAAAGGAACCTTAAAAATTCATCCATGGTGGTCAACAAATATTGGTTTTTGTGGTTGAAGGGAGAAGTTCCTTAAAAACCAAAGCATATTCTTTTGAAGGCTTGAGGAACCTTCACCATGTGAGCAGGTGTTCGATTATCAGCCTCGACTTTATTGCATCACATGTTAAGAAGCATGTAGAGATCATTCTTTTGATTTCATCTACAGAATATGGAAGATTTCTGTTAAGCACAAAATGAAACATCTGTGTGATGCCAGAATGGCACAAATCCTTATGAAGTCTATGAAGTACATCCATATCCAACATTACAGTATAAATCCAGGACAGTGTCCTTCTTTGGCCTGTAGGTCATGTCAAAGTAAAAACAGCCAGACTTTCTACAGCCAAGTGCTCTTTCTGTCACCAACCCATACCTGTTTCCAGGCAAGGTAATATTTCTCCAAGTCTTTCAAACAAGAACAGCACAATGTCTGAGCATGTTTTCACATTAGACTGCAAACAATCAACACCACTTGTATGATGGTGCTGTTGTTTACAATTACTCTGTGATATCAAGACAAGGCGACAAACACAAACACATGCATCCACATACATGCATCCACATTCATGGTGGCCTTTTTGTCAGCATTCTCTGTTCCATTCACTTTCTTGATCTCATTGTCCTGAGTGAATGTACATATCTTAATGCACTGGGTACTCTTTTTTAAGATAAAATGGTTCGCAAAATAGAGAGAAACTGAAGGATTGAGGGAATCCTCCTCCATTTTTATCTTGCTGAGGACATGAAAACTTCTCTGGTGCCATGATAAAATGTATCCAGTACATTAGTAAAGTGGTTGGTGATAGGGAGGGCATCCGGTCATAAAAACCAAGCCAAAAATGAAATATTGTACAAGCAAGATGTGGTCCGCCAACCCGTGTATGAGGACAACAGCTCCCAATAAAATCTGACTTGGGGTGTAGTGACCTATCTAACACATACCAGCATAGAAAGCTGACAATGATGTTGATGATGATGATGATGAGGAGGAGGAGGAAGAAGAGGTGGATGTATGTGTCCGTGTGTGTGATATAGTCTAAACTCTAATATATCAAAGTATGATATAGGTGCAGGTGTGGCTGTGTGGTAAGAAGCTTGCTTCCCAACCCCATGGTCCCGGGTTCAGTCCCACTGCATG
>JAOPUL010003388.1:69573670-69584895 GCA_027564515.1 Octopus rubescens
TGGAGTCTGGTGCAGCTCCCCAGTTTGCCAGTTTCCAGTCAAAACCGTCTAACCCATGCCTGCATGGAAAAACAGACATTAAAGGATGATGATGAAACCCCCAACCCCACCACCACCACCACCTTGCTATTGATATTATTTTCCACCTTGTTTGTGCAGCTTCAATGTGTCGGCCAGTTATACAAATACAAACATTTGTTTAAAACAATTTACAGTATAATTGAATCAATAGGCTATATTGGAAAACCAACCTATAAGTTTTCTAAAACCTATATTTCATATTTCTCTATCTTTAGGCTGTATATTTTATCCTTTGGAAACAAAGCTTATTGAAGTCTTTCTCCAAAAGAAATAGATACATCTATATGATAAACAACAACAAAAATTAATTATGCTATTGCTTAACAAATTGTAAAAAAAATATATTTTAATCTCAATAAACAAATAGAAGTAAAATTAACAACAGTGTTTTCTTTTCATTGAAAGGTTAAAATAAGTCTTTGCTAAAAACACATGCTTATAAGTTTACCTTAGTCTCCTATATATCCTACCATTGGTAGTAATTCTATTTATTAATTAATTTGTGTTACCAATACTTTACTGTTATGCAAATTAGGCATACCCATTTAATCAGTCTAAATTTGAGTATACTCTACATAACTATAAATTACTATTCTTACTATGGACAGGAATGAGTAACCAATCTCTGATGAGGCATTAACAAATGCTGAAACTAATCAGATTAACAAATTGTTTCACCCACAGAGACAAAAAGCATCTGGTTTAACCATGATGTCTACTTTTTCATAGTGAGGCTAAAATGTGTGCTACTAAAAACACATCCTCATAAGTTTACCTTACATTTCAACTTAGCTCATTATTATGTAGTTCTTCTATAATCCATTCAAGCATACCAGTAATTTTAGACTTGACACTTAGCCAAATTCCCAATATAACGGGAATTGGCAAGTCCTTTGTTAAAATCTGGTCAAATTTAAACTAGATTGACTAATCTGAATAATAATAAGCCAACAGCGCAGAATTAGGCTGTTTACAAATGTCTACTCACAGTACTATTTTAGTTGTTGGTTTGAGCATTTTTCCCAATTTCTCGACCATGAAAATCACAACAACCAATATAATTTGTTTACAACACAAAAGTATACATCGTTTCCATTGAGGTTTGTTTACAACATAACAGCATCAATTGTTTACAACTGATGAGATACAGTAGATTTTTGAAGATTCTGATGCAAGTCAAGTACTCATTCAAATGTATGTAAAGGATAATTTAGAATAAGATGCAGATGAAATATTTAAGTGGAAAATGATAAACGTGTATCTAATGAGGAGGTCTTACAACTTAATCAATTAGCAATAGTGTTGATCCAATATTGGTATTAGATTCATAGATAACTAATTCCAGATAATAATTCTCAAATCTTAAGTGTTTCTCTTTAGTAGATTTCAGCTAATCTGTTGGGTTTTTTTTGTTGTTTTTTTAATGTAAGACAGGTGTGCTTTTTATCTGCTCTGGGTGGGTACAGACACTAATTATCTCTCTGTGGTCAGGGCTGAGAGAATTTTATGCACACACACACACACACACATACACATGTATATATATGATGGAATCTCCCATCGAAGACAGCATATGAGTGTTCATTTTTTTGCTGAATGACCTGCACAAATGATTTGTTTATAGTGATCAAATGTATGTGCTGTACATTAGTTCAGTCTTGCCATCAAACTGATGTTGCTTGAACAGATGCACTGTGTACCATGCGTCAGGTGTCAAAGTGATCGCAGAGCAACAAGAAATTAAGTGTTTTGCTCAAGAACACAACCCACCACCCAGTACAGGAATCGAACCCATGGTCTGGCGATTGTGAGTGCAACACCCTAATCACTAGACCATGCACCTTCACAATATATATATATATATATAGAAAGAGAGAGAGAGAGAGAGAGAGAGAGATTTGGCTGTAAAAATAGGACGAGTACTCAATACATACTGTAGAGTATATATATATTTGTTCAAAGTTCATGATTCATTCTGACACTACTCCTTCATCAATTAGCAATTGTTAGTGATTCTCAAAAAAGAGAAATTTACAATAAATTTTATAGGAAATTTAATTTTCATGCATATGGGAAAAAAGAAATAAAACTGATCGTTGGTCATAGCAGGCAAGATGACAGTCTTATTAGATAGATCTCTTTAACGAAGCATAATCTTCTCAAGCCTGCCTTAATTAATAGACAAATATTTTCACAAGTAGAAAAAGAATTGCAAAGAATTTTAGCCATTATAACTTGCATAATTCCCAAAAGTGAGCTAAGGGGAATAACTAAAATGGACTAATGCCATAAATTAGATGCACTGAATAATGTATGCAAAAAATCTTAATAAAGACCAGTTTATTTTCTATCATTAAGCATCATCATCATCATCATCCTTTAACGTCCGTTTTCCATGCTGGCATGGGTTGGACGGTTTGACCAGAGCTGGCAAGTTGGAGAGCTGTACCAGGTTCCAGTCTGATTTGGCTTGGTTTCTATGGCTAGATGCCGTTCCTAACACCAACTACTTTACAGTGTGTGCT
This sequence comes from Octopus rubescens, assembly GCA_027564515.1. NCBI lineage: Eukaryota > Metazoa > Mollusca > Cephalopoda > Octopoda > Octopodidae > Octopus > Octopus rubescens. Next base: position 69,576,277 of record JAOPUL010003388.1, read on the forward strand.
GAGTACTTTAACGTGCCATCGGCACTGAACCCTCGGTGCTAGTGCTATTTACGTGGCACCATCACAAGTGTTTTTTATGTGGCGCCATCACTGGACTTTGGGTGCTTTGACTCTCAACGTGGTCGCTTTTTGCAGCAGGACTCTGGACACGGCCACTTCTTGCAGCAGGACTCTGTTCATGACCGCTTTTAGCTACTGGACTCTCAGCACGGCTGCTTTTAGCATCAGGGCTCAACGCAGCTGCTTCTTGCAACAGGACTCTTGATGTAGCCACTTCTTGCAACAGGACTCTCGACACAGCTGCTTCTAGCAACAGGACTCTGGACGGAGCTGCTTTTAGCCACAGGACTCTTGACATGGCCACTTTTAGCAACTGTTAAAATATTTATCACTGAAATTAATAAATCTTCATGTGCACAGTGAGAATTAAAATGATGTATAAGGTGGTCTGAAAGTCTTGTCATCCGCTACCAAAAAGTAGTGAGAACAATAGATTTCAAATTAAGAACCTTTGTCATGTGGGTTAACATTGTGATTTTGGGAATTCCTAGCTCGGAAGACCATTTTCATAGTGACTTCTTGGGTGATTGTAGCACAGATACCTCCACCTCTGCACATGTGTCCCTTCGCATTGAGGGTCATCCTGTCCTCGGTTTGTCCTTAATTGATCCTGTGAGAAACAGTCTATGTTCCCATCACAGTATCGTCCTCTTTGGAGGAGCTGGTTTGCCGAATCTTGCAGTGAAGTTAAAACAATATGTAGGGGTGACAAGACTTTTGGACTACCCTGTACAGATGATTATGATTTTCTTTACATTTTCATAAGAAAAACAATGTGTGAATTGTGTTCATATGGAATTTGTTAATCACTTCAATGTAAATGTAATTAACTTCAGATGTATCAGATTATTAATTTCATATAAGACTACTTAAAATTGTTTTTATTGCATAGTTGAAATACATTTATGTGTGCATGCACATACACACACATATATTTATAAAGCAATACAAATTAATTTGTATGGTTACCATTGGTTTTGTGACCTTATTTAAATCCACATGAGAAATATTTGGAAAGAAAATCTTTTTTCTAAATGTGAACGTCTGCTGCATAATATTGCATCAGAGAGGCACTCCTGTAGTGCATGTCATCATATGAATCATACAAACCTTGTTTACATTCCTTTTAAAGGAAGTCAGCAACTTTCTCTTGTAAGGGAAAAACTCTTGTATGTTCTGCCATTCATATCTATGCTGCAATCAATAGAGTTGCCTGGCTTTTGACTAAGAAGTAAGGTAAATAACTCATTGATACAGAGGAAAGTCTAAGATGAAACTATATCAGATGTCTGTGTTGATATGTAGTTCTAGTTAAGTGAAAAACTCTAATCTCTACACACATTCACATACACACACGTGTGTGTGAGTGGATGTAATACATTTATGCACACAAACATCTCATGATCGTTTTTGTGTTTTTTCCATGCTGTTGCCAATTTTTTTTAGTTTCTCATTGTGACATTCAGGGAAGCAATTTGTGTGTGTTTCTTTGAATATTAAAAGGAAATTGAAAGAATGTTATTGGGGCTACTTACAATGAAAGATTATATATATGATCTTTCTTTTCATTTTGTACATAGCAACAAAATCTTCTGATTTAATTGATAGAATAATTCAATATTTTCACAATATATGGTTTGTGAATACAAATTTATGTTAGGATGGAATTCAGCAGAGAATTTAACAATTTAATTTAGATCAATCAAAGCAAATTTTACATAAATTTATTAGGACATGTACACATATATTTCCATGCTTTACATTGTCAATTGGATAATTTGTGTTGTGTTGTAGAAAGTGTACATAGATAGTTTCTTGGTTGTGAAAGCAAATGTGTGCAAGCAGATAGTGTACATTGATAATTTCTTGGTTGTGAAAGCAAATGTATGCAAGCGGATAAATGGCTAACAGTAAAGAACAATGAGATAGCATATATGTATTTAAACTAGTAGAAGTTATTCTCTTAAAGCTGGACTAAAGGTTAACTATTAGTTAAATGAGAGGGAGTGAACTAAAACATCTTAGTCATGGCTGTTAGTGAAGGCTAAGAGAGAGTGTGATGGTTCTCTTGTTGATGAAAATGAATAGAAACTAAAACTTTTAATGGTCAGTAAATTTCAAAGCATATTACTTAATGGTAATTAAAAGAAATGGCTATTTTTGTTGATTTTTCTCTTTCTTCCTCCAGTCATTAATAATATTTTCACATTTTTAGGAATGGTAGATGGTGGCTCTCCTTTTACAATGCCGTCACCTGGTACACGGAACTGGCCTGGCTCTCCATCAGTTCAGGGGCCTTCACCTGTATCACGGCATGGCACAGCAACTTCTCCTGGCCATCCAGCATTACATTCACCTCAAACTCAAGTTAAAGATTCAGAACATTCAAAATCTTCAGGTAAGACTTTTCTTGAATATTTCTTTCAAATATTATTAAAAGTTATATCATTATTTTATTTTATTTTTTAAAATTAAAAGTTATTTTAAATCTTTGCTACCTGCAGTTCTCTGACAGTATTAGAATGATTTGGGGAGATATACTTGGTATTGACATCTGATTTCTATTTACCACACTAGTAGTATTCATACCTTTTTTTCTCCTGACATAATAATAAATAAAATAAAAAAGCTCCCCTTCTCCTGAAAAAAAGAAACCCTCCAGTTTTATAGCACCCTAAATATTGTTTACCTTTGTATGTGAGAGAGTTGCTTCTCCAGACATGTGGTGTGCATGAAGCATGGCAGTTGGGTGAATAAGGATCAGGCGATCCAAATGAAAGAAGCTTGTGGAAGATGAAGCAGTGAAGGCTGATCTCAAAATGCTAAGCCTCACAAAGATGATAACAATGGGCTGCAACAATTTGGAGGAGCATTATGATGGATCTAACCCATCCATGCCAATTTAGAAACATGGATGTAAATTTGATGTTGAAGACTTGTTTGTTTTGTTTTTTCTTTTTGGTCTGAAAGATATAATTTTTAAAAACTATATTGTTTTTTAAATGTTCATTTTCCTTTGATTTCTGTTATAAATCGATATTTATAATATTTCTTTATGATGTCTAGTTGTGAGCCCTGCTCCCAGAATGTTACCACAGAGATCATGGGCTGCTTCCATTCCAACTATATTATCTCATGAAGCATTCAGTAAATTGCTGACACCATGCCCATTGCCAGGAATGAATTTCCTACCAGCATCTCCACTGGAACGATTTTTGGGTTGTGTCTATTTCCGGAGACATCTACCCCGAGTAATACAAGGAGAAAGTTCAGTAAGTATCAGTATGTTCCTACGTATATAGTCTATGATCAGTTATGTCAGCCTATGGAAAACATCAATTTTGGGTTATTTTTGTGTTTAACACTTTTCCTATACAAGGTGAATTTAAGAAAAAGAAAAGAAAACAAAAAACAGTTTAGTGGTAGGCATATAATTTGGTATATGTAAGTTACTAGTTTGTTGTAAGGTACCATTATCATTTCTTGCTTATAGATGAACCCAAATCTAAACATACTTTCTGTAAGGCAGCAGTATAAAATGGTTATTGAAAACTGGCAAAAGGACAATGCTTTTAGCTGTACCAGAACTAGGTACAATTACGACTGAATCTTTGTATATCCTTGCCACTTGTGCTCCTTCAAAAATTATTTTTATAATAACAAATTCATATGCAGCGAGACCAAATATATATATGTATTTGTCAATCTGCTATATAACATATTGCTAATTAAATATGAAAACTATGCTCCCTTTTTATATGCATTCAATAAAATATCCTGAAATGTTGTATGTGTAAATAATTTGATCTTTTGTAATTTTCAGTTGCAGTCTATTCAGTCCAACGAACCTGGAGTTAGTGCGTTTAAAGTTGATAGCTTACAATTTAGAGTGAATCTTAATCCAACCACATTGCAGTCTCTTCATATCAAAGTGACTCCAACTCTGGGTAAGTTGAACATTTTTAAAGTCTTTTTTTTTTTTAAATTCTGTTCTACATCTAATTTTCATATTAACATCAAATAGTGATGTTAGATGATTGATCACATGTATGGGCATTTGCAGTTTGTAAAGTAATTGTTTTTATCGATTCCTACTCTGCTAACCCTCCAAACCTGAAGTAGGAGTGTAGAAACATTGAGGTAAGCAGTTATGTGCCTTGTCCACAATACTATCGCTTCAGTTGTAAAAATATTTCATGTAAACATTACAGTTTATGTGATAGAATTGCTTCTTTGTGAGATTTTAGGTAATACAAGAAATTACTACTTATTGGAAACTGAAAAGAAGCATATTACACACACAAAGACATATATGTATGTGTGGTTGTGTGTTTATGTCTCTTTATTCTCTACATCACACAATAGTCATAAATGAATTCCACTGTCATTCAAGCGGTGTCACTTGTTCCAGTCTTCTGTGAAAAACATGTCCAGTCATGGATAAATATAACCTTATTTGGAAACGGGTTAGAGTTGGTGACAGGAAAGGCATCAAGCTGTAGAAAATTTCCTTAATGAATTTCCATCTGAACCATGCAAGCATGGAAAAGTGGATGTTGAAATTTATATATATATATCATCATCATCATCATCATCATCCTTTAACGTCCGTTTTTCCATGCAAGCATGGGTTATATATATAATCATCATCCTTTAACATGCATTTTCCATGTTGGCATGGGTTGATATATAATGACTTCTACCAAATTTCAAAGAGTGTATTGCCCCAGCTGTGGTTACAGTAGAAAACTTTGATCTCAAATGCTGTACTATGAGATGAAACCTAGAACCACATGGTTGTGAAGTGAACTTAATAACCATATGGCTGTACTTGGGATTATAATTTAAAAGGAATATGTTGTACTATAGTGCATATAATGCATCCTGGAGTTAAATAAGTCAGTTTCATATGAAAGAACATTACACAGATTCTCAATTATTCACATGAAATAACTGAAGGACAACTGGTTTATTTCTATCAAGATATAAAATAATATTTGTGAATGCTGATTGCTTTTACTATGTATTTATTTTATGGTATTGTTATTATTGTTTTTATTTTACTTTGCAGATTATCAAGACCAGTGGACTAATGAAGAAATTCAGATATTGGAAAAATTCTTTGACTTAAAGGTAAGAATTTAGTCAAAATGAAGACTTTCAGAATCCTAAGTAAATACGTTTTTGTTATTAACTATGAGGACTTCAGCACAGAATTTATGCATACATATAAACAATATGAATCATCAAAATCTCATTAAACGTACTCTGAATCACAACAAATGTAGCTCTGAAAATCCTGAAAATACTCAAACACAATAGCATATTTGAAATATGAACATTCAAAATAGAATTAGCAACATAGAAGAGATTAATACATTAAATGTAAACATACCATTAACTTCACCAATTGGTCACAACCAAGCTATACACAGCCCTTGCCACCATCATTGGAGTAGGTTTCAGTGCACATAACTCATTCTAGTATTAAAATGATATAGACAGCACAAAGGGTAATGTTTCGTATCAAAAGTATATCTTACTTATCAATACTCTCTCAACATCAATTTTTGCTGTACTATACACACTTAGTAAACAACCTCTCAATGCTTCTTTAAACCATCTGTTTATTCACCATCACAACATACTGACATGTCAATTTACAAACCTAAAACATTTTCATGAACTTTGAAAAAATTTCTACATCCACTAAGATTTTGGATGATTATGGATGGAATGTCATGGTTATGTCTTGATCATATGTCTACTTAACATGGAGTTAGGTAACACAAACTACATAGATATTGTAGTACATAACTTCAATAAAATAATTGTAGAACTTTCTCACTTGGCAATATATAAATTGAATCCAAATTATACAACTGAAATAGCCCATCTGATAGTGACTGAGGACTATCAGATGGATTAAATGCATGCCAACACTTTGCACTTCAGAAATAAACCCCAGCATGAAACAACTAAACAAAGAAATAATAAAAGAAAATCAGAAAACTAGCAAAGATGTGTATCCAACACAGACCTCAAAACAAGCAGTAAAACACTCTACTAGAAACAGTACAAAATGCTGGTTAGTAGACCTTTCAGGTCACCAAGCTTATACATCTGTCTCTCTCACAGACATACAGAAAACTACTGCTGATGTATTTCCTTTCTTTTCTTTTGTTCTATCCAAAGCTGTTTTTCTGTAAATATGTCTATATTGTGATGTTTGTATATAAATCAACACAAATCAAGCCTCTTATAATTTGATAGAAGTCAAGATCTTTCTGCATTGAAACATACGTTAAAAATATACCTACCTGATTGCACTTCGCAGATTCATCTTTCTATACTTTCTATATTTTCCTGTCAGGTGGCCAGTCCTCCTTACAAAGTGAATGCTCTGACAGCTTTCTGCAGACTTCTTGGTGCACCAGCACGTATACTTAGAGACTGTTTGCAAATCATGAGACTAGAGTTGGTAAGAAACATTCTTATAATTTATTTTAAATGTAATTAAAATTTTACATACATATATATATATGTATGTGTGTATATTGATATATATATATATATATATATATATCATCATCATCCTTTAACGTCCGTGATCATCATCATCATCATCATCCTTTAACGACCATGATCATCATCATCATCATCATCCTTTAACGTTCGTGATCATCATCATCTTTTAACGTCCGTGATCATCATCATCATCCTTTAACGTCCGTTTTCCACGCAAGCATGGGATGGACGGTTTGACCGGAGCTGGCAAGCCGGGGCTAACACCATGCTCCCGTCTGGTTTGGCTTGGTTTCCACAGCTGGAAGCCCTTCCTACCACCAACCACATTTACAGTGTGTGCTGGGTGCTTTTAATGTGCCACCGGCACTGGACCTTCGACACTCTGGTGTTTTTAACGTGCCACTGGCACCAGACATTTGACGCTCTGGTGTTTTTAATGTGCCACCGGCACCAGATATTCGACGCTCTGGTGCTTTTAACATGCCACCGGCACCGGACTTTCGGTGGGAATCGTATTTTGCCTCGTACCAATTGCTTCCTGCACAAACATTTTCGATATATACATACACACACCAATACATATATATATATATATATATATATATATACACACACACACACACACACACACACACACAGATGTATACATACATGCATGCTTGCATACATACACATATATACAGGCATGGCTGTGTGGTAAGAAGCTTGGTTCCAGGTTCAGTCCTACTGTGTGGCACCTTGGGCAAATGTCTTCTACTATAGCCTCAGGCCGACCAAAGCCTTGTGAATGGATTTGGTAGTCGGAAACTGAAAGAAGCCCGTCATATATATGTATATATCTATGTGGTTTTGTCTTTGTTTGTCCCGCACTACCGCTTGACAACCAGTATTGGTGTATTTACGTCCCTGTAACTTAGCGGTGCAGCACAAGAGACCAATAGATTAAGTACTAGGCTTTAAAAAAATGTCCTGGGGTTGATTTGTTCGAGTAAAACCCCCCAAGGCAGTGCCCCAACATTGCCGCTGTCAAATAACGGAAACAAATAAAAGATATATAATATGTATATATATATATCTTTTATCTTTTCTTTTACTTGTTCCAGTCATCAGACTGCGGCCATGCTGGGGCACCGCCTTGAATTTTTAGCCGAATGAATCGACCCCAGTACTTATTTTTAAAGTCTGGTATATATATATATATTTGTAATTTATATAAAGAAATAAAAAAGATGAACGAAAAATACACACAGTGCCCGTTGCTGCAGCCTCTTCAGTTAACATTCCAAAAATCATAACAATTTCACACTATTAACGTTAATATTGTTCAATTTTGGTGGTGCCAGTAGGGTAAGATAACGACCACTGGGCAGTGACAACGAACACGGGACAGACGAAAAACAAAGTTGAATAAGTATACAATGTACATTCAAAACCAAAATTAAGAATAAATCAACATTATACAAACCAAAATTAGGACCTACCGTCTAACGACAAGGTGAATGATGAACGAACGAGGGTCAAAGACAAATCGACAGAATGTGGACATACAAACAAACGGAAATGAATATACAAAATACAGCCTAGCGGCTTTAAAAACGAAACGAATAATTGGTGAGTGCAGGGGAGGAATATCCTGAAGGATTTGAAAAAAAGAGCGAGACAAGAGAAACATGACTAGTCTCGTTGCTGGCTCGACCAGAACGGAAGCCAGATCACGTGACAATAGAATTGGTAGTGAGAGGGAGAGCGAGGCGAAAGAGAGAGACATATTTGTCTTTGTCCCGCGTTCGTTCATCATCCACCTTGTCGTTAGACGGTAAGCCTTAATTTTGGTTTGTATAATGTTGTTTTATTTTTAATTTTGGTTTTGATTGTTCATTGTATACATTAATTTTTTTTTGTCTGTCCCTTGTTCATTGTCACTGCCCAGTGGTCGTTATCTTACCCCACTGGAACCACCAAAATTGAACAATATTAACGTTAATGGTGTGAAATTGTTATGATTTTTTGGACGTTAACTGAAGAGGCTGT
>JAOPUL010003388.1:70007943-70021146 GCA_027564515.1 Octopus rubescens
ATATATATATATTTGTGTGTGGGGATGTAATGTACGTATGGACTGGCTGTATAGTCAAGAAATTTGCTTTTCCAACTATGTGACACCTTGGACAAGTGTCTATTAATGTAGTACTGAGCCGTCCAAAACTTTGTGAATTGATTTGGTATACGGAAATTGAAAGATGCCTGTCGTATATGTGTCTGTGTGTTTGTTTATGTGTATGTGTTTTACATATCATTAACGTTTATTTTCCATTTTATTTTCTTCTTAAAGCTACCGCACGCCGTATTTTCCATGGAAAATATTCCAGAGAGTATGGATGGGAAGAATAAATGCGATCTAAAGGAGTTTTCTTCCACTTTGAAAGACCAAAACCATGAATATGAGACTCGGGCAACTGGCATAAATATGAACGACTCTGGTGAAAAAGCTGCGTGTACAAATAATCCAGTCGCTATATTAAATGGAACCAGTTTTTCTGACCGTCCTATTCGACAATGTGCCCGACAGTCCAAGAGACAAAGAAACAAGATCTTGAGCCGTATTTTACAGGCAATTTGCCAAAATCGAGACCTTAACATCCAACTGATGAAACTTTTAAACTGTAATAAAAAACACAAACGTTATGAAGATTCTCTAAATTGTAAGATTGCAATTGATGATGATAACATTGCACTTAGCAGTGTGAAAAAGAATAAGAAATGCAAGGATAGACCGGAAAATACCCTTTCTACGATTTCGAAAAATAATAAAACACGTACTACCTGGTGTCAAAGTCATATTACACAATTTATTGAGATTTTAGGCTTGAGTGAGCTAATATCTAGAGAGAAAACACATAACTCCCCAAGCTTCAAAATTACAGAAACAAGCAAGAATCAAAGTTGCCAAATCCTTAAAAATAAACCATTAGCTTTTATAGAAACTGTGTTGAAAGTTCTGAAGATGAAAAACTACCCGGAATTGTTATTGATTATAAAACCAAGTCAAAAAGCGATTATCAACAGAAGTGTTAGAAGAAATATTCTAAAGATTGCCATTCGTACGAAATCTAAAATACAATATAAAGATAACAGGATGATAGAGTTATTTAAACCAAAAGATTTTCATACTGCAAACAAGTTTATTACTAAAAATAATTGCTTAAGCGAAAAATCCACACATTCGCCAAACTCTAGTGACTATGATATCAAGGAGAAAATTGCTGATGACCATAAAGAATACGTAAATCCCAACAAAACACCAAGTGCATCAGAACATTCGATTAAGGTTGAAAAAGATTCAATGAATACAAATGAACCTGTCAAACTTATAAATTTTCCAAAAATTCCTAAGAAAATGATTGATTTGCGATCAATAAAATGTTCAAATAATCAAAACTTGAAACAAGAAAGAAAATCAAAAAATACAGCAAAAAGCATAATAGTTGAAATATTAAAAAGCAATAAAGAGAAATTTAAACTGTCTTCCCAATCTTCCGTGAAATTAAATGAAAATAAAAATAATTTAAATATGTTTGGATCTGCCCCAGCTACTGAACCATCGATGTTTAAAAAAGGAAGCACTTGCTATGACATAAATTTGACTAGATCAAACTATTTACAACGAAGGAGTGTTGAACCTACAAAGAGCGTGCAAACAGGTCCAAAATACTCGTTATTATGTAAGAGAACAAACAAAAGTGCTTTAGAGAATGCGCCCGATCGACCTTTAGCGAAAAGAAGGCCTTCAGAAATTGATGAAAGATATTTTGATGATAATGTCATACTAACAGCCATACCTTGCTCAGCAAAATTCAATGAGGTTATTGAAGAAAGAATAGAGGATAGTCAAAACATGGCGATACAAATGTATAAATGCAGACAGGAGGATGAAGTTAAAGATGAAATATCGAAGTATAAAAGGTGTTTATCTTTCCTCGAATTAAAGCAACGCTTCGAATTAACAAGCACGCTTGGCAATTTTATGTGTTGTCCCATCGATAGACAAATCTCTTTACATGTTCAACACTTAAAACAAAGACGTCTCTTAGAACAACAGTTGAACTCTCGACTGACGCGCCTTGAGAATAGATTTGAAAGTTTGTTTGACGGTCTTACAGATCGACAGGAAAAAGTTCTTAATGTTTTGAACATGGACTTCGATAAAAACTCTTTAATGTCTAATTACCTAACACTTCCTCTACGTAAAGGACCAACTCGTGAGAACAAACACTCAATTTGTTATCAACAAATCACGGCTACACCTCCTATAATGATAACACTTTTGAGAGAAGATGAAGTTTATGATACTTTCTACAGTCACAGGCTCCCTTGGAATCATTTATAAATTCAACAGAAAACATTTTTATTTATATTAATAAAATTCTTTTTATCTTTGAAATGGAGAGTTTTTAATATTTCTAATATCCTACGTTTATTTTTTTTTTTTTTTCATAGACTGGAAATTTTAAAACAGTACTCCTATATGATCAAGTCTCACAATACTAACCTTTAAAATTCCAGAACAATCAACCGCGCAAGACTCTCAAAAGAATACGTCTTCATGCCCTTATAGTTGCGTGCAATTAATTATAAACGAGTAACCGAATAAAATGTTTTATGGTATTTAGTTGCGACCATATTTACGATCTAATTTCGAATGCCATTGGCAACAACTTTGCCTTTCGTCCTTCCAGTCAAATACTGAGGTCTATATTATTGACTATAAAACAATCCCCCAAATCTGAAGGTTTGTCAATATTAGAAATGTTTTTATTGGTGAAGATAATAAAATGATTTTGACCACCTCTGGAAAAGACATAAGAAAAATATAAATAACCAGCAATACGTTGGCTCATTTAGGAACAAGAAGACAAGGATTGCGATGTAGATCAAGGTAATCAATTTCTTCTTTCAGATCGATGTTTTAAATCAATCGCGACGTATGGCAGATAGCAAACACAAGTAAAACTACTCTAGATACGTTTTTTAAAGAGAATGTGTTAAGTTAAAATATTCAATAAAAAGTTCAGGCAGGACAATACAAATATGAAAGAATTATGACTGAAGTATACCCGGATCATTTTTCAGAAAAGTTCTAATGCATGCAGTTATTACAATACGTCAAAGTTCATATGCTCATCAAACTTTTTCTGTGAGTATATATTTTAAACAAAAACTTGACGTGATTGTGTCTGTGTACGTGAGTTTATATCAACAGCTGAGTGCGTGAGGGAAATTTTCTCGCAGAGTGTGAACGAACGTTAAGTTGATAGTTTATCTATAAAGTTGTGTATGCATATTTGTGCTGACATATTTGTCATAATGTTTGTGCATTCCAACGAATTATGAGAAACTGCAAGTTTGATCACTGCCGTCCTAATCTTATCAGGAATACTGGTAAGAAGACGTATTGATGGAACTGAGTTGACTTACTAAGAAGATTCAGATGTTAGGTCGCTATTAAAGGAAGTTTGTTTCGGTCGATCTATACTGATGGACGCCTTTTTTTTTGTCATGTACGAAAATGAACTAATGAAGTAATTTTAAATGAGGTGGGAAGGAAAAGTCGCTTGCTATAATAACTGAACATTTGTGGATAAGCACAGGGGACCACTCACTGATGAATGTCTGAGAGTAAACAGGCACAAACATTTGACCGCTAAAGTCAGAGCACTACCGTAGAGAAATTCGATTGATAGGCAACTGATTCCTTCTTTCTCTAGAACGTACACCCCACAGAACAAGAGTGAGATAGTCTAGCTATGTACTGTTATCTGAACAAGGATTCGGTTGCCAATTAAAACGCTCTGTTATGTCATTATATCGGGCTGGTAGGCAATGGTATGTGTACGTTTACCGAGTAAACGGATTAATTTCATAAGTAGATGGGCTTCGAACTGACGTCCTTTACTGACAGTAATGCTAACAGGCGTACTATTGTGAGAAATTTAGTGATATACTAGCGTTTGAGCAACTGTCTCGGGGGGCGATGTCTGCCAGAGTAATTACTTCAAATTATAATTCTTTCTCGTATTAATTATTCAACATGTTAACACCACCACAAAAGTAATCAAACATCTTAAGCATTTTCAAAATAAAGAACACGTGTTTTAGTCCAAAATATTACAAGTTACCTTACAACAAAGTCGAGATGGCCACGACTAAAAATAACCATGGAAGGGCATTTGCTCGACGCTGGCTGTAACTATAAAACAACACCAAATTTCCACCAAATTACATCTTACCATCTTAAAAATGGGAAGGACACATTAGCTAAAGTAATCCCACATAACTAGGATGGAATAATTTATTTGTCGAGTCTTACGGTTAAGTAACCGCTTTAGGTGAAGTTAAAGATTATCAGTTGATCGAACGCTTTCCTCTTGATTGATCTATTAGAGTATGTATCTATGATGTTGTCCTACTTCACTTTCGCAACTCTATCTTCTTCAACTTAGTGAATTTTCTATCTATCACCGCCATCTATTTATTTATACACTGCAGGGATCTCTCTGCTCCATTTTCTACATTTCTACATATGTGTCGATCACACACTATTTCAAAAACTATCACCATGTCTAGAGGGAATTAGAAATGTAATCAAACTAAGTGTTGAATTGCAAGTTCAATGTATTCCCAGGAGACAGAATTACACTACTAGCAATCTATGAGTCACACATAAGCTTAAATTACTACATTCTTTATTCCTGCTAGGATTCATTGAGAATTTCCTCTGGATTTCTGTTATATTCAACACGGCCTGATTTGCATCCAAAAGACTGGTTTACAGCGTTAGGGGTTTTTGTTGTTCAATTTCTACAAGCTACAAATACTCCAGGCGTACTTTTTTCCACATTTTCAAATACTCAAACGATAATGATATTGCTACTTACAAGGTATTATAAATTAATAAAATGAATACAGTTGATTCCTTGGAATCAATGGAACAGAAAAAAAAGGAAAAGAAAGAAAGAAGAAAAAAGAAATGTAGAGGGGAAAAAAGAGGGGGAAGCAGCGGAGAACAAGTAGGGGGGGGGCTCATATCCCAGGACAAGAAGGGCATTCGGCCGCACTCCGCGGTAATGTCCAGCGACACTCGCTGCAGTCGCCACTCCACCTCGCAGGCCACAGCTATCCCCATTTTGCGGAAGAAGTCAGTAGTACGAGGACCAAGAACACCAGAAGTCTCGACGGCTACCAGCACAGATAACGATCGGCTAACTCCTGTTGACTCATATTAATTAGAGTTGGCTGAACTTGATTAAAAGAATGAATAGCAAGGGAAATTACTCGTAAGCGTCCTGGAAAACATAGTTATGGACTGTGAGAAATTATTAGATGCAGGTCAGAAATTGGAGACAACTCTAAAATCCAAATTAGTTAAAAAAAGAGTTATTACCCTTGTCTTGAACAGCCTTAAATATCTTAAAGTTTATGATTTTTCTCTTCAAAAGGAATTAATTAAAACTTATTTTGAATTCAATACAGGAAATATACTAGTCCTTATACAGACTGGAACCTGGTGCAGCTCTCCGGCTTGCCAGCTCCGGTCAAATTGTCCAAACCATGCCAGCATGGAAAACGGACGTTTAAGGATGATGATGATGATGATGATGATGATGATGATGATGATGATGAAGGACGACTGAAAGGTTGATGTTGGCTTGGGATACAGAGTGCAATGTAGTTGATGGCTACGAACACCAACATGATACTCTTGAATCGGGTAACTGAAACTCGTTTACGTGTTAAGGTCTCAGCTAGAAACAGCAGTCGAATTTCCCTCAAATCACAACTTACCATCTTAAAAAAAGAAGAAAAATGTGATATTTATAAACCGTGACAGTAGAAAAAAGACAGCATGCTTATGGCGAGAATTCCTTTCATAATAAGTCTGTTCAATCAAGGTTGATCTGGAAGTGAACAATGATTCACTGTAATTTCATCACAGGAAATTACTTCGCGGTAAATACATCGCCCGCCTCCTGGTCAATTAATCATCAAGCGCACAGTATGTGAAAGTTATTTTTTTATTGATTTTTTAAAAAGTATTATTATTTAGATACGCTGACTTTCTCCATTTGAAATTTTAAATTCCTTATTTTTTAAATGAAGTTATTGTTACAGCGTACTTAATTATATAAATATTCCACATTAAAATATAAATCCAAAACAGAAGAAAATATAATCATAAGCGAAGAAAGAAAAAAAGGAGAAAAAAAACATCAATTGAAGTGCATCAATCGTAGGTCAGCGGAATTTATTGAAGCAAGCCAACACGCTCGCGGCATTACCGTGGGCGATGGTTAGGTTAAGGTGTTAGAACAGCCAAGCACCATCACGAGCATCACCTGAGGTGAGGCGAGCCGCTAACGATGACAAGAACTTCGTTGTTAGCAGCCCAGCTCCTCCAAACGTCTCAAACATCACAGGCTGGAAGAAATGGTTCATTGACAAGTCCCGATACTTTAGGGTTTTGTTCCGTTCGGCTACGGAAGCAATGACCCTCCCGTTTACATCAGCATCTAGGATGTGGGTGGAAGCAAAGGAGTCACTGACTGTGGGATCCAAGATGGGGAACCTACCTCTTACCCAGGAGAAAAAGGTAAGATCATCTGGTCTCTTCCAATCACTTCTGAATAATCTCGTCGGCTCCAGAAATGAGGAGATATTTACCCGAGCCAGGGCCTGCTTAATGATCAGGTTTAGTTCGGTGTGACGAGCGAAACGACCAGCATTTAGGCGGTAAGACAAACCAATGAAGGCCTGTGGAGTCGAGGGTCCTACCACAGCGACATCTCAGTCCTCCACATACGTCGGCACATCCAGACTGAGTAGACCACTAATGATGGCCACATGCGGGGCATCTACCCAGTCCCCCGAGAATTTCGCACTTGCGGAAAGTAGATGACACATTGAAAATTGATCAGATTGATCAAAGAGAGAATTGACGGTATCACTTGAACACAGACTGTCCCATACTCTCTGCTTCCGTCTATTCTCATCTGTATCAGGAACTGACACACTCAACTCTCTCCACAGTAACAGTTTTCATCCATCTCCCTGTTGGAATTAGTACATGTTTGAAAGGAGAGGATGTTGCCTACCAAAGGGGAGCAAGCGTGGATGGAGGAAAGAAAATAGGAAAGAGACAAGAGACGAGCACTTACGCAGATCGAGACCCCCAAACTGTTTGGGCAAAGCAACCTGGCCGCGGAACTCTGAAGAGATTCTGACATTGGCCAAGCATTCAAGTTCCCTGAAGATTAGGTCGTCAAAGCATTGGAGAAATGACGAGAATCCATAAGAGGAACTAACTCTGAGAAAATACAATAACTTAGGAATCGGCAAGTAATTTCTAAGTATAAAAAAAACCTTGGTGAGGTTCAATTGCCTCAAGGTTTTTTAGTAGTTGCTCAAGTTTAGCCATATTGAATCGAAAGATAAACTCGAAAGATCGGTCAGTAATTGGGGCTCCAAGAGAGCACTACGCTGATGAGGGAGGATCCGCAATAGAGGGGAAGGAATCTATAAACAGGTTTACAGTCCGCTGATGTGAAGCTGGAAGGTTGAGGAGCCAGATTTTGCATTTGCAACTGTTGACGTTAAGGCCCCTCCGACCAAGGTCTTCAATCATCATCCTTGCAGTTGCAAGGACTTTACCAGGAGGACCCTCCAAACAAGCATCGTCAAGATACCAGACATTCAAGTCCAGGTCAGCTCCCATCTTGGTAACGTTATCGATATCCAGCGCAAATAGAGCAGCTCCGAGAGGATCGCCCTGTTGTACTCCAGAGGCAGATTGGATGAGATGGTCACCAAAGGAGAGGTAGGAAGGCTCCCGATAAGCTTGCCAAGCAAAGCGGTAGAGCTGTGGAGAATTCTCCCTTCGTGAACGGAGGATGACATCCCGACTGATGGTTGTCCAGGTAGGTGATTAGCAAATCTTTTACAGGAAAATTGGCTTCGGTTATTCAGCTAATGATCGAAACATCCAATCCTACTATCTGGATATATATTTGAACTTTTAAAAAACAGAGCATCCAAGTAATGGAATAATTATCGAGTAGAGTATCATCCTTTGCACATCACAAAAAGAAATGTAATGACTGGGTAGCGAAAATTCAGTATTCCTCAATGAATATCAAAACACCGAAATACAGTATTATTTAAGAGACATTGTTCATAATTTCTTTTTCCCGCATCAAAACCTAATCTCTTCCAAACGTCTCTGCATCTATCGGGCCAGCCGACCTCAGTCACATTGTAATCGCCTAACACAATCACATATTACATAGCATCCCCTTTTCTCCGGACTCTATGGCATTTCAAATAAGGTCCGTCACTTTCACGCCATTTATCTCCGGCAGCACAAGTGATTCTCTTCTTACCTATCAGTGGTTGACTGAAACCATAATTTTAGGTATGACCCTTCACATACCATACACAACAAAAATTCAAGACCTCCAAGTGGTTTACTTGTAGCTGCTATGAAGAACTTTATGGCGTTTACCCAGCTGCGCAATTCTTATAAGACCACTATCCTGCGTGCAAAGGATGCGTTCGTGCATCACATGGCCCTCAAGCATTCCTGCCTCACAAACTGCAATCAAAAGAATCTCCTTCAACTTTGCATAGTCCTCTTACCTCTTCTTCTAAACAATGATGTCTCCGTAAGCAGTATCTCCATGGAGAAATCGTGCACCTTCATTGCACATTTTGCTCCAACTCTACACTTTATACTATGGTGGTGATTTGAAACCTAACCGCTTGGTAACCGGTCGGACACTACAACCGAACCACAATGGTTTCACGTGATCGGTCTATGAAGTAACCAATCAGCGTGAAATCGTCGCGTGATTTAGTCTTCTAGAATATTCTTCTTGTACCCTATAAAAGGCCGATTTTCGCACCTAAACTCATTGCAGAATGTCGAGGCAGCTGAGCGACATGTGTCTCCATTCCTGTTAGCCAAACGACCAAGACAGACCTCTCAGACAGATGACAAAGAACCTCCGTCACCACGAAGATAGCGCAATTGATTTAAGATATTTTGGGCAAACCACGTGTTGCTGTACCAATAGCTTTCTGTAATCTCAGAGTAATATCTCTCTCCCAGTCTGTAAATTATCGCTGTTGTTAACTGTAAAAGGCCAACGCAGTTTGTCTTTACATGCGACAATAAATTATGTTAAATGTTCGCGAGTGTTGTTCAGTTACTCCTTCATGCAGCCAAGAAACATTTTCATTCATTAACTCAACCAGCTACCATAGTAGCATTGACGAAATACCAAATGTTACCCGTGACAATACCTTTGGCCAATCCCACCCTAAATTTATTCCGTCTCGCTCCACCAGGCTCCCCATTTTGCATACACACCCGCCAATTCCGGAAATACCTCAAGTCACTTCAAATAAACAAGGCTACAGGCCATGGACTATGTTCTTCCCATTACTTTTAAATGTGCCCCAGCACTTGCCCCTGTACTTACGAAATTCTTTAATCTCCCTCTTTCTACAAGGATGTCCCCTGATAGTTGGAAACACACCTCAGCATGTCCCATTCAAAAGAAAGGCAACTCTTCCGACCAAGCCAACTAACGTTCTAAAGTAACATCCCTAAAGTAACCGAAACAAACATTAACTATGACGTTTTCCCATGCCTTAAATGTCTCTCCTCAATGAGTACGACTTCGTAAAGTCCAGTACGACTTCATAAAGTCAGATCCACTGGAAACCTACTCTTTTATGTTACTCACAGGGGGATCTCCCTTTTAAAATGTTCGGTAAAAGCAATGATGTTTCCCTAGATATCCTCAAAGCTTTCAGTCGTGTCTATCATGCAAATCTCAATCAAAACTTTTCACCTACAGGCTCCACCCATCTTTCATCTTTGGCATCGATAGCTTCCTATTTGATCATACCATCGCGGCATGTGTTGACGGAGCTCTTTTTGTGTTACTCTCAATCAACTTATTATGGAGGCGGCGAGCTGGCATAATCGTTTGCGCGTCAGACAAAATGCTTAACGACATTTCTCCGGTTCTTTACATTCTAAGTTCAAATACTGCTGAAGTCATCTTTACCTTTCATCCTTTCGGGATCGATAACATAAAGTACTTGTCAAGTACTGGGATCGATGTAATCGACAAATCTCCCTGACAATTAATTTACCGACAGTGTATTGCAATGAAACTCTAGGCGATGTATTTACCGTGTAACTTTTGGCCACTTCGCCGGGTGAACCGATGTAAATATCGGCTGCCTGGCTCAGTTGCCTAGGTTCACATTAAATAATAAGAATAATAAAGAACCACGGCTCTATTGTATCAAGCAACATTTATTTATAATACTCATGAGGTGGAAATCAAGAAGATAACCAATGTAACATAGTGGTCGCAATAATAAGATGATAAATTTACATTTGATGGTGTCTGTTATGGTTGAACAGGGTTGTTGTTTTCGGCGTAGTGAGTTTGCGTGTGTGTAGGCAAAAGGAGTCGAAATCAAGAGATACTCTATACGAATAATGATGCATGCTGGAGTCGAAATGGAGAGAGACTCTATACGAAATAAACGCACGGTGTTGTATGTTGTGGAGTCGAAGTCGAAAGACTCTGTACGTAATACACGCACGTGTTGTGCTGTGGAACCAAGATGGAATGACTCGAATGGAGAGACAAAACGTGCTTATTTATAGACGACGGTTGGCTCAATAAGCATATCTCTGGTTCTTAACCCCAAGACGACACGTGATGTCAATACTCAACTCTGATTATTTTTCCGGTGAGTTTGATGCTATTGTTAGAAAACAATATTGCGCCAAAATCTACACAACCAGAGTTAACACAGTTTAACAAAGTGTGTTCTCTACGTCCGAATCAATATTATAATTGAATATTGAGGGGAAGAAAAATATTCTATAGTGTTTACTAATGTCAGCTCATTCTTTGCTACAACCGCGATGTATAGTTACCCACATTGAATTTACAAGGCACTTTTAAAATGTAGGGATTCGAATCCAAACCGCGAAATTATCATTTTTCGATCATGAGTATGCCACAACAGTTTCACGTGGACAACCCAAAAATCAATCAATCAGCTTGAAGCCATGGCGTGAACAACATCTCGGATGTTTGGGAGATCCGCGTACTTTCCTCCAAGTTAAGCAATTTGACGTCTAAATCACGGCAGGCCGCTGCTGGTGTTTAAGTAAGACAGATCGCAGCTCTCTCTCCGCAAGCTTTAACAATTTGTGGCGGACTTGTATGTTCACTTTTCCAGATAGCTAATGGCTAATCCAACGCAGTAAAGCTATTCTAACTTACTATTCTGATAACCAGTGAATCTGTGATAATTTATGTATGATACGTGCCTAATTTTTCTATCAATAAAATCTGTTGTCGAACGTTCGCGAGTTTGCTTTTGTTATACTTCATACAGCCAGTCTGATCTTACATTCAATTAAAAAGGATACAGCATCAATCTTTCTCATGACCAACCGCGCGACAATGGTCTTCAGCAAACACAAATATATCAGCTCGCGACAAACAATAACAACTTTATAAACATTTTAAGTTTTTTCTTATCAACAGATATAAATAAGTCAATGAAACTTAGTTGCAAAAGAGTGTTGCCCATTGATTCCAAAATGTAGGCAATTCACATCCGGTCACAAACGATATGCTGTGTTTCTGGTCAAAAACCATAAACTCTCGTCAATCCAGTAGTAGTAGTAGTAGTAGTAGTAGTAGTAGTAGTAGTAGTAGTAGTAGTAGTACACTGTTGTATGCATGTATGTCGGGTCACTCTTAGTGTTACAGGTAACATGTAACCCAGTACATGTCGCATGGTTGGGCCGTCGGCTACTAAACCGGCAATCCTACCAAGGCCTGCTTGATAAGAAGGATGGTTTTCGTTGGCAGATGAACTCAGTACAGTCGTTAGCCATCCAACAGCTGGGTGTGAAATACCCATTAGACTTTGGTTAGACAACTCTCTAGAAGGAAAACTCTGGTGTAACACCCGCGAGTACGTTTGCTTCCAATGATGTCGACGAGTTCCTCTTTTGGGGTTTTAGTAGGTATCCCATACTGATAGTTTGAGAACCCACGAAAATAAATATTAATTGTAAGAAGAAAATCAACAGCTTTTGCAAGTAAAACTCAGAATTTATTGAACATCAGTGGTGTTGAATTTAGGAAAGACTTGTTAGAATATACATGTCTGTGAGGAGACATAAACAAGAATAGCACAGCGAATTGTACCGAAAGAACTGGTAATACATACATTACAAGTGTTCTACGAAGAGAACATAATATTTCTGCATTTGGCGTTGCACTTCCATGTTGTGTTAACGCAAGTAAACTCGTTTTGGAGGGGAAAACAAATTCTTTTATAGAAATTGATGGGCTCACAAAAATGTGAATAGTTTTTCCGCCAAGAGAACACATGATCCAATTGAGCGCATCTGATTAGTTTACCGGGTAATTTGGCGCAACTGTTTGGGGGACAATTTAGGCCTCAAAACTAACCAATCAGAGCAATGCTTAAAACATGATTTTTATTGTGGTGTTCTGAGGTGTGTGTGTGTATGGGGGGGGGGTGTAGGGCATTGCCCATGAACTCATAACAGACGAACTGTGGCCAACGGCCAAACAGCAATTATTAATGAAAGTGAGAGAGAGAAATAGTTTTTCATTTTGCTTATCTCGATCCATTCTGCTACAAGTACATTGGCCTCTGGACTGGCCTCATTTGGGGTTTGACTTATGAACGACAAAGCATCTCTGAAGTGATCTCCGTGGTCTGTTGCGTCAGGAGGACAATAAGTAATGCCTATGATCAAATTGAGGTCGATCACATGCATTATTAGTGTATCGCACACTGTGTTGGAGTGGGAGAGGAGGACATTTGTTGATAGCTCTTCATGGATGAAGAGCGCTACTCCTCCTTGTTTCCATATTTTGCGGTCAGTTCTGCGTAGTACATAACCTGACATATGTACTTCTGCACCCAATATGTCTGAGGTTAGGCGTATTTCACTTAGTGCTACACATATTGTCTTTTCTCGGTGTGCAAAATCTCTAAAATATGATACTTTTGTTCGATTTGTGAAGTGTGAAAGGCTTTATACATTTGGCATTATTATTAAGTTGAATTTTAAGGCGGCGAGCTGGCAGAATCGTTACCGCGCCGGGAAAAATGCTTAGCGGCAATTTTTCCGACTTTACGTTCT
>JAOPUL010003388.1:70110197-70123635 GCA_027564515.1 Octopus rubescens
CAAGATGCCACGCAGTGGGATTGAACCCAGAACCATGTGGTTGGGAAGCAAGCTTCTTACCACACAGCCATGCCGCAACACATTATTTTCCTGAAACTTTAAAAGCTATCATGTAGCAGATAGTCCCACCACAACCCACACTTATATAGTCAGACTTATGTGATATTTTGCTCAGAAATGGTTGCTAATTGGGTATTTTTACTCTTCGAATGTAATTTGAATGTGGATGAACATAGCTAAAATTAAATTATTTTAATTCACCAACAGACATCATCTAAGACCACATCATTAAATATGTCCTTTTCCTTTGAAGACTGTAGGTTTTAATTTGGGAGAATTTTAGCTGTTATTTATAGCAGGTCAAATGACCATAGAGACGTTCCTCTTTGGTTTGACAGACATTGAATAATTTCTAGTTGTAGTGATGATGATAATCACTTACTGAAAGACATTTTCATTTCTATGAAAGACTAGTTATAATTTATATTAAGGATTTTACCACATCTGCAGTTGAAGAATTTATATTTTATTATTTAAAAAAAAATTTATTTATTATTTATTGCTAATGATTATTTTATTTAATTTCAGGGTTATCCGAACCCCAATGCCACCAACAGTTACGACTCCACCAGCAGTTCTGTCTCCTCCAATGGTTCATCCTGAAAAAGCAGAAAAGAACCCCAAACCTGAGAAGCCAACACCTAAAACTAAACCTGCTGCTAAAAAGAAAGCTGTTGTTAAAAAACCTGCAGTGAAAAAGGCTGACAAGAAAGTGGTTAAGAAAGGTCCAAAAGTGGCAGCATATCCTCTTGATAAGCGGCAGTCTTTTTCACCACCAATGATGCCATCTGAATTTCCTGAACAAGATAAACTACTAAGTGGATCAAAACAAATGATGTACCCCAATGTAGGAGAAATGCATCCTCCCCTAATGAAACCAGAGAAACAAATTCCAGGTAAACCAATGATGAAACCAGCTGGTAGGGTGATGATGCCAACAAGTCTTGATAAACCAGCTATGAACCTGGCAGGTAGAGCTCTTTTCAAAGAAGAAATGGGTTTTACAAAGGTGAGCAATCTTTCCCCAAGAACCACTGCTAAAGCTGGTAGAGGTAAAGGAGCTAAGGGCAGTAAGGCCAATAGACCTGTTGTGACAAAAACTGAGAAACTCCCTGTTAAAGTCAAGTCAGAAAGAGTGGCCAACAAAAAGACTCCATTGAAAGCAGAGAAGGCACCTATGACAAAAGTGTCTGTTACTGCTGCTGATATTGCTGTTGCTTCAAGAGCACCTGTGACAAGGGTAACTCCTACAGCAAAGATGCCTATCATGAAACCTGAAAAGGCAATTCTAACAAAAGAAAAACCAATTATGAAAATCAACAGACCTCCAAATAGACTGGGACGACCCCCAAAAGTAGAGGTTCCTTCATCACCACCACCAACTATTCCTTATCCATCATCTCCTTCACACAAATCTCATCTATCCACATTACCAATCGCACACCCACTTACACACCCATCATTTAATCCTCTACTACCATCCGTCTCCACTCCTATTGCTAACATGACTCGACCAAGTCCCATTCCTATCCCAACACCTATTCCCAAAGTTCAGCCCACTCCTAAAGTGACTCAAAAATCTCATACAGGCAGAGGTGGGAAAACTGGAAGACCATCAAGATCAGTTTCTAAGAACCTCCAAAATGCAAAAAATTCTGGCATGTCAGCTATTACATCTTTTAAAGAAAATCTAACAGATTCCATCCGAGCGCAACCTGAAAATCTGTTGACATCTCCACTACTACCGTCACCTTTAACACAAGAGCAGTTCTTAAAAGCAGAAAACCCAGCCTTTAATACTGGTCAAATGATGACCAATGTACAGATTGCTAGTGCTTCTACACTTGATCGTGGACCTTTTATGCTGCCATTAGATGCAAAGGGATCACCAATAGTTATGGAACCTTCAGAAAGTTCTGTTCTACTTGGGAAAAGAACTGTTCAGCGTTCAGTTTTTGCAGAGACAGTGGGAACATTCTTTGTAAGTGTAACTTCATCTACATTTAAGACTATTTTTAGCACTTTGTATTTTTTTTAGTATTGAGACTAATTGTAGCTTAAGTTTTATTGCATTTGTTTGTTCGTTTGTTTAACAGCTGTTCTTCCATGCTAGAATGGGTTAGATCCAGATATATTTAAGGAGGATTTTTTATGGCCAAATGTCCTTCCTGTTGCTAACCCTTATCTGTTTTTCAAGTAAGGGATCTTATTTTTATTCCACAGGTCTTTGAAAGTAAAGTGTGATTGGTCATAATGTCAATAAGGTATATTAATATCAGATCAACTGATACTGTAGGGATGTCAGCATTCATGCTTCCTACAATTTCCATCTACCAAATTCACTCACAAGGCATGATAACCTAGAGCTTTAGTAGAAAACATTTGCCCATGGTGCTGTTAGTGGGATTCAATCTGAAACCACTTGGTTATGAAGCAAACATCATATAGCCATGTTTGTATCTGTTGTAAGAGGTTAGAATATTATAATGTAAGAAATATACATTCTATTTTGGTGGGAATACCTTGTTAATAAATATTCTATGTAATTTGAGTTTAATGTAGAATAGATTGTTAAATACTGTGAATTGGCAGATTTGTTTTAGTGTCAAACAAAATAGCTTTCAGTATTTGTTTGTTTTAGCTCTTTACATTCTGAGTTTGAATCCTACTAACATTAACTTTGCTTTTCATCCTTTTGGAATTGATAAGATAAAGTACTAGTCCAGGGTTGTGGATTGGTGGAATTGTGAAAGTGTCGGACAAAATGATTTGTGATATTTGTTTTGGTTCTTTGCATTCTGAGTTGTTGGGTGGTGAACATAATCCATCACCAGATTGAACACTACCACCTGGCACTATTGCTAAATTCAGGCCGTCCTTGGTCTGAGGATAACTTCCTCCCTTTCTCCTGCCAGTCTCAAGGCTTTGGTAAAATAAAAGTTCATAGGAACTGCCCTTCCCTCTTTGATCAATTAGTAATAAAAAAAAAACACAAGCTGTCACATACAGAACTGATGACAAAACTAAGGTAATCGAAAAAAAAACTAATATGAGGTTTAGCCAAATTAATCTGATACCTATTTCTGACAGATAGGTGAACTGGAGCAGAGTAGATTATTCTGATCAGAAATGAAAACAAATTTGATTTATAATCCCCTTGTCTCTTACTTTATTTTTTTATTATTAGAAATCAATGAATTATGCAAAACACCTTTTTCTGTCCTTCTGTTATACTGCCTCCTCCTCAGTTGAAGGGTCATGTCTTGCAAGTTACTTGATGACCTCACTGCTGCTAGTGCCATGTAAAAGCACCCAGTACACTCTGTAAAGTGGTTGGCATTAGAAGGGTGTCCAGCTGTAGAAACCATGCCACTTCCTTCTCAAATTGTCCAACCCATGCCAGCATGGAAAAATGATGATGAGGATTTTTTTTATTGAGATTTCAGGAGAAAGGAGTGTAAAATTTGATGTTTGTTAGTTTTGAGTAAGCCTTAAACATTCCTGTATGAAACTTCAATATCTTGAAACCCTTATAGTAAAAGGTCCAACTTAAAATTTCATGTTAGGCATTAGTGTTAATCTAATTTAGTGATTGAAGGTATTTCAGCTGTACCTAACAATAATGAAGAAATGGGTAGTAAAACTGACATAACATTCAATGTTTCAGCTTTAAAGTTTTATAAGAAAACACAAACTTCTTTTGAATCATTTTTCTTTCTTGTTGACTAATCTTATTGTAAGAGTACAGTTGGTTGAATTGATAGTCTATTGGAATATTGATTCTAGAATCAATGGTTTGTATCCATCATAGGAGCTGTGTTGTGCCAACAAACTTAACTCTGGGTGATCCACTTTATTTTGCTTTAAGTAGGCACTGTACAGCTAAATAATGTAAGGAACAAGATCATTGAATATTTTACAGGTATTTTGTTAGCTTGCCATTCAAGCGCTCCCTTGGTTCTAGAGAAACTTGCATTAGTATTCAACCTTAGACTGAAGTTTGCAATTAATTATTTTGGTCATTATGTGCTGGATATAGTTCTCATATTGGGTTGACCAATCATATGAAGTTACTTAACACAAGATTTGTATTTATAAATTATAGTAAAAATTCAGTATAGTAATCACTCTAAGTTTTATCATATTTAATTTAATAGGTTGGTTATTTTCATATTTTAGTTGTTTAACTGAAACAAAAATAATTTTCTTTTAGGATGAAAATGGACAAAAGGTTTGGATTTGTCCAGGTTGTGCATTACCAGATGATGGCAGTCCAATGATTGGATGTGACGATTGTGATGAATGGTATCATTGGTAAGTGGCTTAGTTATATCTCTTCTAGTTTATTAAATAATGCCTATTGTGCTTAGTTCCATCCCTCTGTATTCTAACATCAAATCCTATCAGGGTTGACTTTCTTTTCATTCCTCAATAAACACTCAGTCACACACAGATTTAAATGTGGATAACAGTTCAGAATAATAGCTAAAAGCAAATCTTTGTGCATTGAGATTGATACTTATCAAATATTAAATGGATAATGTTTCTCTTAGCTTACAAATGATACTAATAATGTTTAAGATAGGATTTGAGCTTTAAACCTTCAAATATTTAACTATATATCTGCCCACCATAGATAGTTACATCTCCATGAGCTCAAAAAGAGGCCTTTATGTAGTCACCTGTTAGAAATAGCTGCAAAATCTCTTTTCAAAATTACACACTACCATCCTAGAAATGAAGACTATATTGAATAATGTGATTTTGAATACACTGTGCCTGGGGGAAATGAAATGGTTAGGGCTAGAACCCTATTGATCAGGACCTGTGTGGGGCTACACAACATCTATAACAACTTATATTTCCATATAGTTAATTATTGAATACTTTTTATTTATTTATTGTTGTCTTTTCTCTTTTTGAATAACCTGGGAAATGATTTTAAAAATCTTGTTTTATGGTTAATTGAATCAACATTAATATGTTATTGGTACTTAAACTGTCGACTTTGACAGATAATAAAAATAGACACTGAAATCATAAAGTATCTAAGCTGGGTATGTATGTATCATATGTATAATTCTTACTCAGGCATAAGATATATTGTTGAAAGAAAGTAAGTCAAGTCAATTGTATTGACAACAACACATTACTAAAAGTAAGAAGTGAAAACTAAATACTGTAATGGATTTGGTCCTCCCATTCTACTTAAGAAACTGCCAATAACAAGTTCAATAATTCTTAATTGAGGTTGATGTGGTTATGTATCTTCTCTTGAAACTCTATGGTTTCTCAGTTAGCAATAATACTTGTTGATAAATACTTTATACAAGTTCCTGGTATATCAACATTATATATTTAAATATCATCTAATAATTATTTGCTGGAGATTGTCTATTATTGATTACATGAAATTGAATTTGTAATCTTAAGGTGAAGCATTACTGATAGATGCTGAGTTGTGCTTTTTGACAACAATGTTTACCTTAATTTCCTTGCCTCTCAACAGTTTTACTTCTACTCCAGTATTGAGTGGTTAGCAATGAAAAGGGCATCAATCACTAAAAATATTTGCAACAAGCATAAAATCAAAATTGAAAAAGAAAATTCTATCTCAGTTAATATGGAAAAACAGGAGTAAAACATCGGTATATTGGCTAAATTAGTTGTGAACTAAGCCAACCTAACTTTTCATCCTTAATACAGCTGAGAGCTTCCTAACTTACCTCTGTACCATACTGGATCAAACATTGTACTAACTATAGAGGTTTATCAGGATTGCTGGGGCCTAACTAGTTTCATGAATATTTTTTTCCAAGACTATCACGCAGTTAAACACCCTTATCTTTAATAGCACTTATAAATGTAATCATGTAACGATTGTAATTATTGCATTATTACTAATTTTATTAAGATTATAATTTTCGAGACCATATATGTAGTTTACATCTACAATATATTTCAATCTGTTTGATCTTTGGTCATCATCAAGTTCCTCTTTTTTGCCTGAGACCCTGTACACATACCCAGGTGTTTTTTCCCAAGATATGTATATATGATCCCAGACTGGAATCAGACTTTGTTGTTTGATATTATTAACTATGGATACTGCAATTTAAACTGAAATTTGCTTGTCACTGTATATGTGTATACCGACAATAAGTTGATCTGAACTTGGATATAGCAGTTCAAATGGTAAATTTTGTAAGTACTAAAATTTTAAAATATTTTTTTATATTTTTCAGGCCCTGTGTAAATATAAAAGAAGCGCCTCCAGAACTAGATCAATGGTTCTGTCCAAAATGCTT
This sequence comes from Octopus rubescens, assembly GCA_027564515.1. NCBI lineage: Eukaryota > Metazoa > Mollusca > Cephalopoda > Octopoda > Octopodidae > Octopus > Octopus rubescens. Next base: position 70,116,566 of record JAOPUL010003388.1, read on the forward strand.
ATTAAAAACCAAACATAAACCAAAACGAAAACGGAAACGCAGAACATATTAAGACTTTGGTTGCCAGAGATTGGCCAACTCTGTAAAAAATGAAAATTAACTGTCAACTTCAAATTTTATAATTCATTATTTAAGGACAGAGTGAAGTTGTTTATTTGATGTTGTAAATAAACCTTTGTGTTTACAACTAGTACTAGTTAACTTGTTTCCATCTATCAAATTCCACTCACAAGGTATTGGTTAACCATAAGTTATGGTAGAAAACATTAATTGAAACCAGAATCACACAATTGCAAAATGAACTTCTTAAACCATACAGTTTACACTCATAAATTTGGAGAAGTTTGTATGTTGTGGAAAGACATGTGTATTGATGTCTTGAACAAAGCCTTTCTTAGTAGAGAACGAAATTTAAATGTTTAAAGATTGCACTGAACAAATAGGTTTCAGGAATGTTCCAGAAATAAGAAGGAAGAGTGAGAGAGGAGGGTTACCAGGTAAAAAGTAAGTTACTAGATCATTGGCCACAGTTATGAAGCCAATATATGTGGAAAAAAGGGAACAATATGACAATATTACAGAGCAAAATATCAATCCCAGACACTAAAAGATCACAACAGATATATATATATATATATACGTGCATACATACATACAATTTGCACTGAAACAGGATCATTTTCTTGAAGGAACTCTTGTGTTTTCTCTTCCAGTATCTCCATTCCCTGATTTCCATTTGATTTTGGTACTTGCATACATGTGCTAAGCTTGCCTTCTCACTTTGGTGAACTTTGGTCTACAGCTCAGATGGATATTCTTTTGATGATAGAAGTCTTCTCATAAAAACCTCCATCCATTCATTTCTTCTTTCATCTGAATTTAGTGTCATTATCGATAGTATTGTTTCAAATGCTCTGTATGCAATGTTTCTTTATTTTTCCCACGCGACTTATTACTGTTAATCCTACTCTCCCCACCACTTTATTGTAATGTTTTTAGTCTTTGTTTCTCCCTCCTTCATGATTACTGGCTTGTTTAAATTTCTCCTCTGACTTTCTTGTTTGTCCCTATGAGACACAAGGCCTGACTGTTCATGATGTACCCACCCTCTTTCTCTTGTTCCTCCTTGATTGATAGCAAGCCTCTGCTTCATTTCCTATGTCTGAACTCAGCTCATCACCTCATATATGGCCACTAGGTCCCAGTCAGCGCTAGCAACAGTCAGAGCAATCTCACATTACAATAGTTACTCATCATTGCATTAGAGCATTTGGAATCATACTCTGTTTTACTTTATTTTCTGACTATTTGTTGATTAAAATTTGTGCGGCACATGATGCAACATATACAGCAAGTGTATGGAATAAATAATGAATGAATGATAGCAATTTAATGAAAGGATAAAATTAATCATGCTTGTAAATCTACTATCTGCTGACCAAGCATAGCCCAACTTCTTTTATTCTTCACAGGTACAGATGCAGCCAGACTGATCAACAAAGAACCAAGCAACTTTACTGCAGAAAACAGGCTCCTTTCTTCTGTAGGTTCCAAAGCATTGGGGCAGCAACTTTAAACACAGGCACAATGAAAGATAGGTCTAGTGAGATTGTGGAGATGCTGGAGCAAAGATGTGTGTTGTGTGCAAGAGATCTTCAACCAAATCTTTATGGTAGAAGACAGCAGTTCAAACTCTTCTGGGTGGGCAATAGTGATGGCAGGGCTGGAGTAGGTATACTGTTAGCTGAGAGATGGATAGATAAGATAGTAGATGTAATCAGGGTGTGTGATAGGATAATTAAGTTAAGACTAATCATAGGCAACAAGAGACCATGAGCATTACATGTAATACTAGTTAAAACATTAGCATTTAGGAATAGGATGAAGTATTTTGAATTATGTTTCTCCAATGCTAAACAAAAGAATTGAACTTATTTCATTCTGCTTACACATGCCCAAATTCTCATAAACTTCAAAACAGACCCTCCTACCCACATGTTTAAACATGGGAGGCTGGAATATATATTTTCATATAGGTCTCTGTTATGATATTAAGTCTTCATATATTACATCCCCATCTTTCAGCACCCTCTCTCTTATCCACTGCATCATACTGCCTATGTTACAAGAGATCGCTTTGGATTTGTCCATACACAATTGCTCACAATTGTGGATATGCTATCTCTCTTCCATTACAATGCTTCAATAACAAAAACTTTGCATCAGGTCTGTTCATAACCAGTACACTTCACCATCACCTTTCTGTACTGTTAACTATTACCTGTCTTCCCAAAGTTACTTGTTATTGACATCCATCACTTATCTCTATGACTACCTATTGCTTGCATCTAGAGAAGGACCACTCAGCTGATTAGCATTCAATCACTAATGGACACACTCCAGTCTCTGGCCCACAAGCATGCTGTCCTCTCTCTATTGCTACAATGATGGCCTCTACTCCTTAAAACTAACTGGTCTCATACCGCCACCACTCTGGCAGCCCTGACCTACTTGTCTCTCCATCTCTCTGCATCCTTGTTACGTGAACCCCACCACTATGTCTAATCCTTCCTTCCCAAAGCATTGTCATTCTGGAATCTCTTTCCTGCCCAGGTCTTTCTTGCAGGTGTTGACCTGCACATTAACGATATTAAGTAGTAGCATGGTAAAACTGAAAGTTGAATTCTTCCCATGTTGAGAATAAATGTTATGCCAATAACCTTAAAACAATGTGGCACAAAAACTAATTCTATAAAAAAATGTGACTGCCTATATGTATCACAAAGTGCTTGATGAATGAATGTACATCTAAAAAGAATTTTTGGGAAGGAGATATTGAAAAAATGTCCTTTTTTAAGGTTAGCACAAGAGCATTTATAATTTTGGAGAAATAATGGAAAGCTTATGCAATTATGCTTTTCCCAAATGCATTAAGTGGCATATGTGCAGGAAAAATCTAATTTCTTGTATTCTGGTGCATTGTAAAATATTAGGAATATGAACTAAAGATTTTAAAAAAATATATTACAATGTATTTATTGCTAATTTCAAATGAATTCAGGTACTCATTGCTTTTTGCTGTCTGAAAAATATAATAGAAAAAAAAAAGACATTATTAAGTGGTGTTACAAACAAATTAATTTAGGGCAATATAAAAATAAAATGTTTTCTGTTATGGGAAACTTTTTTTCTTTCATTGGTCATCATACTCACAGCTGATTGTATGAAATAGTATGTGATCTTAACGGCTGAAGATATCAGCAGTTCATATCTTTATCACTGACACCATATTGTATTTGGTAAAGACACTTTAGTCTCAATGACCAAATACTCATTTGCTTTAAATAAGAAATATGGAAAAGTTCACAGTATAATTGATGTGTTTCACTAGCTTGCGGTGCTTGAAATCCTCTCAAAGAGAGGTGACAGGAAATTAAATGAGATCTTTGATACAGGAAATTACTCTTGTATGTCCTGTAGTATTATTTCAATTACAGAATATGAAATCTTCAGGGTCGCTCCAGAGACGTTTTACTGATTTAAAAGCACAATGACCAAGAAGGCTATGTAGATTAATATATGACAATCTGCTCTTTGGATATGAATTAAAATTCACTGCTGGAATTTTATTTGTTTCTGGGTACACCCTTTTGCTACATTCTGTCAATTGGCTTGGCTACCAGATCCAGACATGTTTCCTGCAATAAACTAGCATTCTACCCAGATTTATAAATTATTCATTAAGTACTGGCCCTTTATTGGGGCTCAAGAGATATTGACAATGACCAAATGGGAGAAATACTCAGGTTTTCTAATCCACAACTATATCAGATTTTTTAATCACAACATTTTGAGTTATCTTTACTGCTGGATATGTTCAAATACATACCAAAATATTTTTTTAAACTGTCTTTCAAAACTTTATTTGTTTTTAATATTTTGTAAACACTGAGGTCAATGTAATTGACTTTCCCCTTCCCCTCAACTTGTTAGCCTTGTGCCAAAATTTGAAACCAATATTTTATAAAGAATCACAAAATCTTAGTAAGGGCTTGAATGAAAAGTAAATACTCTATTTTGGAGATCAATTAATAATAAAAAATCACCTTATCTTCAAATATATGTAGGATAATTCAATTCATCTAGCTTTTGATTATTTTCAGCACATGTACTTCTACAAAGGTTGAGTTTCAGCTATGGCACTTTATTCACATGATAGAGTTTCAAAGTCTTTATCAGCCAAACCACTTGTATCATATAACATTACAGACGCCGACTGTCTAAAGGATTATTGATTCATAATGCTATCACTAGGAGTGTGTTGTGTCCTTGGTCAAATCATTTAACTTTTATTGGCCTAATCAACCTAATCATAAATAGGCACAATGCAGAGACACACAATTCAGTGCTGTAACATACAAGAGCATTGTACAATTAACGAATGTATTATTAGCTTACAGCAGATTATTTTTACATTTTCTCTTGTTGAGGTTAGCTTTGTATGAAAACTGAAAGAAACTAGATGGTTTATATTTATCTGTCTGAAAGAAATTGATCTATACAGAGATGATATGGTTCTCAAAGAAAACATACTTTTTCTCTTCCAAGTACTTTTGTATTTCCCAGTAATGTCGTTGATCTTGAGTTTCATTGGTTAATACCATAAAACCATAGATAATTGTACCACCACACAAACTGAATTAAAATAGAGAAATGAAGACAATATTAGTCAATACATAAAATAGAACAGTCTTTGCAGTTTACTTCAAAAATTCCATAGCATATAGTGGGATGATTAACTGTTGAGCTGGTCAAAGAGGCTTCAGCATGTAAATGTATCGAAATGGAGCAATATGAAAAGGAAAAATCCAAAGTTTAATCATTAAGGAAGAATCAAGAAACTAAATATTTTTTGAATGATCTTATGAAGGATGTTGTGATATTTAATACATGTCCATATGTAATCCAACCTATTAGAGAAAAGATTGCAATAAAATGTAAAATATATACATACCCCATGAGTGAACCAAATATACCACCACTAACCATTCCTTTCAGTCCCAGGTTCACCTTCAGTAACGTTCCTGTTATCCCTGAAGATTAGAAAAGATTACAAAGCAAAAATGATAAGGTAAATAGCTTCCCATTTATCATAAGAATTTGCTGAACAGTGAAATAGTTACAATATATATAAGACTGTTATTAAATAACTCTCAAACTTTGAAACATTTGTTGAGGTAACCATTGTTATTATCATTATGATTATCATTATCTTTCCAATATTCATTTTGCTATGCTGGCAGATTGGACAGGTCTGCTGTATGGCCTACTACCCCTCCTCTTTATCTGATGACATGTGTTAGAGGATCAAGCTTATTCCATAACTTCCTTGGTTTCCTACTGTCATCCCAAAACCTTTCCATTCAGCTATCTTTCCTGCACTTATTAGTTGATGCCTTTAATTCCCAACTACTTTCTTAGTTCACTTGTTCTCTACTTTTCACACTAGTTGATATCAGATTTGTTAAGCTAAATACACTGTTTAGGGATCCAGAATCCAAGGAATCTGAGAAAGGTCTTCATTAACAATAATTAATCTAAGTGTCAATAAGTTTATTTTTCCTGAAATGTGAACAGTTTTAATGGTTCAAGCTCTTACTCTTCAATGGAATGCAAAGAAAAATGAAGGTGTTGTTAGCTTAGTTTCATCTTTCTCTAATCTCTGTTGAAGAGCCAATCCTCAAACTTTCCTTTAAGTACAATATAGCAAATTTGTTATTGTGTAAGCCTCAGCAAACCTATGATTAAAGGTTTTTCACCATGACCATTTCATCTTTTTTCTTAGTCATAGTGTCATCTAAAGGTAGGTGATAAGAATGTTGCAGTACTGGGGCACAGGAGTTCCTTGGGCCCATGAATGATATAATTTTGTCATATTTATCTAAAGATGGTCCTGGGCATAGTTTATCTGGGATTGCATTCTCCATTGTTACCTTCTTTTTCTAAGACTGTAGAGTTTGATTTGAAGGAGATTCTGTCATTATTTCCAGCAGACCAAATGCATGGAGGTTACTGGTTTGTCATACATGTAGTTAATATATGTGGTATCCAAGACTTTTACTAATTCATTACACTGCTAGAAAGCTGTTATCACTGGATCAAATTCTTCTACATTATCATCATCACTACTGCTATCACAGCCATTTTAAACAGTTTTACATGCTGCCATACTTTGAACAAATTTGCATTACTACCAACCGCTCCTTGTTTTAATCCTAAAAAGCTTGAGTTCCAACTGAAAATTGAATCTAGTATACTTTATAATTAGATCAGTAAAATTACTTCAAAGCAGGAACAATTGATCGACTCGAAGCATCATCATCATTTAACATCCATTTTCCATGCTGACATGGGTTGGACAGTAAAAATCAGTAATAATTAATTCCACAGTTTATTATTAAAAAATCCCATTGAATTAAAAAATTAATAATGGTATTTTTAATATACTGTGGAATGAATTATTACTGCTTTGAATGGTGGCAAAAAACCTTCCTAGTTTTTATTTCTGTCCATCCAAATTCTAAGTTCAGCTCTCACCAAGCACAATTTACTTTCTTTTTTATTCCTGCAAGTCAATAAATTAATTATCAGTCATTCTCTGTGGTTGATTCAAGCAATTACAGGAGCAACAGCCACCACCACCTTTCCATGCTGGAATGGTTTGGCTAGGACTTTTTGAGGCCAAGTTTTACAGTCAGATGTCTTTTCCAATGACTATCCTTTTATTTGCTTTAGAATCTACCTATCTAATATATTAAAAGAAAGAGTGTATGTATGTTACCTTCTAGTGCCAAATCCGCTAAACCAATTTTTTTCAAACTTCACACACACATTGCTCATGTTTACGGGCAGGTTTTAAGTACAAAATGGTTACAAAGTTCAACCATGTAAAAGGGGAAAACTGCATAACAGGTACTTTTCCCTCTCATACTTGTGCAATTTTCCACTGATTTTCTTCAAACTTCACACACACATTGCTCATGTTTATGGGCAGATTTTAAGTACAAAAT
>JAOPUL010003388.1:70142590-70165087 GCA_027564515.1 Octopus rubescens
ATATATATGTGGTGGTATCAAATAATTCCCGGACTAGTTATGTTTAATAAAAACTTATTTACCTAGTTTTTAAGATCATCTCCTTCAAAATAGTCACCTTGCTCAGCAAACACTGCTCCCAGCATTCCTGCCACTTTTGAAATCCGGTTTAGAAGTCGTTTTCCATAAGTGAGTCGAGGACCTTCTGCAATTTGGTCTGGATCTCGACAATGGTGTTAAAACGGTGATCTTTGAGCTGCATTTTCATCTTGGGGAAGAGATAGAAGTTCGCTAAATCTGGTGAATGGGGCAGTTGCGGAAGCGATACCATGTTGTTTTTGGCGACACATTCATGAGGTACATTGTCGTCGTGAAGAATCCAATTCTTTGTGCACCCCATATTTGCTCGCTTTCACTGAATGTCCTCCCTCAAATGCCTCAAAATGTCGCAGTAGAACTCTTGATGGCCTGGCTCTGGGAGACGAATTCTCAATGCACAATACCGTGGATGTCGAAAATAACGATGAGCATGCTCTTAATTGAGCAGTCGTGGAGATGAAGGCCTCTTCCATTGTGATGTCTGCTGCTTCATCTCAGGGTCATACCTGTAGACCCAATTCTCATCACTGGTGATGATCCTCAACATGAAGGATCGATCATCAGTGGTACGCTGACGGAGATCTTGACAAATACACGTGATCACAAATTTCACAACTTGTAAAGTAAACACAGCAATGTCACTCGGCACAGCAAGGTCACTGCTAGCTCTTACTGTGCATGCAACCGTGTGCTGCCATCTGTTGGTGCATTACAGAACTAGTTCAGGAACTCTTTGATACCACCTCGTCTAACCCATGCATGCATGGAAAAACAGACGTTAAAGGATGATGATGATGATGATGATATATATATATATATGAAGTTCAGAACATAATTTCTTATTCCTTTGTAATTTTAATTTCTGATATATATATACACACACACACACACACACACATATCATCATCATCCTTTAACATCTGTTTTCCATGCTGGCATGGGTTAGATGGCAGTATGTTTAGTATAAATGTGTCCAATAACACAGTTTAAATTAAGACTCCATATGAGCTATTACAATCCCCTGAATATATATATATATATATATATATATATATTCACTCACTTACACACATACATTTATATAGACACACACACAAATATACGTATGTTTAATTATTTATTTGTAGATTGATACATTGATAAAAAATAAATCTAATTATTGTCTCATCTGGTAATTGAACAAGTCTCACACAGGCACTACACATACACACACATACACACACACACACACACTCATATATACATATGTATATGTATGTTAGAGTGTGTTTATGAAGTATACACTGATAAACTGCTTTTTGTTCTCATATTCTTTTTTTTTTTCTTTCTTTTTACGTGGCAGGATTTAACAAATATTGATCTATTTTTAACTTCAAAAGAAGTGGAAGAATCTCTTCTACGGCGAGAGACGTGTCTTTGTTTATCTTGGTGCCATGACAACAAATCAAAACTGCGGAAATTAAAGGTGAGCTCTGCTGGTTTCACACTTTTGACTTTGATCTTCTGTTTTAAAAATACGAGAGAAAGCATGGAGTCAGTGAGATAGATATATGTTTATTTGCAACAAGTCTATTGTATTGATGGTAATGGTGGAGGGGTGTGGGTAGTTATGATGTGGAGGAGTTGGAGGAGGAGAATAGATTTTTCAGGAGGGACAGGTGATAGTAATTCATAATGGTGTTGTATATTTAATCGGCAATAAGAAAGTCAGGTGAAAAATGAGGAGAGCTTGGTCACAATAACTGTTCCTCAGGAAATTCAATTATACATTTGACAAGTCTCTTCCTATGATCCGATCTTTTTCCCATCAATTCAGTCCTTCATTCAATCCCATATGTAGTAAATTACTTTTTTATGATCGAACTTGAAGTGGGCAAAGCTGTATATAATGGTTTCAAATTTTGGCACAAGGCCAGCAGTTTCAGGGGAAGAGGTTAGTCAATTACATCAATCCCACTGCTCAGTTGGTATTTTATTGACCCAGAAAGGATGAAAGGCAAAGTCAACCTTGGCAGAATTTGAACTCAGAACGTAAAGATGAACAAAATACTGCTAAGCATTTTGCCCAGCATGCTAAGGATTCTGCTAGCTTGCTGCCTAAAGTTGTAAGTAATAGCATGTAGAATATTGGGTTAAAAAACCCTTGGATGGAAAAAGGTGAAAGCCGTCCATGGGACTTGAACTCTCATCTTTTGTAATCATGACAAACATGCTCACCATTATACCAAAGCAACACTTTGAATTGTATTCATCCTTTTCAGAAGCTTTGTTCTTACCAGCAAGAATTCTTTGATATTTAGATTATAAAAATTTAGATACTTCAAGAGATATGAAGTAAATTATTTTATAGGGACTGAAATGCTCATGATTTGTGGTTTCTGAATGGCAAGCCAAATTCAAAAGAAGCAGGTCTGCTAGAGAAAATAGACCATCCAGTTGTGATACACTGTATATCAATACTCCAACCAAAGCTCCTGTCAATGAAAATCAAATTATTATATTCATGTTGCTACTCTACAGCAGGATACCTTTCCCCGTCTCTCTAGACCTCTCATCAACTGGCACAAAGCCACCACTCACCTCACTGCTACTTCCCCTTCCCAGCTGAAGGGATTTTTTGTCTTGCAAGTTATTCGATGACCCTGTCAGTGTTGGTGCCACATAAAAAGCACTGGTGATGGTGCCATGTAAAAGGACCGGTGATGGTGCCACGTAAAAAGCACTGATGCTGGTGTCCTGTAAAAAGCACTCTGTTAAGTGGCTGGCATTAGGGAGGGCATCCAGCCATAGAAACCATGCCTAAACAGACAATGGAACCTGATGCAGCCCCCAGCCTTACCAGCTCCTGTCAAACCATCCAACCCATGCCAGCATGGAAAAGAGACATTAGATGATGATGATGATTTCTCTAGATGTGACCATTGCTAGAAGTTAGATGATAAACCAGCTTGATTATAAAACGTTGACTACTTTGTCTTTAAAGCATCTGTCTATTATTGTGACACTAACAACTGAACTGAAAGTCAAACCAATATATAACAGATGAAGTTTAAACTTTTGTCAAAGAATGCAATCAGTTGAGACGTACACATCTTAATTCTCCAGAAATTAGAAGAATAATAGAGGCAGTTCAGCTGATGGCTATAACACATCTTGTCTTTCAGTTTTTGCACAAAAACAAAGAAACTGTCGAAAGAAGTGAAAGTGTTAAACAACCAAAGCCAAGCAGTCTCCAAATATTTATTGCCATCATTTAACACTTCCAATCCAAAGAGTTGGCAAAGAAATTTAATAAACAATTCAACAATATTAGCAGATATAGCAGACTATATACTTCATGCAACCAGCAGAAAGATAAAGAGAAATGACAAAATTGACAGCATTAAATTGAAGAACGATAAGCTAGAATTGATAATGATAGAAAAAAATAGTAATAAAAAATGTTTAAACTCAGTAGCAGAGGATTCAGACAGTGTGACTATATTTCTTCTGAAGAATCTTGGTATATTTGCTATCATGTTTTTGGTAAGTGTTTTCAGTGTCTCACATGGAAAACTATCCAATCTTGGCAATCTGGAAAAACCTCTTCAACTATTATTCCTCTTTTAAATCCTTACAAGACTGGAACTGACCCAACATCATACAAACCAGTATCTCTTCCAAAATTAATTGTAAGTCTTTGAAAAGTGCCTTCTACTCCTAGTCAATACCTCTCTTGCACCCTGCCAAGACTATCTGGGTGGATTCAGGCCTTAACACTCTACAATTCTCAACATCCATTCCAGATAGATTTAAACAGAACCCCTAACACCATCACCACCACCCACACCACCACCACCACCACCCACACCACCACCACCACCCACACCACCACCACCACCCACACCACCACCACCACCCACACCACCACCACCAAGTGGACAGTTGCTGTGGCATTAGATTTAACAAAATCCTTTGATATCTTTTACTTGTTTTAGTCATTAGACTATGGCCATGCTGGGGCACTACCTTGAAGAATTTTAGTCAAACGAGTCAACCCCAGTTTTTTAATTTTCGAAACCTGGTACTTATTCTATAGGTCTCTTTTGCAAAACCGCTAAGTTACAGGGACATAAACACACCATCACCAGTTGTCAAGAGGTGGGGGGGGGGGGGTGCACACAAGCACACATATATATCATCATCATCATTCCATCATCATCCTTTAACGTCCGTTTTCCATGCTGGCATGGGTTGGACGGTTTGACCGGAGCTGGCAAACCGGGGGGGCTAACACCATATTCCAGTCTGATTTGGCTGGATGCCCTTCCTAATGCCAAGCACATCAAAGTGTGTGCTGGCTGCTTTAAATATGCCACCGGCACCAGACTTTCGACGCTTGCTTCCGTACAACATAGTGGGACACCGCTTCCCATACAGCCGTTGTATAGCAGTGGGATGTCACCTCCCACACAACTATGTACATATATATATACAGCGGGCTTCTTTCTGTTTACATCTACCAAATCCACTCACAGGGCTTTGGTTGGCCCAAGGCTGTAGTAGAAGACACTTGCCCAAGGTGTCATGCAGTGGGACTGAACCTGGAATCATGTGATTGTGAAGCAAACTTCTTACCACACAGCCACACCTGACGACCACATTTTATTTATAACATTCTTTTCCAAAGAGAATTACAATTTGGGTTGTAGTGTATTTTAAAGGCTGACAAGCAAAAACCAAATTCTAAAAGAAGTTTTCTCAGAACAGAATTGTGAGACTTGGATTTCTCTGGGAAGCTACATACCCTCCTTTACACTACTTCAATTTTTAAGTACTAAACTCTAACAATGAACAGATCAAACCTTCGTTACCAACAGACTGAACTTGATTTAATTGGCTTCTTTGCTAGCAGAGTATTTCACATTTGGTGAAGGGGGGTGTGACTTAATGATTATTGTATTCAGCTTATAAGGTTGCGAGTTTAATACTTGGCGGTGCATTGTGTCATTGAGCAAGATACTCCAGTTTGAGCAAGACACTCCAGTTCACTCAGCTAGCAAAAATGGGAACTACGTTAAGGGTTAAACGTATGTGTCTGTGGAGTGCTCAGCCACTTGCACATTAATTTCACAAGCAGGCTTTTACGTTGATCAGATCAACTGGAACACTCGTCATCGTAACCGACAGGGAGCTCGTTATTTCACCTAACTAATTACTAATTGACACCCTATCAGTTATGACAGCAAGTGTTCCAGTTGATCCGATTAACGGAACAACCTGATCGTGAAATTAACATGCAAGTGGCTGAGTACTCCACAGACATGCATACCCTTAACGTAGTTCTCAGGGAGACTCAGAGTGACACAGAATGTGACATGACTGGCCGCTTTGAATTAACAGGTACAACTCATTTTTGCCAGCTGAGTGGATTGAAGCAACATGAAATAAAGTGTCTTGCTTAAGGTATCAAACTGCCAGGTATCAAACTCACAACCTTGCAATTGTGAGCCAAATCCCCTAACCACTAAGCCACATGCCTTCCCCATTATTTCACCTTTTAGTGCCTAAATCAACTGTGACTTCATTAACCCTTTAACATTCAAACCAGCCATATCCAGCCAACCTAAATATTCCACCTGTTTTACGTTCAAACCAGCCAGATGCAACCTCTCACACCTACCCTACAATGTCCTTCTAAAAGAAAACAATCACATCATGAAAGTTTCTAAGCTACAAGGTAATGTGCAGGATTAATTCAAAACAATGTCAATAAATAAGCATCACGTTTGACAGAATAATCTGAATGCTAAAGGTTTAATTTCACTTTTAAACTTCCTACTTCCATTAGCATTCCCAAATCTAGATTTCTAACCCAAACACTGTCTCTGCAGCATCAATCCAAGACACTAAGAGCCACATCCAATACAATGTTTACTTTTTCATTCCAATGTTGAAGAATAACAGGTTGTATTCAACAAAGAAACAACATTCTTAAACTCTGAATTGGCAGTGATTGGGGATAGGACAGATTTACAATTACAACATCCTACAATGGAATTGATTCTCAGTTTTGTAAGGCCTGTGTGGAGCCCACTAGCATCTGGCATAATACAAGAAATGCAATTTGTACAAAATGCTGCTATTTAATTTGCCACAGATTACCATAAACTTGCTGCAGAAAACTATTTACCCCCAAGAGACAAAAAATGCTGAAAGTCCAACCTCACTAATATCTTCTGGTGTCACCATGTCTAGTTCGATGCCATAACAGAAGTCACATGTACCACAAGTTATTTACAAACAAATATTGAAACCAATTCTATTCACATGACACAAAAGAAAACTCGTGCAATTTTGAAATATATAAAAACTAGAAACCCCAAGAACTGACAATGAAAAAAGACTTCACTGTTTGATGATTAAGGATGGGATTGAAGATCACCAGCTTTGAATACCACTAGGTGGCTTTGTCATCACCAGACTAATTGTGAATTCAATAAGGAAGAAGAATAGCGATACCTTGGAAAACAAGATGCACACTGCTACAATTGCATTCTATCTTTTTCACTGTGTTAAATGACTATCATTGTTGAATAGATCCAGAAATTGTTGCCAATATATGTCCAGATTAGGGAGGCAAGCTGGCAGAATCATTAGCATGCCAGGTAAAATGCTTAGTGGCATTTTGTCCATCTTTATGTTCTGAGTTCAAATTCCACTAAGTTCAACAAAGTATAGGTACAAAGTTAGCGATAGTGACAGACAAAGTTGTTTGTTATACTGCAGCAGATTTTATTGATGATTACCATAATTGGTTTCACATTTTGGGGAAGGGTTAAGTCGATTACATCAACCCCAGTGTTCAACTGGTACTTATTTTTATCGACTCCTGAAAGGATGAAAGGCAAAGCCAACCAACCTTGGCAGAATTTGAACTCAGAACGTAAGGATGGACGAAATTCTGCTGAACACTTTGCCTGATGTGCCAACAATTCTGACAGCTCACTGCCTTTGGATAAAGAAGAGGAATAGGGGGAGAATATATGTTAGGGTGGCAGCTAGACACATGTCTGCAAATATCTGTAATGCTCTTACTAATTATATTGACAAATGATGATTATGATGATGCTGTATGTTCTTGCTTTGAAGTCAATAAAGCTTGTAATGTTTACAATCTCTATTATATACATACTCATACATATGCATCTCTCTCTCTCTCTCTCTCTCTCTCTCTCTCTCTCTCTCTCTCTCTCTCTCTCTCTCTCTTTGTGTACATATATATGCATGCATGTATGTGTAAAAGAAAGATCTGTAGTTGATGAATATTGAGTAGAACAGGTAATTGTATGTCATCATCATCATCATCATCATTATTTTTTGTGTTTCTGTTACTTTTTTTTATATATGTTTAGTTAAATACTTGTCACACCACTACTTTCCTCATGTCTGTTGCAACAAATACTACATTAACACAAGTATGTTACAACACAATACACACACACACACACACACACCTGTCCTACACAACTCCTCCACACCTCCACTAGTTTGTCACACACACAGTATTTCCACCATTCTCATAACACAACACTCCCCCCCCCAGTCTATCATGATATAATACCCCAACCAATCTATCACATCACAACACAACATGTTAACCAGTCTTTCACAAAACAATACTTCCTCCGGTCTGTCATAATGCAACACAGCTCTACCAGTTTGTTTCAACACAATACCGCCATCACCCTGCCACAATACAACACAGCTCTATCCGTCTGTCACTACACAACACCACAACCAGCCTTTCACATTATCTCCAACTAGTCTGTCACAGTACAACTTTGCTGTAACAACACCAATAAGATCAAAGTGATGGTCACATTAGATAGGGTAGTCTTTGGTATATTTATGTCTAGATAAAAAAAAAAAAATGATAGGATGATCCAATAGATGAAGGATGACCTGGGGCTAAATAACAACAGCACCAACACCCCTACAACATTACATTCTTGCTACCCATGACCAATGTACATTTGAAACCCTCATGCCCTCTACAAACCAAATGCAACACCTCACAGTTTTTGATGATTTCTCGTGGATATTTACATTGTTACAAGGTACTTGAGTGTGGCTGCGTGTAAATTATGTAACAACACCTCACAAACAATTAATAGTAATTTCATTTCACCGCACAAATAATTTTCATGCTGGTCATGAATTAGAAACTGCAACAACAAAGTTTACACAATAGAAAGAATAATTCTGCAGCTCTTACAAATAGTTGATTAAAGAGGCTTTGTAATCAAGATGCCAAGACAGGAGAAAATATATATTCGTGCCAGAATAGATTAAGATGGTATGGACATGTTGAAAGGATGGAAAATGGAAATCCAGTCAGCAGATGTAGGTTTACTGAGGTTGACGGAATTAGAGGTAGGGATAGACCATGTAAAACATGGACCCACTTAGTTAGGTATGACCTTAGGAAGTTGAGATTACGACCAGGCTTTGCACAAGATCGAGAGACCTGGAGAAGAGCCATTAAATAAAACCCATCCAACCCATGCTAGCATGGAAACGGACGTTAAACGAGGAAGAAGAAAGAAAGAAGACTCTAAAACAAGAAGTTTGAATCATAGAAGCAGAGGCAGTCTCAGTTACCTTTAATCCTCTTGATACCAACCTGTTGGGGAGGGTAATATTTTTTGGGTTTTATGTAAAGTTTGCATCTACTTCTGTCTAAATCAATAGTTCTCAACCATTTTCTGCCTATAGATCCCTTTGATTCCTATTTTACTCTACAAAACTTCCATAGCCATTCAATGTATATATAAAAATGCTACGTATTTCTATAATTAAATATCACAAGGAATTGTATAAAAAAAAATTAAAAAATTTTGTGTATCGTAGAAGTATAAGCAATTTATTGCACAGGTGACGCCCCGAGCGTCGAAAGTCCAGTGTCGGTGGCATGTTAACAGTACCCGAGCACCGAAAAGTCCGGTGCCAGTGGCACATTAAAAGCACCTAGCACACACTATAATTGCGGATGGAAGCGAGCATAGAAAGTCTGGTGCAGGTGACACGTTAAAAGCACCCGAGCGCCGAAAGTCTAGTGCCGGTGGCACGTTAAAAGCACCCAGCACACACTGTAAATGTGGTTGGCAGTAGGAATGGCATCCAGCTGTAGAAACCAAGCCAAACTTGACTGGAACATGGTGTTAGCCCTTGGCTTACTAGCTCCAGTCAAACCGTCCAACCCTTGCTTGCATGGGAAAATGTACATTAACGGATGATGATGATGATGATATGTAGATATATATATACACACATACATATATATGTGTAGCGGCCAAAAGAAGATGAAGACGATGTGATGATCATCGTGAGCTGTGCTTGTAGTCACAGGGCCGCTAAATGATTTGTGGTTAGATCTAACGACGTAGATCTCTTAGTCGCAACAGTTGTAGGCAAGCGTCAAGTAAAGACGGAAAGGCCGAATATATTCACAGGAGTTTATTTGTGTATAGAAAGTTAGTAGTGATTGTTAGTTACAGTTACTAGGAAGAAAACGTCTGTATGTGTGTGTGCGTGAGAGAGGCACATTCGTCTGTCGAGGCAAACTGCTATGTATGTTGGGAGGACCAATTGTTCCAAGTGTCTTGTGTGAACTGCTCTGGTCAACTGCTTTAGTTGGCAGTGAGATTCTGGTATTTAAGAGGGAGCCGTGATGTAGGTCAAACCTAGACAAAGGAATATTTTGGTCTTGACCTGAAGATGGCCTGACTGAGGTCAGAGGCCAAGACTTCATCTCATTAATCCTCCACATAGGTTGACAGGAGCAGACTTCCCGTATCCACGGGTAACTACTCTTTTGGAGCTGTGGTTTCGATTCTTGCTTAAGTCAAGAATATCCGTCCGCTACATCTATATATACACACTTATATATATATATAAAACCAGTGAATAGCTTCTTGGTAGTTAATATTTTGGATACGGGTGCTAGATCACTATTTGTGGCTATGAATATATTATTGATGGGTCACCAATTGTATGTGCTGCTGCAAAGGTTGGTACAAGAAGATTGAATGAAACAATGATCGATATTGTTATTAACTCCAATTTTTATTCACAGTTACTGTATGTTCGTCTTACCACAACGGGTAAAGTTGTAATAAAAACAGTTCATAAGAATGCATGCAAAATATAAGTTGATTTTTGGCCGTGTATAAGTTTGTTTGTATGTGTGTGTTGGAATTCCAGTAGTAAACTTAGAGAGAGATAGAGTATGTTTTAGAGAAGAAGAAATGAGCTAATGCAAGCTAAGAGAGGGGTGAAACAATATAGTTTCTACATTGGTTAAGTCCATTAACTGTCTGTGTGAGTTGGTCAGCCAACTCTCTTGTCCAGTTGCCTTCACCATCTGCTAGTGTCAGCTGCTCTCAGCAAAAGCCAGTGAGAAGGATGGATATATTGTTGAGATACAATAGGAAAACTAGGTGGTCTCTTTCTTTGATTAATGTCACTATTGACTTGACAAGTTAACTCTTAACACAATAGGAGTCCAGTAGAGTCAGTGAGATAGATTAGCAGCTATCTTCAGCCCAAGCAATCTGCTTATTTTAAATAGTTGTCACTTTTCATTGTTCTATATTCTTTCCTGGGAAAAGTATCATTCTTGTGTAAGCAAAGATTTAGTGATCAAGAGATCGAATTTAAGTCACAGCTGTATGAGTTTCCTACATATATATACACATACATACATATATATATATATATATATAAAAGTATATATTTATATATATATTCTCACCTTGCTTCTGAGTGGATATGATATTTAACACAATCATTAAATAATGTGTGGGTTATGAATGCAGGGGAAGGAGGTATAAAATGGATTCTCATTATACCTCCTTCCCCTAATGTGACATGGTAATTGTTCGTAAGTTTGTGTTAACAGACTGATAATTTGGCCTGTTTACAATATTTTATTAGTAACAATTATTATGCTGAGTGGACTTATGCCCATCTGTCTCCCTTGCCTATGTCTATGTCACTTGGTCTCCAATCCGTAATACAGTCGCATTAGACACAAGACAAATTTTTTTATATATTTAAAGATAAAAATAAGTGCAAATATGGTAGGTCTTATAGCATTCCTCCTCTTCGATAAATTATATCCTATATTTTGTATGTACCAAAACTTACATACATTATCTTGTACTGTGTGCTTTAATGATGTTAAACCTGTTTGTTTTTACTCTAAAACAATTGCAATATCAGGCAACTGCACTGCCAAAGATGGACTCTCTCCCCACTGCATTCTATTTTTAATCAATTTATTCCTGCTTTTGTCTCTCTTGGCTTTTTAGATAAGGATCAATCATTGAGAACGCTTTCTTCTTCACAATGGATGTAATTCTAAATAAAATTTCTTGGCTCATTACCTTAAGTTTTGTTAATTCACTCTGCTGAGCCTTCTACTGGCCTGGAGAGGCTAAGATAAGCCTAATCTAGTGTATTTTTTGTTGAAAATTATCTAGTTGTTCCATGTACATGATTACAATGTGTCTTATATCATGCAACAGAAAACCTACTGAATGTTCCCAAGAATAACACTGATGATGTTTGTGTTTTATTTTTGCAGGTTCTCATGATTCATTTACTTCTCAATTAAAAGAAGGAGAAATTGCTCCTGATAACTCTGAAATAATTAAGGCAGTTGTGAAAATATTTGGAAAAGCTGCTGATAAAGTAGTTATGAGATGGGCTACCACACAGCATCTGGACTTAAGTAAGCAACTTGAAAAAGGGATCCGCTATTTTGATCTAAGGGTAGCTTACAATGATTCTTGCAATGATTTTCAGTTTGTTCATGGCATATATGGACCAAAAGTAGACTGCTGTATGCATGAGGTTAATTCATTCTTGGAGAAACATCAGAAAGAGATGGTAATTCTGGATTTTAACCATTTTTATAATGTAAGTCCGGAAAATCACAAAAGACTGCTTTCAATGTTGTCTGATATATTTGGAAAGAAAATGTGTCCATTTATTGGAGCTGCTAACTTGACACTTAATGTTGTTTGGGAGGTCAATCTTCAGGTAGTTATCTGCTATCATCATAGTCTTGCTGCTCAACAACCAATATTCTGGCCTGGACCTGCTGTACAGCACCTCTGGGCAAATACTGATCAACTTCCAAAACTGATGAATGCATTTGAGGAGGAACACCGTAAAGGACGTTCAAATGATTGTTTTTTCAACTGGCAAGGTACTCTAACACCAACAATAACTACTATCCTTCAACATCTTGACAATAGCTTGGAAACTACATTGGCTGAGAAAGCAACTGCTGCCATTACAAAGTGGGTGGCAGACAAATCTCCATGTTGCACGGGCTTAAACATTGTATCTGTAGATTTTATGAATTTGGATAACTTTGTACATGTAATTGTACGTATGAATCATAACATTCAATAATTCATGTGTATATAAATGTGCATGCATCTATGTGTTCATCAGCAATAAATATTTTATTACCATTATTTTATAATCATTTTTCATTAATAAAAATAAACCATGATCAACACTTGCAAGTGAGTAATGACTTGATAGCATGGTACATGCTTTCGTTAATTGTTTTAGGGATCCATGCTGTTGCAAGCAGACATAGACACCTTTGTCCTACACTAGACCTAGTAGAATATCAAGAACGTGACACCTGGAGAGAGAGAGAAGGCTGCATTCATTTTAAGTTGAGTAGACTGCAGCAATTTGGAATAATAATGAGCTTATTGTATAGTGCTCAGGTGCACTACAACTCGTTGAAAAAGGTTAAAAGAGAGGATAGAAGAAGCCATAAGTGAAGGAAAGGGGTATAGCAATGAAAGAACTACATGCACAGAACACAGAATGAAACACAAAAAGAAAATATTGACCAATTTTAGGAAGCATGAAACTTTTGAAGGTAGTGTCTTGACAGCTAACAACCTACGTAGATAATTTATTCCATGCTTTGACAATTTTGAGTGTAAAAAAGTGTTTCTAATAGTCATGACTGCTGTGCTGCTTTTTGATTTTATAAGCATGTCCATGGATGGTAGAGATATTGAATTTAAAAAAAGGTGGCTAAAGTTGTTGTTGGAAAGATGGTGGATGATCCTGTGGGCTCCTACTAAGTTAGCTGCTAGATGTTGAAACTTTAGCATGTCGATACCCAGAGAAATAATGCATTCAAAATATGGCAAGTGACTGACAGAAGGTATTCATCTGTTGTGTGTTTCTGGAGAACTTCCAGTAGACTGATATTCTAGACAAGATGGGAGTTTCCAGAATGGAGATACAAACTGTAATTGTGGATAAACCATAGCCATATGTAGCATTGAATATGTAGCTTTCGCCCAAGGGCACAATTTGCCACCTGGTCCATGAATTGAACCCACAACCTTAAATTAATGAGCTCAACATGCTAACCACTAGCCTATATGCTTTGTTAACACACACACACACATATATTTGACAACCTCTCAAGTGCCAGTGTCACAATAAAATGCACCCAGCAAATTCTGTAAAATGGTTGGTAGGAAGGGTATCCAGCTTCAGAAACTATGCCAAAATGCAAGCAAGGTGCAGTTTCCCAACCATGCTAGGAGGGCTGTAACTCTGAATAAGAACTGACTCAAAACATGACAACCCATTCAAACCATGCCATAAAGCATCTCAATTCTAGGTTTTGCTTTTACGTTTAGAATTTCTTTCTTAAATCTTTGCCAGATTCAGCTATGAGAACTAAGTCATTAGCATACTGAATTTCCCATGGACAGATGGTCTTACACACCTGTGTTATGGCTCAAAAAACTAGGAAGCTGAGAACAAAGCCCTGATGGACTACTAGCTGCATGCTAAATTTCTAATTGAATTCATTGTCATCTCTCACCTTGCTGACTGTATCTCAGTATACGGCTGGCACAGCTCTCACACGCTATTCTTCCCATAGCTTTCTAAAAAACTTCTATACTTCAGAGAGCGATACCTGATAAAGGCCTTCTCTGGATCATTAAATACCAGAATATAGTGGTTTGCTTTTAGCTAAGAATGTCTCTTGTAGTCCTTTCACAGTGGTACCCTGTCCTGACACAAACTCAAATTGCATTTCATTCAAACTATTCCTCTCCTTAATCAGTTGCACTATAACTCTTATTGTTACTTTCATAACTTGGTTCATCAGTTTGATACCTGTTTAGTTGTTTCTTTCCAGAGCATTTCCTTTGACCTTGTAAGCATTTGATGATACCACTATGCCATTCATTGGGTACAAAACCTCTCTGTACTACCTGATTGACTATGCAAGTGACTAGTGCATGCCTTACTTCACCAGATATTTACAACCATCTCAGTAACTATCACTCTTTCTAGCAAATGACTTTCACTACAACCATCTCCAGCTCTGATTAACTCAAAGTGAAACAGTAGAAGCCAATGAAACTAGGGATGGTCTGCAAAAGCAAATATGAAATATATAAAGTTTGCAAAGTGGAAGAAAGTATTTTACTCTGAAGAAAAGGAACAGTCTAAAGTTTCAAACAGAATCCTTTGTTAGAAAGAGAGTACATAAACTGTCTGCTGCATTTAGCAACATGCCAAGAGAGATCCTTTATGTAGTCAATAAACCTTCTAGAAATAATGCCAGATTTCCCTCTAATTACTTCCCACTGTCTTAAAAAAAACTGACACATTAGGTAATGTATTTCACTACCTGAAAAGAAAGAAGAAAAGCTGATGATAACAATGAATTTAGGGTTCCACAGAAAACTTTCATGGTAACCAAAAAAAAAAAAAAGCTGCAGCATGGTTGCAGCTCACAAGCTGTAATTAGTAAAAACAAATATCATTTTAGAAATTACCTTTATTTATTCAAACCTATACATTCTTTACTGTGCTTTTTCAACAGTAAATAGAGCTGCCCATAAAAACTGTACAATAATATCAATCAAATTATTTTAAGTATCTACATTTTTTAATAAAAAAAAAATTACTGCAATCCAATCAAAAGTTTACCAGTTGCTTAACACCTTCAAAACATCTCCATTTGTCAGGTAAGTAGAAAGGTTCGTGAGTATGTGAAAATGGGGTGTCATAGCCACAGACACGTTTCACAGGAGCTTCTAAGTGGAGGAAACATTCAGACTGCAATGATACAATGTGGATAAGAAGAAAAGTATGTTAGATTCCTAAGTTTACTGAATATATATTTATAAATAGCAAGTGTGAAAATTATTCATTAAAACAATTTGCATGTGAATGTCATTATTATGTGTGGTGGTTTGGCAGGATTGGTAAGCATCAAACAAAATGCCTTGTAGAACTTAGCCACATTCTTTTACATTCTGAGTTCAAATCCCACCTAGTTTGACTTTGCTTTTCCTCTTTAGGGGTCTGATAAAATAAGTACTAGTCAAATACTGAAATTGATTAGTTCAATTATATCTATACTCCACAAATTTGTGACCTTGTGCCTTTGTTACATATAATCAACTAGCCCCGTTGAACACTGGGGTTGATGTAATCGACTTAATCCCTCCCCACAAAAGTATTGGCCTTATTCCAAAATTTAAAACCATTGTTATTATTATCGTTAAGACAATGAGCTGGCAGGATTGTTAGTGTATTGAGCAAAATGCTTGGCAGCATTTCTTTTGGCTCTTTACATTCTGAGTTCAAATACTGCTGAGGTTGATTTTGCCTTTCATCCTTTTGGGGTCGATAAAATAAGTACCGGTTGAATACTGGGGACCAATGTAATCAGCTTACCTCCTTCCCCTAAAATTGCTGGCCTTGTGACAAAATTTGAAACAATTATTAGTATTGTTATTATTATAACTATATCATCATTATAAATATATCTTTAAAACATTTTATTTTTTAATTTTTGATTTATTAGTGTTGCATATTTCTAGAAAAAATAAACTGAAGATTTTGCAATTTTGACATACAGAATAAAACTATAAAACTTATTGTTGATAACTTTGAAAATATTTCCATACCTGAATAACAGATGCAATTTCAGCACCAAACCCTCCTGTAATAGGGGCTTCATGGGCAACCAATGCCCGGCCAGTCTTTTGTACTGACTAAAAAAGAAGAAAAAATATATTGAGTATGATTTAAACATTTAGCTTTTAGTTGATACAAATATTTTCTCTTAATATAGTTATATTAAATATGTAATTTCTATTAAATAAACCCATACAAGATAATTGGGCTGATAGATCAACCCACCATTTTGTATTTATATCCTATTTGGGAATATACTATTCTTTGTCTACAAAAATTCAGGTACTATTTTTTTTCACTGAATTTTTTGATACTTTTAATACTTATGTACCCTCTTAATTCTCTTGTGCTCTGCCTTTCAAGCAAGAAGGCTAATTTCACACATACAGTAGTACATATTTAACTAATTTCTCTCTAGCTTCAGCAGATCTTTTACATTTAATAGCCATAGCTCACTACCTCATACTGTCAACCATTTGCAAAGAGAAATAAACCCTTTTGATGCCAACAACATCAACAATTCCTTACCTAAGTAACTATGCTTTCACTACATCCACCACCAGTACTAATTACTGGTAGCAGAAACTAACAACTTCATCTGAGGAGCAGTTAATGGACCTCATTTTAACAGAATGCTTACTAGTAATGTATGTCTAGTCATATCTGAACTCAGTAGGTCAGACTGCATTCTTTATATACCCATTGTGTTTATTGAGAGCACAGTATGAATTTCCTACCTGATATCTTTTTACATATCAAGCAAGGTACTATGTGGTTGTTTGGTTTGCTAGTAAACAGCAGCAGAATCTTTCCCACATTGGGCAGCGTAGTTATAAATATACAAAAATACAAGATGGTCATGACCAGAATACCTGTTTGAATCAGGGCTAACCTGGAGTTAAACAACAACATAATTATTTTGCTTACCTTAATTATATCAATTACACTATCTTTATATTTTAGTGCTAAAAATATACCCACTCCCCTCTATTACTATTATTATCTACTCAAAATAACATCCGATGCTCCTTAAATCAACTTCTCTAGTTTATATATTGGAACTACTTCTTTCACTCACCTTTCCAATGTATTTATGTTAATAGAAAACTATTCTGTAGCCAATTCACTGTAAAGAAGCTAGATGAAGATACTGCTAAGTGATTTCACATTGCTCAATTACAACTACACTAATTGTTATAACAATTCCTGGATGGTAGGGTTGATTTGTCACCCAGTTTAACACCATATCCTAACCTTGGAATCTTTTCATGGAATCAACTTTGATGCAAGTATTCTGGTCTGCTGTTCAATCTGAGGATATTTGTGCTGTTTCCTACACAAATCACAATTTTTTCTTTTCTCTCTACTGCAATCATAGACTCATTTTAAAGGCTGGAGGTACTGCCCTGACTACACAATAAAAAATGAGTGATATTTTGTGTTTTTCAATAATTTAATAGATTCCAGCATGTTTGTATGGCTTGACAATATATTGATGTCAAATATTGTTGAGCCTACTTCTGAAGGTGAATCTTGTTTAAACACAAACTTTTTAATTCAATTGTAATTTATTACAAATAAAGCTGTATCTCTTTAGGGAAGCTGCTTCAAAAACAGACATAAAGAAACTTTGTCAGAAGATTTTTCTTCTTAGAATATTTATGAAAAGTATTTCCATTAATATTTTTAATAAGTACTAATACTAGTATCAATCTCTCCCCTTTAACATCAACATTTATACTTATCAACATTGAGGGATTGTGAGCCAATGTGAAATGCTCTATGCAATTATTTGATTTATGTAAAAAAGTAGCTAAAAATCTTTCAAATTTACCATTTAAAAAAATTAAAAATATCCATTAAATAATGTAGTCCTAGATACACTATACCTTTAAATAAGATTGCATGGTCACAACTTGAATACCTTTTGATCAAAGTTTGCTTGATCAGGGCTAATCATTGAATTAAACAACATGCAGTCACTAATTTACCCGGCACTATCATTAATGCTGGCAACATTTAAAAGAATTAGAAAACATATAGAAAGAATTTACATGGAAACTTACATTGATAACTGTTTCAGCGTCCCAGGGTAAAATAGTTCGTAGATCTATCACATCACAGCTAACATTCAAACGGTCTTCTGCCATAGTAGCAACTTCTCGTAAAACATGTACCTGAGTTCCCCAGCCAATAAGTGTTAGGTCAGAACCTAAGAAAGTAATAACAATTAGACAATACAAAGACACCATATGTATATAATTAAAACAGCCACAAACTTAGATGGTACAAGAATGACTATTATTCTTCCATAGAATTCCATGGTCTGCTAGATCAGTTTTTATTTTTGGTTTGTAAAGTGGTTGGCATTAGGAAAGGCATCCAGCCATAGAAACCATGCAAAAACTGATATTGCAGCTCACCAGATCCTGTCAAATCGTCCAACCCATGCCAGCATGGAAAATGAACATTAAATGATGATGATATATACATATATATATATATATATATATATTTATGTATATACATAGATACAGATACACACAATGGAGATATATATATATATATATATATATATATATATATATATATAACAATTCAATATGGGTATAAACCTTGTAGTTTGCTTTACAAAGCTTCTCCACAGGTATCAGCTAACAAATGCTATCATACAGTGAGATTGATATATGAGTGGATATACATCTGCAGTTCTGTGATATCCGTAGAGTTTATACAAAAATATGTAAAATAGAAAATGTGTTGAACAACACAATTTGTTACATAACACTACAATTGTTTCGACATTGATTCACCAGCAGAAACCTTGCTGAAGCATTATATAAAATAAAAATTAACACATCATATCTATTATTATTATTGTTGTTTCATTAGCATGCCGCATTTCTTCTGACTTTACGTTCTGAGTTCAAATGCCACCGGGGTCGATAAAGTGAGTACCAGTTACGAACTGTGGTCAATAATCGATTACTCCTCCTCCCCCCAAAATTTCAGGCCTCCGTGCCTAGTATAGAAAGGATTATTATTATTGTTGTTGTTAGAGAGAGAGAGGCTGCTTGTACCTATATATATATATATAATGAATCTTTATTAATTGTTTTTAAATTTTATGTTTATTTCTTTTAATTATACAGGACCCTAAACTCAGTCAATGGTTACACAATGTATTGTTGGAGAATTTACCCCGTCACTTGTTGGCTGCTTATTTGGATGTTCTTCAGACTCTGCGAGCTAAGGTACATCTTCTTGTACATATGTGCATGTGTATACATAACCATACATATGCGCATCCACATCTGTGTCTATATATAATTATTTATCTGAGTATACATGTATGTATGTTGTGTATGCATATGTAAACAAACATCTTAAACATAAAGAACCCAAAATGTTCGATACACTTTTGATTCTTTGGTGTATTTATCTTCATTATACACTTCTTTGGTTATTGTTTTTTGGCTTTATATTTCTACACTTTTGAGTCATGTGCTTTCACTATTTGATTTTGGCTGTATGATTGCAATCTCAACCCTCTTTCTGTGTATACTTATCAATGTTTTGAACCTACTGTTTCAGATTCCTACTCTTGTCGACCGCATGATAGCTCAGTCAGCTGCTATCACTCGTCAGGGATTGGCTGTTTCATTGGATGCCTTAAATTTACTCCTTAAGCGACCCTGGGACCCTGTGTATAGCACTCTCAGCCAACAGAAACCTGTGAGTCCTTTTTATCTTTTACTTGCTTCAGTCATTGGACTGCGGCCATGCTGGGGCACCACCTTGAAGGGATTAGCAGAACAAATCGATCCCAGTACTTATATTTAAGTTTGGTACTTATTCTGTCAGTCTCTTTTGCCAAACTGCTAAGTTACGGGTTGTAAACAAACCAACACCAGTTACCAATATCTATATATATTTATATATATGACAAGTTTCCACACAGTTTCCATCTACAAAATTCATTCACAAGGCATTTGACTGATTTGGGCCTATAGTGGTAGACACTTGCCCAACGTACCACCAAGTGGGACTGAACCTAAAAGAACGTAACTGCAAAGCAAACTTCTTAATTGTTCAGACAACCTTGCTTGCGCCTTTATCTATTTATTTGGGTTTTTCCTTTTTCTTTTCTCTTTTCACTATTTAAACCTAAAATAAATCGGAAAAGGTAAAAAATAAAAACGTCAGAGTTTGGTTGAACTTCTGTCCTGTGTACAAGAAAACCCCTTGACACTTATTCCAATGGTCATTTTGATCATATTCTGGAGGCAAAGACATGACAACTCTTTCTATTGCAGTTTATATAAGGTAAATTTTGTAGGACCAAGTTGATATTGTTTAGCTTCAGGTTCAAGCCTCTATATGATCAAAGACATTCCAACCATGACCAGCCTGCATCTTTTTTCTCTTTTTATATATATTGGGCTACATTATCCAATATGCCTTTTTTTTTTCTTTTTGTTTTTTGGTTAAGATCGTAGGGTGTATTTTGAAAGTTTTGGCTGCTATTCTTTGTTGACCAAACAACCACAAGAGGCTCCCTCATTGGTTTGTTATAGCTGGATACCCTCCTTTACATATTCCCGCAATTGTCTTGTAGGGAAGGGTACCCTTATAGGCAGTGTCCCAGTATGGCCACAGTCCTGTCATTGAAACCAGTAAAATAATATACTAGAATTGTCTTCTTTTTTTAAACTGTTAAACTCGAAGTAGATGAAGTTATAAATAATAATAGCATCTAAGCATTGGGTTAAAAACTCCTTTTGGATAGAAAAAATGGAAGGTTGCTTTATTTATAACTTCATCTACTTTTGAGTTCTACAGTTTAAAATGAATTATTTCATGTTCTTTCAAAGTTTCCAAAATTCTTACCACATAAATAATATATTTCATCATCATCATTTTAAAGTCTGTTTTCCATGCTGGCATGGGTTAGACAGTTTGACTGGAAACTGGCAAGCCGGGGAGCTGCGCCAGACTCCAGTCTATTTTTGGCTTGGTTTCTATGGCTGGATGCCCTTCCTAACACCAACCAGTTCAGAGAGTGTACCAGGTGCCTTTAATATGTCACTGGCATATACATACATACATATACGACGGGCTTCTTTCAGTTTCCATCCACCAAATCCACTTACCAGGCTTTGGTCGGCCTGAGGCTATCGTAGAAGACACTTGCCCAAGGTGCCATGCAGTGGGACTGAACCTGGAAACATGCCCCTATTATATATATATATATGGTAGAGAAATGGAGGAACGAGAAATACCGGAGTCAACTTTTTGCACTCATTTAATCACCGACAATTGTTTCGATTTCAGCGTGTGTATATATATATATATATATATATATATATATACACACACAAACACACAATGACAGGCTTTCTTTCAGTTTTCATCTGTCAAATCCACCCACAAGGCTTTGATAAGCCTGGAGCTATAGTGGAAGACACTTGCCCAAGGTGTCATGCAGTGGGACTGAATCCAAAACCATGTGGGAGGCAAACTTCTTACTACACAGCCCTGCCTGCACCTATCATCTAGTACATAATATTGCTTCCTTTTCTTCAGCCAGATTTAGGGATGTTTATGGTGTTGATCAAGAAGATGTCTTGTATTGGTCTGCTATCTTTTTTGGTAAGAGTACAAAACATAAGGGGTAATTAGAAAAGTTTTGTTGCTTTTGTGATACTGAATACAGAGAAATTTTGAAGAAATGTCAACAAGATGATTGAGCCTTGCGATGGTAATTAATATGGTTTTTCTACTTATTGATGCATTGCAGAATATTTTTTCATGCCCTGTAATGTTAAGTCTTTCAGATTTATACTAGAAATGGCCTTTACACATCCTGCATCAAAGATATATTTGCTAAAATAGCAAATATATCTTTTTGCCATCTTTCACCAACTTCAACTTCATCTTGTTTTTACAGAGAAGACTCACTGATTTAGCTGCTCGATAGTGAATTGCAGTTTTTTCATAAGAAACTTTAGGGCAAATTTATGAAATTATATACCATTTTAAGTAAAATGTCTTATCTGAAGGAAAATAGAGTAAAACATGAAGAAAATCATTTCAGAACAAATGTCTTCATTAAGATTATGATTAAATTAAAGATGATATTTCAGATTAAACGTAAGTTTTTTTCAAGGCTTGTTGACTCTTTTTACATAGTTCCTTTAAGGACAAATTCCTAAAGAATACAACATGAAGAGCGAAAGCTCAGTTTTCTTAGTTTTTAAAAAGAAATATTTTAAAATTTATAATTTTATTATTTATTTTTATTTATATATATATAATCATCATCATCATCATTTAACGTCTGTTTTCCATGCTGGCATGGGTTAGACGGTTTGACTGGAA
>JAOPUL010003388.1:70176245-70191560 GCA_027564515.1 Octopus rubescens
AAAGTGGAGGGAGGGGGTAAGGGCGATTGCTGCGAGTGTGAGGTGAATCCGGCCACCCCCGTTCACGAGGACAAAACCGGATTTAAAACTTTGGAAGAAGAAGATCAAAGGTATTCTATCTTATTTTCAGACAATGTATCCAGGACTACATAATCCAGTGTAATCATTCCTTTTCAAGCTGGTAAGGTGTGCTTTAAAAGGAATTTTGACACGATTTCTAGCAGTTACATAGTGTATCTCATGTTGGATCACGAACAGTTATAATGTTGTTGTTTAACTCCAGACCAGCCTGATTTAGCAGGTCTATGATCAAAGGTACTGCAAGTATGACACTTTTGTCTTGCTGTGTAGTTATAACTTCATTGTCTAATATGCCTTTCTTTCTTTAAGATAGTAGGGTATGATTTGAGTAAGATCTGGCAGGCTAAAATGATGCCTAATCCCAGGTCAGTTCTAATTGAGCAGACCTATAAGCAAAGGTATTCTAGCTCAAATGATCACATTCTTCTGTATATCTAGAGAGACATAGGCCAATGCATCCTTTCTTCTTTACAACAGCAGAGCACAATCTAAGTGAATATGGTTGCTATTTCAACTGTGCCAAATCGTCTGTATCCAAACATCTGCACCAAAGCATCACTTTCTATCAGTGACAATGAGATATCAACCTACAGATTGATGTGTCAATGGTTTGAAGGTATTCTAGACACAGCTAGCTTGTCTTTTTAGGGCTATCTACAGCAACATTATTTAATGTATTTTTACTTCTTTTATGATAGTAGAATGTAATTAAAACAATTTGGAAGCTATTTCTAGCAGATGGAGCAAATGCATAGAGCAAGAGTGAAAAATCCTTCACATGTGGATGAAATTTTGCTTGCAATGAAATTTATTATTAAGTCTCTAAAAACCCAAATGTATAAAAAATTGTTTAAGTCTTAGAATTAAAATAGTAATTTTATATATGTAATAGGTGCAGGCATAGCTGTGTGGTTAAGAAGTTTGCTTTGCAACCAAATGGTCTTAGGTTCAGTCCTGTTGTGCTGCACCTTGTACAAGTGTCTTCTATTGCTTTTGGCTGACCAATGCTTTGTGAGTAAAACTGGTAAATGGAAGCCTACTATGTGTATGTATGCGTGTAAAAGTTACCATTTCAACTTCTCACATGAGATTGAGTGGGAAAAAAAGGTTACACCAGGTTTACATTCTGGTGAAATTTATGTCTCATAGCTCAGTATTCTCAAAGTAGTGGAATAAAAAACCATTTACTTGTAAAACAGGAAAGGGTAGGTGATAGGAAAAGCATCTGGTTGTAAAATTACTGCCTGAAATAAGTACCTTTACAACCTGTTCCAGCATAGAGAAACTGACATAAAACAATTGAATTAGCATACTTATAAATTCATATAATTAAACATTCATTATTTTTCAAGCCATTATGCACTTGCAATTTGCCCTGGTACTAAAAAGGTTTCCTTTCACCTTTGGCATAAAGACTCCCTTGGCTTGAAATATTTTTTTTTCTATTGGAATAAGCATGAATTTATTCTGACTAATGATAAAAAGTTGGATTTCAATTCTAATCTGTCAAGACAATTTACTCTGCATCACAGCAGCCATTACCAAGAAGAAAATAGAGAGCATTAACATGTTATGGTACAGCATTACTGATCACATTGTCATATGTTTAAACTACTAGATTCAATATGAATTGACTGTAAGGTACATAATTATTAAAGGTTCCTACAGCTGCCACACCTATTTATTAGTTACATTTATTTTATATCACAATTCATAAACAACAGTGCCATTGCAATAAGCCAATCACTGATTCACTGCATTTCTAATGGCAAAAGGGACAAGGGAGTATTGGTAACATGGCACAGAACGAATACTAGAAGCGACTTCATTCAAAACACATTGATTTTCAGTTTTCTTATCAATACATACATCCTTCATCGATATGCACATATATATATATCATCATCATCATTTTACATCCACTCTTCCTGCTGGGATTGGTTGGATGAATTATCACAGTCTGTGTTGTTTCTTATCAGGATCCACTGCTCCCATAAAGTGGTGCTTAAATGTGTCATTTGGTTTAGTTTCTACAGCTAGATGCCTTTCCTATTGCCAGACACTTTACAGAGTATACTGGGTGCATATTCTCAAGACACCAGCTATAGGGAGGTTGGTAAGTACTCATAATCCTACACATTCGCTACTTGTTTGCCATACATATATATGTGTATATGTGTATACACACACGCATATATATGCATATATGCACACATATACATACACACACATACAATGGGCTTCAGTATAGTTTCTATCTATAAAATTCCACTCACAAAGTATTGGTCAACCCAAAGGTGTGATAGAAGACACTTGCCCAAGGTGCTGCACATTGAGATTGACCTCAGAGCAAAGTGAATATGAAGCAAACTTCTTAACCACACAACTATACTTGTTGTTGAGTGGTTAGTTGTAGCTTTAAAAGAGTAATTGTTCCACCACCTTACACATGACCCAATTTGCTAAACTTTCCCACTCATATTAGCAAGAGAGATAAGGTAACACAGTTAAAGAAAATACTTTTTAACATTTAAGATTGAAAGATAAGATAATAGTAGTATAATATCTTGAGATAAAAATGGAATTTTAATATGCATGATTATGCATGATTATAGCTGAAATGTGGTAAAACATTTTCTATGTGGGAAATCATATATTCAGGTTTTGTTGGTAACCTCATGAAAACAATATCGACAAAACACTTCAAAGTAGTAGAATGAATAACTTACTACAGTACAGTTCTATTAATCCAGTACCCTTGGGATCTGGGTACTGCTGCGTTATCAAATATACTATAGGACTGCAACACAATAAAAAAAAAAAAATCAACAAAATCAGGATTTTTAACTAGGTCATCAAGCATGTAACTTTTTTCAGCAGATATAATATCTGCCAACTTCTTTTTGCTGGACAAATATTCAGTTTACAAATGCTTTGTTGTATTTTAAAGTGTCTAAACCACTGAAACTATAACCACACAAATCACTGTGATAGTAATATCATTGTGTAATTACTTGGCATGGAGAGCAAGTGGAAGAGATATACATAGAGAGTAAAGGGGAATATATATATGTGTGTGTCGTTGTGATAGTGTTTGTCCCCCACCACCGCTTGACAACCAGTGTTAGTGTGTTTACATTCCCATAACTTAGCGGTTTGGCAATAGAGAATGATAGAATAAATAGGCTTTTAAAAAACAAGTACTGGGTTTGATCCATCTGACTAAAAATTCTTCAAAGCGGTGCCCCAGCATGGCTGCAGTCTAGTGACTGAAATGAGTAAAAGATAAAAGATACATGCACACAGATACATGCTCACACACACACACACACATATATTGGAAAAAATAGCAGTTGTGCAAGATGGTGCATGGTGAGTTCAGTTAACAGGATGAGAAATAAGAAAGGAAAGTGGTTTGTGGTGGGACAGGAGGGCAGATGTGATGCCAGTAGCTAAGGTTGGATGTCTGTCTGCATTGACGGTTGGGAGTAACAACATTGGAGAAAAACATAGCTGATATGGAGGAATTGTTAGAGGGGGATAACTGATTTAATGTGTGTTGGGTAGAATGAAGAGAAATCAATGTATGTGTGAGAGTCTGTTGGTATGTAAAAGACAGAGGCAGAAAGGTTTGTGCGGTCAATTGAAATCAAAGTTGACAGATGTTTTAGAGACGGTAGATGGGGGGTGGAAGGAGGTGATAAAAGAAATGAAGGAGATAGTGTTTGTACAGTAATCAATCTAACAGCTGTATAACTCTGGGGTGGGGGACCTCTGAAACAAGTGAAGATCTGGGCCTCAACATATCCAAAAACTGGCTGGTGCAGCTGGGGTTGGAAATCCTAATACACATGGCCACTCTAGTGAACTACAGATAAAATGTCCTGGTAAAGGAGAAGTAGTTGAGTGTAAGGATGAGTTCAGTGTGGTGAAGAATAGGAGTACTGGATTTCAGTGCAGTGCAAAAGTCCAAGAAGAATTTGAGGATTAGGAGTGTGTTGTTTTAGATAATGCTATAAAAGAACTTAACAAACATCCATGATAAAAATTTAAAAAGGCAGCTGGGAGTCACCAGTGAGAGGAAGGAGGGGCTGAAGGTATGATTGATGTCATGGATGTGAATGGGAAGGCTGATAGCAATGGTGAGAAGAGTTAGTCAAGATATTTTGAAATGAGTTCAGTAGGGCAGTTGCAAGTAGAAGTAATAGGATAAATCAGAGACATTGGCCTTCTGGAACTTGGAGAGGGAGTAGATGGTGGAAATACATGGTGTGCAAATGATGAGGTTGGTGTCTGTGAGAGGAATGAGAGAAGAAGAAATGAGTTGGTATACTGTGGTAGACAAAGCAGTTGGTTCCATTTATTCAAATTGTCTTAATATCTCTAGCTATAGATGCTAAACTGATAAGGAACTAGGCTAGCTATTTGTCAGACTGACAATAGAGGTTTCTTTACTACTTTGTAATTGAATGGTCAACAATAGAAAAGATATATAAATGTAAAAACAATTGCTCCAACAAAGACCTTTTCAGAAAAAAAGGATGTAAAATAGCAAAACAAAATAGATCTCCCCATACACAAAAACAAAATATTGAAACAAACCAGCAGTTGGATCAGATTCTAGAGCTATCTCCATAGCATTGGTTACACTTTGAAACAGATTCATCTTCATTGTTTCTCCTAGTTAAGAAAAGAAAAGAAAATATAAGCAAATATGAAAAAAAAAACATGAAACAATTTGGTAAAATTTTAAGGGGAGAGAGAGTATTTTATATTTTTTTCTTTGAAAATTTGGGACAAAAGATCTAAGAAAACTGACACAGAAAAAAAAAATTAAGTGAAGCAGGAGATAAGTGAATAGTATTTCAAAAAGTTGACAAGGTGGAGGATGTCAAGCTGTCCATGAGGAAGAAAAGACGTGTGAAAATTCATCAGCTAATACAATGTTATAGAATCAAATCTGAATTAATTGAGCTGGAGGTGACATTTTACATTTTTATCTGGTTCATATGAAATTGGGTCATGATTATAATGTGATGTAGTCACAATATGGTGCTGATATGATATTCTTTTACAGTCATTGGGCTGTTACAAAGCTGAGGTACTACCTTCAGGTGTTGTAACTTTGGGGGGAGGGGGGGGGGGCAACCGATTACATTGATCTCAGTGCTCAAATTGATCGATCCCGAAAGAATGAAAGGCAAATCGACCTCGGCAGAATTAGAACTCAGAACATAAAGACAGAAGAAATGCTGCTAAGCACTTTGTCCGGCGCTGTAATGACCATGATTCTACCAGCACACCGTCTTCAAGCTATAGAATGATACAAATGCAAATTAATCAGACAACAAACCTATAAACATTAAATACAAAAATAGGTGCAGGTGTGGCTGTGTGGTAACAAGTTGCTTCCCAACCATATGGTTCAGGGTTCAGTCCCACTGTGTGGCACCTTATAGTGTCTTCTACTATAGCCTCAGGCCGACCAAAGCCTTGTGAGTGGATTTGGTAGATGGAAACTGAAAGCAGCCCATCATACATATATATATATATCTGAGTTCCATAAAGAAATGCCGTTCACTCAAAGTGGATGGAACTCGTGGAAGAAGGAGACCCAGGAAGTCATGGGACAAAGTACTGAGGGACGACCTCAATACACTGAAGCTTTCTGATGAAATGACAAAGGACCGAGATACTTGGCACCTTGCAGTATTCAGGAAGACGCGCCCGTATCTAGTCTTGTGCCAGTTAGGCACCCATCCAGAAAGAGGCCGCATCGAGTCAGTCCTGTTGCTAAGAGACGGCCACGTTGAGTTCTGTTGCTAAGAGGCAGCTGCGTCGAGAGTTCTGTTGCTAAGAGGCAGCCGCATCGAGAGTTCTGTTGCTAAGAGGCAGTCGCATCGAGAGTTCTATTGCTAAGAGGCGGCCACAAGAGTCTTGTGTTAAAAAGTGGCCGGGCTGAGAGAGCGAAGCCTTTTCTGGCAATGCAAATTGCCAAAGGGATGCAAAATACGATTCTCAATTGTCTCTGCTATATTATGCGAGAAGTGTGAATATGTGTCCTCAGATGCCAGTTCCCACTCTACCTCGCTGTAAGAAAATTTCCCCACTGCTCTACGAAGAGGATCCGGGTGCACTGGGCTATGTATGTATTCTGTATTTGTCTGTCTGTCCCTGGTCCCTGGTCTATATGCCCTCCTGCCCTCAGTCTATGTGTCTCATCTGTCCCTGGCCTATATGTCTGTCTGACTAACAGTTTCTGGTCCTTATGTCTGTCTGCTCCTGATCTATAGGTCTCATCTGTCCCCGGTTTATATGTCTTGTTCGTCCCTGGCCTATATGTCTGTTTGACTACCAATCGCCTGTGTGGTGCCACGTAAAAAGCACTAGAGTTGAGAGTTCAGTGGTGGTGGCATGTTTAAAGCACCCAGCACACACTGTAATGTGGTTGGCGTTAGGAAGGGCATCCAGCCATAGAAACCAAGCCAAATCAGACTGGAACTGTGTTTGTCTCCCCACCACAGGTGTTGTTGTGTTTACGTCCCCGTAACTTAGCGATTTATTCTATCGGTAAAAGAGACCGATAGAATAAGTACTAGGCTTAGAAAAAAAAAAGTCCTGGGGTCGATTTGTTTGACTAAAAAGCCTTCAAGGTGGTGCCCCAGCATGGCTGCAGTAAAATTACTGAAACAAGTAAGAGATAAAACCACACTTAAAACGTATTATATGAACCAAATGAATACTAATAAAATACATGAACACATTATCAAAATTCTCTTAAAATAGAACACAATATATTGCACCAAATGACAAATTAATACTAATACAGCATAGCCACAGTCTGAAACAAGTAAAAAGAGTAATCATTATCATCATTTTACGTCCATTTTCCATGTTGGTGTAAGAGATCATTTCCTGGATTCATAGTTAAGAATTGAAACTGTATCCTAAATTTTACGACATTTTTTTACTTTGTTTCAGCATTAGTACTCGGAGATTTATGAGGTCATCTGTAAACCTTATCTTAGTACCTTTGTTTAAGTAAAATCCTACAGATCATTTTGAGGTTAAAATAGATAACGGAGATTCATTCCTTTGTTCTCGAACATACATTGAGTTTTCCCCCATAGATATAAATAGCTCTTCCACAAGCTGCACGGTGGTCAGTTTCCACACGCTGCATGGCGGTCAGTTCTTCCTTTGTTTCCACACGCAGCATGGCGGTCAGTTCTTCCTTCACTTCCACACGCTACATGGTGGTCAGTTCTTCCTTCGCTTCCACATGCTGCATGGTGGTCAGTTCTTCCTTTGCTGAATGGTTTCACTTTCTAGCAAACACCTGGTCCTACTAGACACACACACACATCAAGGGCGCGTGAGCACTTCATCGTTGTCATCCTGTTTATACCACTAAACTGCCAATTACTACTACCAAACCTTGCCTACTAATCGGACGTACGAAGTAAACAATATTCTTCTTTTCGATGTCCATTATTATGCTGTCTCACAGACTTTGAGCAATTTAATTGTAACATAACCTGTTACATCGGCATGGATTAGATGGTTTATTAGGATCTGGCGAACTGCGCTGAGTTCCTATGTCAGCTTTGGCATGGCTGAACCCCCCCCCCCCAACACCAACCATATTACAGCGAATAATACTTGAAGAAAATAAAAATAATCTGAATATCTATAGGCGCAGGTGTGGTTGTGTGGTAACAAGCTTGCTTCCCAACCACATGGTTCCGGGTTCAGTCCCACTGCATGACACCTTGGGCAAGTCTCTTCTACTCTAGCCTCAGACTGACTAAAGCCTTGTGAGTGGATTTGGTAGACGGAAACTAAAAGAAGCCCATCGTATATATATCTATGTGTGTGTGTATGTGTCTTTGTGCCTGTGTTTGTCCCCCAACACCACTTGAAAACCGGTGTTGGTGTGTTTACGCCCCCGTAACATTGGTTCAGCAAAAAATGACGATAGGATATGTATTAGGCTTTAAAAAAAGTCCTGGGGTTGATTTGTTCAACTAAAACCCTTCAAGGCGGTGTCCTGGCATGGTCGCAGTCTGATGACTGAAACAAGTAAAGGATAAAAGATGAAAAACAGGTGCTCGATCGTGTGTGAGATAGAGAGAAAGGTAAACAGAGATAGACAGTCAGACAAAGAGAATGTAAGCATGTGTGAGGGTGTTTGTGTGAATATATGTGTGTGCATATAAGTCTGTGAGTGTTAAGTTTTCTTTTTCCCCCGCAAATATAAATATATGCCTATGTGTGTATATACACATGCGTATAAGGGATTTGCGATATTTATTTTCGTCTCTTTACAATCTAAGGTCAAATCCTATTGAAGTCTCTACTTTGCTTTTTACCTTCTTGAGGGTCCCTAAAATATAGAACAAGTCAAGTTGATTTATATGTTCTATGGTATTTTAACAACTTTATATGGATATTCAGTAGTATTTCCTTTCTCAATTGATGTGTATGTTTGATATTTTCTTAACTCTCAGTATATATAAATGTACTTCATTATGTTAAACATTTCGATTGTATCTGCGATTATATACATTCTATTAAACAATATGTACAGATGAAAGAGATGTAGAGAGAAGAAGGTGAGGGGGCCAGACAGCAGGGGGCGTCCCGGGTCCCGGGATGGGGGGAAGGTATTCAGCCCCGCCCCGCGGTAATGTTGCCACGGAAAATGGCCAGCGACACACACTGTAGTAGCCACTCCATCTCATAGGGTTCATTTTTCCAGCGGGCCACATCAGACCCTATTTGGCGGAGGAAGGCTGTGGTTCGAGGATCCAGGATGCCAGATGTCTCGACGGCTACCGGCACGAACTGGTAGCGGCCGGCCAGGTTCCTGTACTTGCGGACCCTCCTCTCCTTCGCATTGCAGGCTGTGACACCGGGGTTTGCGACAGAAGCGGCTAGGTTGGTGCTGGAGAACATGTCTCAGCACATCGCGTCCCAGATTAGGGATCTACCTTCCTTGAATGAGAAGAGGGTTAACTCATTTGGTTGAGACCTGCAGGCTTCAGTTGGGACGGGAAGCCAGCTGTGTCAAGGCCTCTTCTGGCTATGTCATTCAAGGCCATATGTCGGGGCAATTGGCCCGCGCTGAGGCTGCAGGCCGAATACATCCACCTCCGCTCTGCAGCGACATTGGTGCAGCTCACATACACGGAGACCAAGGTGCTGGGCCACCCCGATGTGGGTATACTCATCATCTAAAAGGGTACCGGTAGATGAGGAGGGCACCACATTGAGCCAAGCACCACTATTGGGCTGCTAAGCGGAATGGAGGCAGGCGAGGTAGTGCTGGTCGAGTGATGCCTCTAGCCGCTCCAGGGTGGCCTTGCCTAGGATGTCGTCCCAGTTACGTTGGACATTAGTGATCTGGGGGTTCGCTGGCCCGGGTAACTGGTCAACATCTGTCACGTCTGACCTGTGGAGTATGTTGCCAAGGAGGTTGTGGCTGGAGGAGACTGAAGAGAGGTAGGCCGGCAGGGCCGGGTCCGCCAAATCTGATGGGAAGTTTGGCCTGCTGCCAGCCAGTGCTGCCGAAACTGACATTGCAGATCAGTTCGGCACTGCGCTGGATTTTGCGGTCGAAGTCACTGAGGTGGTCTGTATTACGGGTGACAAGGTGCACTACGCAGCGAGAAAAGGAGTCTGGGCAGGGCAAAGCAATTCCTCAAGAAGAAGTGCGTGTCAATGAGTCGCAGTCCCTCCGTCATTCTGGACAAGTCCTCAAGCTTGACCACCAAGCACTCCAGTTTGTTTTCTATTACATGCATATGTGAAAGGTGCAGACATGGCAGTATGGTTAAGAAGCTCACATTGCAACCACTTGGTTTCAGGTTCAGTCCCACTGCATGATATCTTGAGCAAATGTCTTCTGCTATAGCCCCGGGCCAACCGTGGTGTGTGTGTACGTATGTCTATATCCGTCTTTGTCTCTCCACCACTTGACAACTGGTGTTGGTTTGTTTACGTCCCCAAACTTAGCCTTTCAAAAAAAGATATAATAGAATAAGTACCGGAGTTTTTAAAAAAATAGTACTAGAGGCGATTTGTTCGACTAAACTCTTCAAGTAAAAGATACACATCCTTCTCATCATCGGGTAAAGAAGAACATTTAAAGAAAGGTGGCGTAAAGAAAATGCACTAATAATCGTTACCGTTTTAACTGTCTCTGGGGATTTTTCATCCTTTTACTTTTGCTGGTAATTTCCCCCATGGAACACTGGCTACACCTGAACAGTATTTTCTTCATTTGTTTAAAATTCTTATAGCTAGAACATTGATATTATTAATATTCTTTATAAGTACCAGTTGAGCACTGGGGTCGATGTAATCGACAAGTCCCCTTCCACAAAATTTCAGGCCTTGTGCCTATAGTAGAAAGGATTATTGATATCATTCATTTGCGAAACAGAAAAGAAAGCCAAAGTTTGCAAAAAAGAAAACGGACGTCATATTCCGAAATTACCAGGTTCAAATTTGTATTTTAAGCAAGTGTGAGTCTAAAATATTCCTTGTTCCAGGTTAGTTCACAAGGCAATCGATTGTAGCATAAGGTTACTCGTGTGAATAAACTAAATTTCTTAGAGATTATACAATAACGGCCTTCATTGAGAAATATATCACAAAATAATTAGGGTTAATTTAAGACAAACTGATAAACTAGAGTATAAATAGTGACGATTGATAAACAGTCATTGGTTCGACATGACCTTAAGATAACGCAAAAGTAGCTTTTTTTATATTATTATTATTATATTACTCAGCGTCAGTATTTTGATCTTATTCAATGACAAATTATTTAGCTTGAAATTTCTTTATATTCCACGATCCTGCTGCAGATGATCATTTTAAAAAATGAACTCTAGAGCCCATGAAGTAGTTTTCCTATTTCAACTAAACCTTTTAATAAGGGATAAAGGTCAGAGTTCTAGCTCTCTACATAACTTTACTTTTCACCTTTATATATATATTCTTTATTCTCACGCTAACATAGGTTCCTCTCTTATGAATATCGCATCGTTTATACCTGTTTCTTGTACCTCTATATGTTATCAATAAATTACAGAATTCAGCTCAGGTTTCTCCTTGATTTTACTACGTTACAGAATTGAAAGAATCGAGGGAGCATCGGACAAAAATAGCTTCCGGTATTTAGTTATAATGCTTTATGTTTTGATTTAAAATCTTGTTCAGGTCAACTTTGCATTTTTAACCTTTAATGAAAGGTTGATATAGAACCAATCGACTACATCCTTCCCACAGTTTAATTACCATTATTATTGTTCAGCTATGGATCTCTTTTTACTTAAAACAAATGGATGATCGTTTCAGGATCTATTTTCTAATTAGTGTATCTTTGTAGATTTAATGTTCATATATAAATTTAATATTTTAAAAAAAAATTAACGAGCGTGTTGGTTTACTTCACGTAGGTTCCGTTGAACCTGGAGGTGATGCAACCAATTGATTCTTTTCTTCTTTCTTCGCTCATGGTTGTTTTCTTCGGTTTTGTATTTTAATGTTTTATGTTATATTTGCAGCCATTTAATAACTTTAATTTGTATTTTTTTTTAAATTGTATAAAATTTTCAAAAATAAAAAAAAATTACGAAAACGATTTGATTTTCCTATAAAATTGTTAAGAAAATGAAAAAAATAGCAGAAATATTTTTCATTTAAAAAAATGAATTTTTTGGTATTCAAAGTTAATATTTTATAAACAATCAATATTATACACATAATTTCAGTCATTCGCTGACCTTACCGTATTCTCTGGGTGCTGTATCAGGTACATAGGTAAATGTAGCATATTTAGAAATAGGCAAGTACCCTTTCATTAATATAGACTGTGACTTTGCCTTGAGTAGCGTGCGAACACACTTATGTAGTAACATTCTCGCTGTCATGAGTACCGTATGCAAATAAACGAATATCCTTCAGTGCCTCACGATTATAAATTAAGACTCCCAACCACAAAATAGCAGTTCCGGTGATAGTTAATGCAGACGACGTAAATTATTTTTAGATCAGTGGTAAATATATCATAAACCCAAACTATAATTCTGTATTTTTCTCAGAGTGATTTTGTGCGAAATGTGAAACCAGTAATCAATGTTTTAAAGTAATTAGTTATTACACATGACATAACATTGTACATGCATTTGTACAAGTCGGAGAGAATCTATTAATACATGTGTCAGGCTGCTGACTAATTCAAAATAATAGCCAGAAACTTTTGAATAATTTACTACAAATTGAACTGGTCTAAAAATATATTAATAATATTCATATTTCATTTTCTCGGCTAAGATCTTATGATATTAATTTGGTAGCTAAAACGCAATATCTATTTTTCAGATCTACTTATAATCAATTTACTGCCGAACAGTTTCTACTGCTAGTTATTGTGTTCAATATGGCGGAATTTTCGATTGTAGAATATTTCGCCGAACATGAAAAATATCATTGTGGCTATTGCAATTCGCCAGATACTAACTATTCACACGGTAAGGAAAAATTTACTTTATTTAAATTTTAGCTGAATAGCTATAAAAACGATATCTTTGCAGAACACTTGATAATCAACATTTCTCGGAATATAGTTTCAATAAAATTCATTTTTATTGTTTGTCAGTGTTAAATATACATATTGACAACTATCTCAATTTATTTTATATTTGATACTGTACATTCACTTTTAGTTTGGTGCAGTACTTGCAGCGTCAACCGGCGATGTGAAGCTGAAGTGCAGCTTATTGCATCAATCAGTCAGTCTGACCTCAGACTGTAATGAACCTAACAAGCCTGCTATGACATAATTAGTTGAGTAAATGCTAGGTTTGAAGAAAGGAGCAGCGCAATGAATTTCGTTTTAATATTATTGTCTTTATTTGCTTATATCTAACACTGACTTGTATGAATAATTAACACTTGCCAATATTTATCATATGCATTTGTTTATATGAAAGTATTACTTAAGATTAGCCACAAGGACAAATTTTTCTTGTATACTAAGTATGTACAGTCAGTTGACACAGTACAAAACTGGTACTTATTTGGTTGAGTTTGGCTACCAATGAAATACAAAATCGACTCTAGTACGAAAGTAAAGTAGTTACAGCAAACCGTATAATGTGGCTGCCTGCTGTACGACCACCTCTCTTTCCCTTTTATGTGTGTATTAGCTATGATTCATACTAGGCTCCGGAATATGCTAGTTGACAAGTTATCTCTTTGGACACACGTTCAAAAGAATAAATCATACTTCAGCTAGCTTTTCTCTCGCCCTATCTTTTACTTGTTTCAATCATTAAACTGCGACCATACTGGGACACTGCCTTGAAGAATTTTTAGTCGAATGAATCGAGCCCCAGTACTTGTTTTCTTTTTAAGCCTGGTACTTATTCTATCGGCATCTTTTGCCAAACCGCTAAGTTACGGGGACGTAAACAGCACCGGTTGTCAAGCGGTGGTGGGAGACATCCTCTCTCACACACACACGACGGGCTTCTTTCAGTTTCCACCTGCCACATCTACTCACAAGGCTTTGGTCGGCCCGAGGCTATAGTTGAAGACACTTACCCAAGGTGGCACGCACGCCTGTATTACTATGACTAATTATGTTAATTTGTTTTTAAGTTATTGTATAACCCCACATCAGTCGTGGGTAAACAAACTTATTACACGTTGGTAGTCGACTAAACAATAGGTTCAATTGATAGCTCGGATTTGATTTACATAATCTCGTTGAGGATCTTACTGCATATTCTGATTTGCAGAGGTCGTTGTTTAGCTCTCAGCTTAACCCTGATTGAATAGACTTGTTATTAAAGGTATTCTAGCCATGACTATTCTGCCTTTACGAAAGTATCTTGGACCACGTGATGCAATGGTTTTTCTCTTTTGTCTCTAAACCGCAGAGTATAATTGGAGGTAAATTTGGCTGCTATTTCTAGCAGGCTGAGCGATCCTGTAGAGACTTGTTAGTTTGTGGTGCAGTCTAGACATGCCCCCACCTCTCTCTCTCTTTGTATGTCTATATTTTGGAGGTGGCCGCAATGGAAGCGAGCAAAGTAAATGTGATAGTTACCACTCCTCCGCAATGTGATGGGGCACACAGCACAGTGCAGGTCACTGTCTTCTATTGTTAATAACGTTTGAAACAATCAATTTATATAACCAATACTAAACCACCAGCACATAACCCATAGTTATATCAACCTATAATTAATATTCGAGAAAATACACAAGAACGACGTAAATAGGAAATTAAGAATTTCTTAATCTTGTTCAGTGTCATGGAACTAAGAACGGAACGCATTGAAAGACTTTTTTAGAGAGCTTGTGTCCTGCCAGGATGATGATGTCCATGTTACATAGATTGAAATGTGTTTTGATATGTTGTCAAAGTTAGATATAAAAGTTCATTGCACAAGTGACATAGATATGAAAGAGTAAGAACAGAAGTAATGGTAGTTCTGATAACGGTAGTACTAGTGAGGAGCTTCTGCATACTCATTTGTCTTGTTCAATATATTGAACAAGTCTCCTCAAATAAATTCCTTATTGACTCTATAATGTCAGCAATGTGAACAACACAGTCAGTGGGATCTCTGGCAGTGTGTGAGGATTTCAGATGTGCTAATATCATCATCGTTTAACATCCATTTTCCATGCTGGCATGAGTGGGACGGTTTGACAGAAGCTGGAGAGCTGCCTGGGCTCTATTTGTCTGTTTTAGCATGGTTTCTATGGCTAAATGACCTCCCTAACGCCAACCACTTTACAGAGTGTACTGGGTGCTTTTAACGTGGCATGGGCACTTTTACGTGGAACTGACATGGGTGCTTTTATGTGCACATAACGCTAGGATCTTCTGGCTGAGAGAAGGATGTAGAGGACATGCCTGTATGCATGAATGAACACAATTTTACTTAGCTTGACGTATCTTCCCAAGCACAGCAAACTGCCAGAAGTCTCTGTCTCTTATCTCCTCTGTGAGGCCTAACTAAATATACAAAATATGTTAGCCAGCTTCTGTTCAGTAGACGGAAACTGAAAAAAGCCCATCTTGTATATATGTATGTATGTATATATATTATAGTATGAGGGGTTGAGTGCAAATGTTGAAACATTGATGATATAAATACCTTTGCACTCAACCCCTCATACTATAATATTTCAAAATTATAGTTTGTT
>JAOPUL010003388.1:70193434-70204145 GCA_027564515.1 Octopus rubescens
GGTCGATAAAATCGACTACTCCCCTCCCCCAAAATTCCAGGCCTTCGTGCCCAGTATAGAATGGAATATTATGATTAAAACAAGACAGAAAATAC
Source organism: Octopus rubescens (assembly GCA_027564515.1). Classification (NCBI taxonomy): domain Eukaryota; kingdom Metazoa; phylum Mollusca; class Cephalopoda; order Octopoda; family Octopodidae; genus Octopus; species Octopus rubescens. Next base: position 70,193,530 of record JAOPUL010003388.1, read on the forward strand.
AGAACCAGGAAGGATGAAAGAAAAGGAGAAGCCTAATTTATGAAATATGGAGGAGGAGTTGAATACATGTGTAACAGTAAGCATACCATGCATGAGAAAATTTTAAAATTACTGATTTATTTACATTAGGGGTATAGAGGAATGAACAAATGGAGGTGACTTTTTAGCTGTACTGCAGACAACCTTTCTAGTGCCAGTAACATGATAAAATGCATGCAAATTGTGGCAACATGCTGTGAAACCCATCCAACTCGCTTCAGCATGGAAAATGGCTGCAATTTCAGGGTAATAAAAGAAAGAAAAAAATGTTTGAAGTCATTGGATATCACAAAGACCTTCATTTACATGTAGTGATTCAAAATAAAGTTCATTGAAGTATTCTCCTATTACATTTTGAAGACCAATAGGGAGGATTTCATCTTAACATTATAAATAATGGTTTCTAATTTAAGTACAAGGCCAGCAATTTTGAGGAGGAAGGGATTAGTTAATACCATTGACCTCTGTACATTCTTCAATGCATTTTTACTGTCTAGCAATTCTGCTAAACAACTGGTCTATTATTGTGAATAATAAAACTCATTATTTAACATGCTGTTCTCATACTGTGGACTATCTCTCTTCATGTTACTGGGTTACAACTCGTTGGAAATGTATGTTGATAATAAAGTGAACTTAATGAAAGACACTACATAGTTCTATGACCTTTTTATCACTAGCAAGCCAATAGTGTGTTGGCTTGGATGGACTGTGTGGTTTAATAAGAGTAACAATAAATTAGATGTTCTCTTGCAAATTATATACATGAAAAAATTGGTCCCCATCTCTAGATTTGCAGAATTATTCAAGTTAAAAGAAAACAGATGCAAAATCTTAAAAATAATAATTCTGCATTGTTTATCATCTCCATCAAAAAAAGATTACCATGGTTACATTGGTAGTAAACAGTTAATAAAAGAGGTTTGTATTTCAAGTTTATTCTGATAGATACACATCATTCAACTCTAACTGATTGAAAATAGAGGAGGCTGCTAATTATCAACATCATTTCAGACCAGATAGAATTATTAAAAGTTACCATTCATTATTGGTGATTGTTAATTATGATATATTTCTTGACTTTAACTGAATTGATCATAATTTAAAAAAGAGTTGCTATACATTGCCAATCATCAGTTAAGATTAGCTTGACTCGGTCTAATGATTGTGAACAGTTAACCCTTTTGATACCAACCTACCTGAGACCACTTCTGGTTCTATGTTACACACTTCCTGTTCTAAAGTGATCTAAATTAAGCCTACCATCAACATTCTGTGTTCCAAACATGAAGTTCATTTATTAAATTCATTATTTTCAAAATTAATTGAAAGGCAGTGTATTTCAATAGAAATACAGTAACAAAAATAATGATTCTTTCTGGATTGAAATGCTGTTGTTGAACAGCAGCCTCTGTTCTCAGTCAGTTGTCCATTGATGTGTACTTATCAGGATGATCTCAGGACACAAATCTCTATTGTTAACTGTTTACCAAAGTATGTAACCATGGTAATCTTTTATCTATTATTTGAGAATTGACTGGAAATGATAAAACTATGCAAAATTATTATTTATAAGATTTTACATTTGTTTTCCCTATTACTTTGACTTGAATAATTCTGCAAATTCAGAGATCTCAAAATTTCTGTCATATATGTAATTTGCAGGTGAATGCATTTTATAATGTTAATCATCAGTGATTTCATCTATGCAACAAGCCTGTATATGGGTGCTCAACCTGCCACAGTTAGTAGTAAATCTTTTTCCAACAACATCCTACCATCATAAAAAAGGTATAATACTGGAAGATGCAATCCAAGATACATAACAATTGAATAAGGAAAAAGGCAGGAAAATGGATTATCTGATCACTTGACCAAATTACATATGAGCCAGGCTGACATGGGTCAAACAACTACTATTGTTCCAATATATTATGCATTCACATAAAGATTTGAGTGAATATATATTAGTATGTTGACCTATTAGCCAATGTATTTTACTGAGATTAAGTGAATGAGGTTATTAAACCATGAGCTGATTAAAGATGATGTTATTCTTTGCATTGTCTACATATTGCGAATGTCTTGCTTTTAATTCACTGTTTTCTCCCTAAGTCCAGAAATAAAGTAATGTCTCAATACTGTTGTTTTTTTTTGTTTTTTTTACATATTTTCAGGCATGTGGGCACATTACCTCACTGTGCAAGACTATCAAGATCTTATAAATCGAGGATGGAGACGGTAAGGCAAAATTTTCTGCAGCTGAAACTACTATTTCTATCTTTCATATCTAATGTTTGCTTAATTATTTTCTTAAATATTGCAGTAGTGGTCCTTTTGGCTTTGAAGAGAAAAAATGGTGTTTGGTTTGCTTGGTTCAGTTAGTTATTTGTATTTCATTGTTTTTTTATTTGCTCATATGAGTTGGACAGTCCAATAGATAGATTGTAGAATACACATATACCCTCACCCCACTCAGAAAGAATTTCTGAATGAAGTAGTTGTGTATAAGACAGGGTTGATCTGTTAATTGAGGTGTAAAGGAGTTGCAGTATGACTCGCACTCACTGTATCTCCTTTACATTCTAATTAACAAGATGAATTGGTGATTGTAAGTGGATCTGAATACATTTGAATTGGGTGATTGAATTAGATGCTCATCCTTTGAACTGTAGGCCATACATAAGAAACCTTGTCATAAATATTGCAGCATTATATTTTTTTTTTCAAAGCACATTATTTACCTTAGTATATATTTGATTTATGGTTTCACACTTCCTTCCCCATGTATACAATAGCATGTATATAGTTAACACCCACACCTCCCTACACCTACCTCCTTTGTCACCCCTATCCCACCTGACACCTCCATCCAAATCAACCCACATACATCCCTCTACAACACACGCATATATCACATAGCCTCACACACACATACAAGCACCCTTACACACATACATGCACAAACAGAATACACACACATATATCTACTTCATACACACACGCGCGCGCGCGCACACACACACCTAAAAATAACACAAGAACACATGCTACTTGCATGCATTAGCTACTACTCACACTCATGTACACATGTTGGAGCACACATGCACACATCACTCCACACATGCAAATACTTGTTCACACGCACAAATACATACACATGAGCACTCCCATACATACACATATGCTTATATAATCTTCATACTTACACATGCTTGCCCACATAAGCATACACGCATTCTCCCATACACACATTATCCTCACCCACACACATGCCTGTGCACACACACTTTAGCCAGTCCACTGTTGTATCCCTTACCAACCACGTACCCAGACATGTTTTATTTCTCTCCATTTTTTTCCTCTCTCCAATCTGTTTTCTCCCCTTATTCTTTTCTGTAGAAGAGCATAGGCTCAAAACATCAAAAGAGTCTTCTATTTTTCCTGAGCATTAAACTAATACACCTTGTTTGTTCCCTCATCTGTGTCTGTCTTTTATCTTTTACTGTTCCCTCACCTATGTCTGCCTTTTATCTTTTACTGGTTTCAGCCAGAGGCTGAGGCCATACTGGAGCATGCCTTTCAGTGTGTTTGGGTTTCTTTACTGTTTCTGGTGAAGTAGCGAGTTGGATGGAACTGCTCTTCTTTGTGTCCCCTGCTACAATGTGGGTTCATGTGGTATCCCAGATAAAAATTTGTCCAGACACTCTTTGAAAATTTCCACATCTAAACCTTGCAAATCTCTGAATTGTTTGGTAGAATGTTGAATAGTTGTGGACTATTGAGACCCAAGATGTTACACTATAGGGTCCTTATTTGTGCCATCCAGTTCAGTGGTTGGTAGAGCTTTCAATTCCAAAGTTGTGAGCTTGACCTCCCAGGATCTTCCATATGTATATCACTGCAAACCTTTCATGCCTTCTCTCTAGGGAGTAGATCTTCAGTTCTTTTAGCCTCTCCCAGTAGCCCATCTGTTTCACTGAGTCAATCTTCTTTGTGTAGTGGTGCTGGATTGCCTCAAGTTCTGCCACCAGTTTGACACTCTGCAGTGACCACAGCTGGGAGCAGTAATCCAGTAATAACTGAGAACAAGGTATCCTTTTTCCTGGTTCTGAATGATCTCAGAATCCACCCAGCTACTCGCCTGCACAGCATTGCCATCTTGGTAATATGCACATGGAATGTTGCATCATTACTCATGTGGATTCCCAGGTCATGCACCAACTCTGACTCTGGGATTGCCTTTGGTTCTGTGTATTCTGATTGTAGTCTTTTGTGGAGTACTTGATATTTTTCAGTATTGAACTGTATGATATTTTCATCAGCCCATTTGTGTATTGCTTTCAGGTCATTTTGCAGTTTTAGTATGTCATCAGAGTCCTTGACCACCTGTAATACTTTTGTATCATCAGTATAGTTGGTGAGTGTGGCTGAGGGCATGTCTGGGAGAGCCACCACAAACAGTAGTGGTCCCAAGCTACTGTTTCAATACCCAATTATAATGCTGCAGTAGTTGTGTGAGGCAGCTCCTCCCTGGACGGGAGCCATGTTGTGTGTTTATAAGTTATTTTCTTCCAGGAATGTGATAAGCCTCCTTTTGACAATGCATTCCATGACCTTGCTAACATGTGAAGTTAGAGAGATAGGCCTGTAAATTTTAGCATCTGCTCTGCTCTGCTTCCTCCTTTATGAACAGGACATATTATATCTTCTTTTAACAATTTGGGAAGATTACTACATGCAAGGAAACTCTGAATAAGTATCTGCAGTGGTTTTGCGAGAGCTTTCTTGCATGTCTTTAAAAGAACAACCAGAAATCCATCTGGGCCCATTGCTAAGTTTAAGTTCATCACATCAATGGCCAATATTACATCTTCTTCTTTTACGTCGATGTAATCGATGGTTGCCTCTTTCCCAGGTAGATCTGCAGTGTTGAAAAACTCATCAGGCTTGCTTATTTGCATATTTCTCAGTGGAGAGGTGAAGACAGTTTGGAATTGTTAATTTAGAACTTCACTTATCCTCCTGGGGTCTGCAGTTTGTGAGCCATCAATATCAAACAGTGGCCCTATCTTGTGTACCAAGGCAGATTCTTTTGCAAACTTGTAGAAGGTTTTAGGAGTCATCTTTATATTTTCCACTGCCCTGGTTTCTCTTTCTATCCTTTCCTTTTCATGGGAGAGTCTGAGTTTATGAGTTTATTTTCAATCTCTAAGAGTGCCTCTTTGAGGAGGGATTTCTGTGCTTTTGTTGCTGAGAAGTCCTGTGGTATGGTAGCAGCCAGTCAAGCACTTTGGAGCACTCGGTAAATTTTGCTTGCATTCTAGATGTACATTACTTACGCGTGTTCTGAGACTGTCACAAAGTGAAATAATTATCTGTAGCATTGTTGCTGTCATTTTTATATTACATCTATTTCATCATTAAGTTTAATGTATTTGATTGTCTCTCATTTAGACTGTCATCTATTTAAAATCTATAGTTATTTTTTTCATATGTGTTTCTGAAATGTAATCCTTTTCTTCTCTCTATAACAAGCTTTCCTACAGCATAAATGTAGCATCTCTGTTATGACTGAAGTAAGACTTCTGTAAACTTTTACTTCAGCAATTAGAAATTGTTTCTCATTTAGCTTCTGTTTGTCCTTTCAAAACTGATATCATTAAGGATAGACTTATACCCACAATAAGAAACACAATGACTTTGAGTTAGAAATGCTCGCGAAATCTTCAAGTCACCCTAAAAAGCAAAAGGACTCATTGGACAATGTAGTTCAAGACATTATTGTTCAGTGCTAAAAAGCTTTTGATCATAGCTGACTTGGAGCTAAGCAAAAAACACGAGATTGAAGTTAAGGTTTTGGACTATATGGACCACATAAGTGATACCTTTGGAAAATTTGCCTAATTTTGTTTCATTAGTTTGCTTGGTTGTGAAACATGGTTGACAGTTGAATTGTTAGTAGTGGAAAGAGCGTCCAAGTGACAAAAATGGCTCTAACAATACACGAATGTCTACATTTGTTGAACACCGTCCCGCTTAAGCTAGCATGGAAAATGGATGTAAAGCAGTAATCAGTAAAATAAAATAAAAATAACACAAATGTTTTTGTTTATTTTTAAAGGAGTGGCAAATACTGCTATAAACCAACAATGAACCAAACTTGTTGTCCTTCGTATGCTGTTCGTTGTCATGCTATAAATTTCAAAATCAGTTCATCACAGAAAAAAGTCATAAAACGTGTAAATCGCTTTTTGATTAACGGTATTCGACCTCAGGCTGCTAAAACGGAACATGATGAAGAAGGAAATAGCTGCATGGAAAGTGATCCAGGTGAATCTTCAGAAGATTTGAAAGAAACCTGCTCCAGCAGTAAGCCTTCTGCTATTCCCAAAGATAATAATCCTCCTAAGCAAATGCCCAAACCAGGTAAGTGTATTTGAAATTTCTTGTTTCTGTTTATTTTATATTGTAATTTGTGAACAATAATGTTGTTGGTTATAGGTTTCCAATGAACCAATTACTGGTTTATTGATTTTCTCATGGCAACAGTGAACCAAATTCCACTCATTGGTCTACTGGTCAACTCCGGCTATGGTACAAGATGTTGCAAAGTAAGATTGAACTGAGAACTATATGATTGCAATGTGAACCTAACCACACAGCCATGCCAGCATTCATTTACTATCGTAGATTTATCTTGTGTTATGTGAGCAAGTATATTTGTACATATACATGCACACACACATGAAGTAAAAATTTGCCTGCATTTTTGCCAAAACTTTCTTTAGGTTGGCTGCACTGCCTTCAGCTCTCTCTCTCTCTCTCTCTTGTGCTAAAAGGTGGTATTCTTGTGGTTACATAACTGAGGTTTGACCTTGATTGCTCCAGTTTTCTTTCTTGTGTTACAGAATAAACCTGGCCACTTCACTGGCAGTGTGCTCCTAGGAAGAACAGAGATCAGTGATTTGATTTCTCTGGTCTTAAGATGTGTCAGAGGCTGATATTCATCACAGGCTTTCAGTACACTACAGGGATAATGCTCTACTGCATAGAAGTATATATTAGTGGATCAAGAAGTTTAAAAATGGCTGCACAAGCATGAAGAGGAAGCAAGACACTTCTGGCATGTTCTCTGCAAATTAGATATGGTTCTGCATACAAGATCATCTGTAAAGTCTGCAAGATGGGTGCCAAGAGAGGTTACTGAAGTTCAGTTGTGTAGAGATCTGTCAACACTTACTCGACTGCTATAATGATGAAGGTGAAGCTTTTTTGGAGAGAATAGTCACAGAAAATGAGACCAGGGTTCATCACTTTGATCCAGAATTCAAAAAGCAGAGTATGGAGTGGAAACAGAATTGCCAGCACAAAAAAAATTCAAGGTTCAACCTTCCTCTGAAAAAGTGATGCTAACTGTATTTTGGGACACAAAAGGGCCTCTACTGGAACATTACTTGGAAAGGGGGTCTGCAGTCATCAGTGTATGCTACAGTGAAATAGAAGCCAACAAACTGAATCCAGCAGTTCACACCAAATGCTGAGGTCTATTGTCAAAACTGTCATGGTTGAGTAAATGCATCTAGTGACAGTCCCAATCAATCAAATCTCTCTGAATTTAATCTGTCAAGTGTGGTAGATAATGATCATGTGATTGATTAGGCTTAGAAATTTTTGTAGGTTTCCCACTACGTTCATGCATTAATATCAGGTAATATTTTTTGCGCCGCAAATTAAGGCTGATACGGTTGAGTGAACGTGTCAAGTGACACATTTCAAAAATACTCTTTCAGTACAAGAAATTAATATTCTCTCAAAAGGCCTAGAATTTACTCCAACACCACAATACCCTAACTCCAATGAAATACAGGATGATATTTTACAGTTCTGTAGAAAATAGTGCCTAACAGAGGAATTATTTGATAAAGAAAACGGATGAATCAATCGTAAGAAACAAAGCAATTATAAGCCTATAAAAGGTAAGAATAAAGCATTAGATAAATTTTATGATTTTTACATCTACCTTCCCATATAAAGAACTACCACATCCTAAAATCGAACCCAATAACAGTTGAAAGGAATGGGAAATTATACATGAACTCAAAAACACTAACATTATAATTAAGGAAGCAAACAAGGGAAGTGCTGTAATTATTATGGATTTTGTACACTACAAAAGGGCTATATTATCTCTACTACAAGATACGAAAAAGTAAACAATTACCAAAATACAAAAACGATGACAAAACTGAACACACTCATTCACCAACACCAAAAAGGTTTAACAAACAAAGAATGTGACTACCTAACTCATTTTGGCTGCAAAACTAGGTACTTTTACGGTCTCCCCCAAATCCACAAGAACCAAACCATTAAGGATGCCTGTAAAGAATCAACTTCAAATTGTATAAACACACAACATCCCACCAACCTTAAATTTAGACCGAGTGTAGTAGGTCTGAACTGTGAAACACTGAATCAGCAATATATATATATATAAAACTGAAACCTATTTTAAAATACATACCGAGTCTTGTAAGGGACAACCTGGACCCGTTTAACCACCTCACTAAAACCGTTAACAAAGATACCATTATTGTATCATTTGATGTAGTAAACCTCTATACCACAATCCTTCACCAATATGGAATAGAAGCAATAGGTTTCTGGCTCGAAAAATTCCCTCATGAAATCTCAGACAGAATTGAAAAAAGTTTCATCACCGAAGGATTAAAATTCATCCTTGAAAACCTCTTTGACTTTAATGGCAATATTTGCAAGCAAATATCTGGGACTACAATTGGTACAAAAGTTGCTCCAACTAATGCCAATTTAGTTATGGCCTACATGTAGATATATGAACAATCTAAATTAAGATATGGCTTGGACTTCCATAAATATTTACTAGAAAACAGCATAAACAATAGTATTAACTTCACCATGAATACAATAAAACTCAACTACCATTCCTGGACATTCTAATCATCAAAACAGCCAAAAACATTGAAATAGACATTCATTACAAACCAACAGATTCTAAACAATAGCTGCTGTTCTCCTTATGCCATCCCAAACACATGGAGACTAATATTCCATTTAATCTAGCAAGAAGATTTTGTACAGTTGTTTCAAACATTGACTCCGGGAATTAAATTAAATACTACTTGAAAGGAAATATCCATCAATGTTAATAGACAATGGAATAGAGCATGCCAAAGCAATAGATATTCAAGAATTACGAAAAACAAAAAATACTTCAGATACACCCAATACTCTACCTTTTATTACAACACACAACCCCAAAAAACACAGAGGTTTACAATCTTATCCACCAGAACATTCCACTACTGAGACAAGACCCAAGAATGAAACAAGCACTCGAAATACACACAATAATTATAAGCAAAAGACAACCAAAATCCTTTAAAAAAACTACTCACCAGCGCGAAATTACCCTCCACAAACCTCACACCAAGTCAAAAGTTGTGGCCGTCCAAATTGCGGGACTTGCATCAATCAACCTCATTGAAGACAAAAAAATTATAAATTTAAATCAGGACCGATTTTTTCCATAAAAAATCATTTTACCTGTTCATCAAAAAATTTAATATATGCTATTAAATGTAAAGGATGTAACGAGGATTACATAGGTCAAACAAAACTTATTCTCAGAAATAAACAAATACAAGACCCCAGTACTAGACTGAGTGGACATATAGACATATGTGCACAAAATAAGTCTCCCAAATTTCAAGTCTTCCCACTTGACCGTTCAATCAATACCATAAATCAAGCATGGATAAATAAAAAAAATATATTCATATAAAAATACAAATGAAGATTGAATAAACTTTAACAAGGTACATTCACCAACAACTATTCACACTCACACTCATTCTGCCACTTGACATATTAAATTTACACAGCTAACAACCTAAAATTTGGGCCTAATCATGACTTTTTCTTGTATGACTAGCCCACAAAATTCTATGCTTAGTACAATACAAATCATAACCATTCAACCACTGGACTACAAACAAACAAACAACTCCTGTTCCTTCTACCACTTAAATTCAGATAGCCTTGTTTGTTTATGACTGTAACTAGACACGTTCACTCAACTGTGACAGTTTTAACTTACATATTGCCAAACCTATTGTCACAACATTAAAGAACAGATGTGGGGAACCTACAAACATTTCTAAGCCTAATCACATAATCATCCTTGGCCAATCGAATCATATCCCAAACAAATACTAATTTGAGCTATGTTCTCTCTATAAAAACAAGAGAATTTTTAAACTCTAGTCAGAAGCAAGACAGTTGCGGCATAACTCCACGTCTTTTTATCTCGAAGTTTGAAAATCAGAGAAATCTGTGAAACCGGTTAAGTCTTCAAAAATAATAAAAAAATCTAAACAAATCCCACTGCATTTTCAACTTCTTTATATCATCATCATCATCATCATCCTTTTAACGTCTGTTTTTCCATGCAGGCAAGGGTTAGACGGTTTTGGCTGGAAACTGGCAAGCTGGGGAGCTGCACCAGACTCCAGCCTATTTTTGGCTTGGTTTCT
>JAOPUL010003388.1:70230308-70243037 GCA_027564515.1 Octopus rubescens
CTGCGAGTGTGAGGTGAATCCGGCCACCCCCGTTCACGGGGACAAAACCAGATTTTAAACTTTGGAAGAAGAAGAAGTGCCTGTCTAATGAGTCATGTCTCATGTGGCCTACTTATCGAAAAAGATTAGCCATGCCTGGCTTTAGAGAAACCATTATAGTATTGATCTCACTAGACTTGCAAGGTACAGTCCCTTCCTCCAGACCAAATTAATAAAAAGTTCTTTAGTCCATTCATGTTCCTAGACCTTTCCTGTCTTGTCTTCTAGATGAAGTGGTGATTGATAAGAAACAAAAGATCAGTTCCTGATTGCTGAAACTTTAAATCTGGCAATAAGAATATCATCATTAACATGTCATTCTAATGATTCTTGCCAATGATAAAATGTTAATAACAATTGTCAACAATAACCACTCTACATCCTAAAGGCAAGACTGAAGAGGTCTAGATTTGTGTTAATTTAATTTTTCCAAATAAATAAATACAAAAAATAAAGTTGGGAACAGTCATGTTCAAAATAATACATATGTACATACACACATACAAGTTTGTGTGATTTTTTAAAGGCATAATATTCAGTATTACTAATTAAATATGTGCAATGCAATATTCAGTATTTTATTTTACATTTTTTTTTACAGAAGATGGCTTTGATTTTAGTAAGTAGGATTAGGGTTTTTCTTATATTCAAGAGAAGCCTAATGTGAATGTGACTAAATTACACACCTTTTGATAATGAAAACTAAAATATAACACATCTCGTTTTAAATAATAAGAAAGCAATTTGTCAATTTTGGAGTGACTTCTATCTGAGACTGTGTACTGAAAACCTGAAGTAATTCACATTGTAGAAAAATCATTTTAGCCATCTAAGGGTTATACTGGAAGTGTTGTCAGTGACCAAGTTGCGGTAGGGCACCAAGAATTTTGACAGCTCAAAAAATAATTGAAAAAATGATTTTTTTTTATTTGGCTCATTTTACCCCACCCCCCTGCTATATGACTATGTTAGGAAGGTATTATTTTACAGCCAGATACTCTTCCTGACATTAACCTTTATCTGTTTGTCAAGTAAGAGATCACTTATAGCATACTGCTATGAAGGTACAAAGTGAACAAGCAATCTACTGATAAGAGAAATGCCAACATATTGTGTGAATGACAGACTTTTGAACTGGAAAGTGGCACATATAAATGCACACACACATATATATATATATAATAGGCTTCTTTTTCAGTTTCCATCTATCAGATCTACTCACAAGGCTTTGGTTGACTCAAGGTGCCACACAGTAGGAATGAACCTGACACCATGTGATCTGGCGGTGAACTTGTTAACCACACAGCCATTTAATATATTGACATTTCTAAGTGACATCTTTGCTGGTCAATAAAAGTGAATGATTGGCTTACATGTAAAACATTCTAACAATTGATATAGCACTTCAAAAACACCAGAACACTAGATTATAACTATAAAGGCTCCAGTTTCAAATTCCCATCCATTATTATGATTATATATATATATATATATATATATAATATATATATATAATACAACCGGCTAAATATTGTCTTCAAGTAATTCAATATTTATTAATATGATTAATGAGGCCCACATGATTTACATCTAAGAACAGAAATAGAATAAGATGCAACAGTGTAAGTGAACTGAACTGAAATGACTTGCAACAAAGAATGAAACCATTTCTTGTCTTGCTTTGCTAAGAACTTACTTTTTTGCTCATGGATGTTCGCCAGCCGAGTAAAAATAATACTTTAAAATATATAAATAAAAACCAAAAGCATGTAGAAGAGAGGGCGTATATAACAGATTAAGTTTCCATCAATTTTTTTGTTTTTTGTATATTTAATGACAGTTATAGTAGAATATAGGTAAGTTTGAAGAGTTCATGCCCTGGTGTCAAATCTTGGTTGTTGTGATTTCTCTTCTATTTCACTTCATGCAGCTTAAATAATTAGAAAACTTGTGAATATCACACTTTCTCAATGTGCACCCTCGTATGTGGTTCAGCCATAAATGTTCAGAAATAATTTCCCCATGGTAAAATTATGTAATCAGTTCCTGTATTCCACTAAGCTGGTGACAGAGTACTAACATTATCACAATTTTGAAGTCTATTTTGCCATGCTGTGGAGCTTTGCATTATGATATATCACTATTGCAACTATACATTTTACTTATTGCTTAATATTCACATCCATTATCTCCATACTCTACAACTTGTATGAGTTGATGGTTTTATAAATTCAAATATTTGAATAAATGATCAGAAGAAGAGATTTATAGCAAGTTGTTTCTCATAAGATTGGTTAAGTTTCCTGGTAAATATGATAGCTATATAGAAACATACACTTTTAGTAGCACACGATGAAATCTGTGCAACAGACTTTGAAACTATAAAAATATTTTAGCAAACTAAGCGATTTGCTACCATGTATAATTCAGATTATACAGGTGACTGACAGCTGATTTGGTTCTCTCAAAATAAGCATTCTAGTTATTGTTTGTAGGTCAGTCATCACAGTTATCATAAAGCATGCACTGAAAAGTTCAAAAGTGGCAGACAAGGTTGTTTTTTTTTTTTGTTTTGTTTTGTACCTTAATACAGAATAGGAGGTATGTATTTAAGGAAATCACAATAATTTTACTGCATGAATCAAGCAAATCTGTTTGGAATTCCCAAATAACATTGTTCCCATAATAAGCAGGGATACAAGTCATAGCTGGTCTAGTTCATAAGGCGACAGACTACTTGCTGAAAAGTTGATGGCTTGCTCCAGGTCAGTGGAATTGGTGCAACACTGTCCACAGCCAATGCATTTAACTTACACTGGCTCAGATATTTTAGATGTACATACCATGGTTAAATATGTAAGAGGGAAAAACACAGCATTAATAAATGCTTTAATAGTTTATTCTTTAACAAAGTTCATGTCTTCTTAAATGTCAGTGAACATGACAAAAAAATCTTGTATTGCTGCAGTTCAAGGTTGTTTAATCTGTTCTACTTCCACATTGTCTCTGAATCTCCAGTTACCAACTGATTACATTTACACATCTAACTCTTCATTTTATCTATTGAATCTTCCTTCTTTCTCCGACAAAATCAAATTTCTATTGAAAATACCACAGAGTTTGTTTTCCACCAAAATTGAAGAAATTAAGACAAATCAGTGATGCTGAAAAAATTGTGCTCTCCACTCAAAAAATTGTTGACACTATTATCCTTAACCAGGAAGGATATATATATATCATACCTAACTGCATTCTTCTAGTTTATGCATCGATGATCACACTTATTTGGTTACTGCACTATTCAGCTCTTCATGTTTATGATAGTTCAATTCCAAAGACAACAAACTAGCCAGTTTTGCTTAATATTCTGATATATATTTGTGAATCAATTCCAACTGAATATAAAAACTGTGCTGTAGATTCCATTTGCCAATANNNNTGAAATGTGAAAATAATCAATAGTTAAAGAAGTATAGAAGAATGGATAAAGTGATTAGGGTTGGACAGTTTAGCAGAAGCCAGAGGACTACGCTAAGCTCTACTTTGGCATGGTTTCTACGGCTGGATGCCCTTCCTAATGCCAACCACTTTACAAATATACATATATTTTTTCTGTACTTCATTTTTGGAATACATTTAATGCTGCAAATGACATTTTAATGAATCCTATTTTATTCTCATTTCCATTCCATTTCTTTTCTTTTGTCATAGTGGTTGTATATGGCATTTTTCCCAATAGAAATATTGGCATACTATTTTTTTTTTCATGTGGTGAAAGTAAATCTCCAAGGAAGACATATTTTGCTGAAGCTTTTCTTTTCAAATTTTTTTTTTTTTAGTATTGTAAATTGGTAAAACCATAGACAGACAGATTCAATAAGTATGGATTTATAATTTTTAAATTTCTACAAAACATCATTTCTTCTCCAGACAGCCTTTTCAGCAGGTAAGTTTGATTAGTTTCCCCTTTGCTCAATGTTTAAATAGACTTGCATTTATTATCATTATTATTATTATTAAGGCGACCAGCTGGCAGAATCGTTAGAATGCCGGACAAAATGCTTAGCAGTATTTCATTTGTGCTTACGTCCTGAGTTTAAATTCTGCCAAGTCAACTTTGCCTTTCATCATTTTGGAGTCAGTAAAATAAGTACCAGTTAAGCACTTGGGTCGATGTAATTGATCTTAAAATTTCAGGCCTTAATAGAAAGGATTATTATTATTAATAAGCTGAATATCAAAAGTGTACACTTGTGAGTACATCCTCTGTTTTAAAGGCATTTTTATTTCTTAATATGAAACAATCGTTGTTATTTTCAAAACATATTCCTATAATGATGTAATGGTAATCTTTACTTCTTCCATTCCTTCTGTTAAATATTGAACTGTGTTATCAAAATGTAGGCTCTACTTTTTTATCATTACTGCCAGAATTCTAGGAGATTACTGATGTGCTATTGTTGGCATGTCAATTCAGTAAAAAAAAGGCTAACACTGAAGTTTATCATCTGAGATATTAAATAATTTCCCTTCTTCATGGCACACTAACATACCTTACATTTTAATCTTCATGTTACAGTTTTTGTTGTTGTTTTTCAACTTCATTTTCTATGTATTATTTATAATAGTGATGATGTTAAAAAAACCCCTCAAAATCTACAGTACACAAGAGCTGTGAAGTTAAAATACTAGCCTAATAACCTCATAGTCAAGAATTCAAAGTTCATTTTAACCATTTGGGTTTTGTCTACCATTGTTTGCTTCAATCTGGCAATTTATAGGGTACTGGACAATCAGTTAAGGAGTTGATTGTTCCTATGCTGTCACTGGCATTGTGTTGTATATGGCCAAGACATTTAGCACTCCAAAAATCTAAACTAATAATAATGCAAATGGTACCATAGGCTAGGAGAGTTCCTCACAGAAAGGTTTGATTTACAGTGTTGAGTTTAACACCCCACTGATAAACTACATAAAAGAAAGATTTGTTTTATCTTCTTTACACAAAATTAAGCATCAGCCCACTGGTTTACAAAAGGATGTGGAGGCATGTGGCTTAGTGGTTAAGGTGTTGGACTCATGATCCTTAAATTCTGGGTTTGATTCCTGAACTGGGTGACACATAGTGTTCTTGAGCAAAACACTTTACTTCCCATTGCTTCAGTCCACTCAGCTGGTAAAAATGCGTAATCCTGTGACGGACTGGCATCCCGCCCAGGGGGGAATATATGCACTACGGAAACTGGTCCTATGAGTCTATAGGATTCAGGAAGGATTTTTATCTTATCTATCTATCTATCTATCTACAAAAGGATTAACTTCTAAACCCTAAGTTTACATTATGAATTTGATTCCTTAATAAAATATATATACAGGCAACTATGAAATGTTGAAGTTCATTTCAATGTGTAAATGAGCAGATGTATGACTAAAAGTATTTCAGCCATGACATTCTGGCCTTTTCTTCGGCTATTGTGTATCCTGGACTACATTATCTAATGTGTCCTTTTTTCTTTTTATTTGAAAGGTGAAACGGTATGATTTGAGAGAGATTTGTTAGCCAGTCCTAGCAAGTTTGGTGACCACAAAGGTCCCTCTTACTCATTTATCTGAAGCATTTTATCATCTACTAGAGATTGTGACTCAACTCGTTTTTTTTACCTTTATAACTGTCAAACCATTACTGTAGTTGTTTTGCTCACAACAACAATAACAGTCATAAAGTAACTTACTTTTGAAATTAAAAAAACATAATAATACAACATTTTCTTTTAAATATATCTTTTCTTTTATACATTATGGTAAGAATTAATAGTCTTCATAAATTTATACATTCACATAATTGTTGGAGCATTTATTTTAAAAAAAATGGAATACTTTTCCACAGCTAATCCTTCAACTGTGAAATAAAAAATATTACTTGCTAGTTAGCCTGGTAAATTGAGGTAAGCAAAACTATATTCCTTGCTAAGGTGACAACACACTGGATAGCTGTAGATTTAAGATTTGAACTTAAGATCATGTAGTTAGTAGTCTAGCACTTAAACTTCACAGCTATAGTACTGTAATGTACCTACTTTTTAAAAATAAAATGTAAACTGAAATTACTACAGTTAAATAGTCTTAGTAAACTAAATTCAGACTAGACAGTGTTAGTAATTTTAAGAATTATCTTAAAGTGAAAACAAGGAGATAAGTAGGTTATCTAAGAGGGAATTAAAATACAAAGCCATTTTCTGAAAAATGAAATATAACATTAGTTCTACTAAAATTTTTAGAATAACATTACTGTAACAAGATAAATGAAATAAAGGGGGAATACAAGCTGAAATATTTAGACAGCAAGAACAATGGAGAAATAGATTCAATAAAACTGGAATGTATGGGTTTCACTGAATATTTGCATATAAAATTAAGAGACTGCATGCATCAGCAATAGAGACATTAGTAGTAGAAAAAATAACACGTTTGTAATATAATGATCAAAGAAAATGTTTAAAAAGAGGTTCCATGCAACAACAAATGTCATTGGTCCTGACACTTAAAACCATAACAAGGTCTATTTAGCTATGGCAGTAAAGAAGATTAACGGAATGGGGGGTTATGTTTCAACATACATGCATACATGCAACAATATCAGTCAGTATCAACCAGTGCAACATGCAAGATTATCACAGCCATTGGCAACTAATGCAACATGCATTAACCAAAAAAAAAAAAACCAAAATGAATAAAAAATGACAAAACAAAAACAAAATGATAAACTGTTTATATGAAACAGAATGAAATGCATAAAATGAAAATAAAAGAGAAAGAGAGAGGGTGGGAGAGACAGATAATATATATATATATATATATATATATATATATATGTGTGTGTGGGGGGGATGAAATAACCTGATGAGTTCATGCTAGTGTTATAACAGAGCTGTCCAACTGGCAACCAAAGGACTGAAGATAGTGCAGGTTTTGTAATGTTATTGTATCATTTTCCCTACCTTAGTTCATTTCAAATATTCCCGTTTGTATGCCTGATTGTAATATTTAAATCAATAGTATCAAATCCACAGAATTTGGTTTCATATCACGGTAATGTACCAAGAGTTGAGACTTTTCATAAGGCTCACTGACAAGAACAGGAATTTTAATAAACATTTTAACTGTTCCTTCACCAATTAATTGGTATATGTCAGCATTACTTTGATTGTATCTTTTTAAAAATCTTTTTCTTTTTACTTCATGAATTCAAATTATGAGATATCATGAACAATCAATTGGAGCTTTTGTGTGTAGGGCATGCAAAGTTTGAGTAAAGTGTTTAGCTGAGATCTCACAGCATTTTCTTTAAGAAATAATAAATAGTTGCATAAAATAAAGTGAAAATAGGGAGTAAAACTGCTCAGTAACAACATTATTCAAATCTATAAGATCTAAATATGAACTAGAACTCTATTAGGTTTTCTTGCATCAGAATTTGTTCTTTGCAAACAGAGTATTAATTACTATATATATACATTATATATATATATATATACTGGACTAGACACAGGGGGTAAATGAGGTAATGCCGTATATTTATAACAGTCTCGAGGGCAATATTAACATGAATTAAGTTCACTTAGAATTTACTTCTTGAATATACTAAGTTAACCACTATGTGCGTTTCATATGACTAGATACAAGTCAAGTTTCATAAGGCTGAAGAAAGAGTTGATCCGTGAAGAAAACTCCAGCAGTATTTGCATTCAGAATGTAGCAGTATAAACAAAAACTCTAATGCATATTGTCTATCAATCAACATTTCTAATAGTTCATAGCCCTTAAATTATATGTAAATACTACTTGTATGTAAATACTATTACTATTTCATTTTTGTCTTTTAATGTCATAATCAAATGAAGAAGGGCAGTGTTTGTGACCCTTTTCAAGGTTTCCAATACCAGTTGGAAGTTCTACAACAGGAGACCTGGTTCAAATGCTTGCAACAGAATGGATTCTAATAAATGTTCCCAAGGGTTCAGGTGGTGGGGTTAAAGCTGGTGACAGACAATGCATATTAAAGTAGTTGATTTGCAGTTTCTAACCATAATGCTTCACTGACAAAGACCACCACACCACACTGAACAACTCTAGTTTTTAGCAACACAAATAACCAAGGGCTGGTAATTTGGTGCAATATTTTACTCTATGATGAGATATTGTTCATGAGATTTGTAAGACCATTTATAACAAAATAGCCTTTTTTTTTGTGAATATTTTTTTCTAAGCTATTAGATAAGTACGAGCTAAACATACAGAAGGTGATTTGAAAACAAACTATATCAACTACAACATGCTATACTTAGACTATTGAGTGATATGTTTCATGCTTTGTTTTGTTAGTATGGCTGCCTCCAGAAGATGTGTTACAAAGTTAGATGAAATTTACAAATCTTTTATAAAAAATTTGTGAAACAAATGTAAATTAATTTGATGGCTATGTTCAGGTGAGAAATGAAGTGTTAATATTTATATTACTGTAGTTATTTCTTTTTAATGGAAAATAGATTAATTTGAATTATTTTAGAAAATAGATTTATGAAATTCAGATATTAAATGAAAACTAATGTTATAAAACTCTATATATTGTTTAATATGTACAAAGTTAGAGCTAAATTGGCTTAAGCAGATAGACACTGTCCATAATATGTTGTCATATCAGCAGAGAAGTCTTACATCTAAGCAGGTAAGTAAAATTTACTGTTATCTGAAAGCGGAAAAAAAAAAGAAAAAAGAATGAAATGAAAAGGCATAACTAAGTAGCACTGATTATAAGTACTGGTCAGCTAAAGCAACATGAAGGAAGCTGTGTTGGTTGCAAATTAATACAGCTGATAGACAAGTGAAAGAAGAAAGCATAATGAAATGCGTGTGTGTTCGTGTTTGTGTGTGTTTAGGATCAGATTCAATGAATATAAACATTCTGAATACAAGAGTATAATTTTATCAACATTTTAATATTAAGGATATTTCATGTTCATCATCTTCTGGCATCAGCCAAAATAGCATTCTTTGAACTCCAGACAGACAGACAAGTGTTTCTTAGAAGCCAAAAGCTTGCATGTCCACCATTCAACATCATTATTGCACAGTCAGTCAAATGATATATTTCCCCTTTATTTTGAAAAATTGTTAAGTTTTAAGTCAGAAAGAAAATAAATTAAAACAAAAAACAGTGAAGAATTTTAAAAAAATGGTGAAATGAAGGGGGAAGGGAAGAGAGTAACAAAAATAGATTAAAAAAAAACAATAAAAATAGAATATTTAAAAAAAGAATGAAATAAACAATAGTAAAAAAAAAATGGCTGTATGATGGAACAAAGACAAAACAACGTGGAATAAGGGGAAATGCAAACACACAGTTGTCAGTAAATTAAGTTTGTCCATTATACTGGTAAGGGAAGGGAAATTTAACCCAAGCTGACCAGGACCAAGCACATTTGCCATAGCAACTGGAGCCTTGGCTCACCTGGAGACATTGGTCATGTTAGTTTGGTTGACTGGTGTGTGTGAGCTCGGAGACTGGAGGTCAGGCACCACCACAGGCTCACAGGTCATCGGCTGTGGAGGTTTGTAGTGAGCATGTCGTGTTGTCTGGATTTGATGAGACCGGATTACAGTTCTGGAGACAGATTGTGAAGAATATTGCACATATGTGCTGCTGCTACTACTGCTGCTGCTGCTGCTGTTGCTCTGCTGTTGTTGTTGTTGTTGTTGGTGGAAAGATGATGTAGACTGTGAACTATTTATATCTCCTCTCTTGCTAGCAAACACGCTCACAGGAGAGGAGTTGCCAGAATGTTGTTCAAAGTCTCTCCAATAATTAGGGAAATGTGAAGGAGTAGATTGTTGTTGTAGGGAATGATGTTGACTAACAAAGGGTGAAGAAGGTGTTGCTTGCATTATGCGTGGAAAAAAGGCTGGAGACGAAGGATTCGAGTGCTCAGGTGTGCAAGATCTGTTATAGAAAGATTCAATGGAAGGCTCTGGTTGGTAAGTGACACCCATCAATTGCCGTTGATAGCTGTCCAGCATACGAGCCCGCCGTAGTTTCTCACTGTACTTAAAGAAATCTGACGTTTCAAAAGGTTTAGAAACTTCAATCTGGGGTTTAAGTTTTGTTATTGTGGTCACCAGTCGGCTGTTTGGGGGAGGAGTTAGGAGAACTGGGTCCACTTCAGGTTTATCAACAGGTCCTGTATTCCCAGTGATATGTATGACCTGCACTTCTCGTGCTGGGGGAGATTGGTATTCATATACACGGGGACTATAGGAATGTTCTGTACTTGGAGTGTTTGGTCGATTATCAAGGTCTTCATATGACTTTTGTGGACTGTGAATTATTGGAGATGGCTCTGCCATTTGCGTATCTTCCCACCGTTGCTCAATATGTGTGTTAAGGTGACTGTACACTGGCTCAGAAGCCACTGAATTATTGTGAACGTTCAAAGAACTTTCAGGAATTTCCTCAATGTAATCGCTATCTGATTCTCTTCTGCTACCATACTTTGAAGAAAACAACTGAGGCAAAATATTGCCTGGTTTAGGAACTAGTACTCTTGGTCTCTGTGATGTCAGTGAACTGTCAGGACTGTAGTAGTTCTCGTCAATATTTGGTGTAAGAGTCAGTTGCCTCTGAAATTCTGCTTGAACATATTCGTAAGGGTGAATATTGGTTGGGGTTTTCACTTCTCCATTTTCACACTGGGGAGGCCGTTGCCCAGATGCTACTTGAGTCATGTTGTTAACAGAACTGAAACCGCTGTCATGACTGCCATCGAACTTACTACAATCAACTACATCTTCTCGGCTAGATTGTCCAAGGCGATTACTAAATGTAGGATAGCGTTGATTACGATATTGAGTGGCAGTGGAATAAACTGAGCTAGGTGTATAGCCACCTGTGAGCTGAGGGCTGAAAAAGATAAAACAAGAAACACATGCTTCAGGAGAAGGGTAATATAATCAGCCGGGGAGGTGCTTTTTATTTATTTATTAAAAAAAAAAAATCTAGATTAATATGAGAGAATATAATTTAGGAGGTTATGAAAGATTAAGAAAGAACTGAAGACATGTTATGAAATTTTAAATGGTTTAGTTAACTAAGCATGAAACATTGGAAAAACTAAATATGGAATAGTAGAAAAAAAAAACTTATGATAATAGAAACAAAATTTTAATTTGGCAAGGAAAAATATATATTAAGGTCACAGAATAACAACTACTAAGATCAAATAACTAACAGGTCTAATTATGATTTTACAAAATATTAAACACAACACAATAGGGTAACCATATTTGTAACAATAGTATTAGCTTCTCAAACCTCTAGACTTATGCAACTGAAGCTAGCTGATATGAATGCTATTGTGTGTGTATGCATGCAGGTAGTATTAAGTGTGTGTCTGAGTAACTTATTCCTTTTATTTTCTGTCAGTTTCTACAGAGGCAAACATATTATAACTGCTGTAACTAATGTTTCTTTCTTTCTTTGCTGTGTTCATGAATATCAGAATGTAAAAATGTAAAACTGCTCATATAAGAACTTTGATCGTTTCAAATAAGTTGTTTGTTAGCTTAGCTACCGCAGCAATATCAAAAGTAAATTGTTCTTAAATAATATGAACAATGAGATGCTAATCAACTATCCTTTAAACATAAATCTAACTTCAAATATGATATCTAAAACAGACACTAACCAACCCATTCAATAAGTGGATATAAAACACAAATGACAATGGATGAATGAAAGGATGAAATATTAGTAATATTACCTAGCAACAACAACAACAAAAATCCAAATTTAGTTAACATCCAGCTGGTTTACACTTTCACTTTTGATGCTGTGACATGACCATACCAATAATGGAATAAACAATCTAAAGAACTAAATAATTTGTTCTCAGGAAATTTAACTATGTTTAGAAACAAATATATCTATGATTGAGCCACTGGAAATTTAAGCAGAGCAAATTTAGACAGACACTATTAAATTAATCAGAATTTAATGTAATCAGCATGTGAATAATAGTAAATAATAGTATTCTGATAATTTACAAATGATCAATAACCACTTTTCTTCACTAAAATTAAATTAAAATGAAATATTCTATTAATCAAATAAGAAATGATTGATTCTTAGGTTTTAAAATATTTCATTTATCTTTTAAAGGAATAAGACTGCATTAATATTAAATAAAAGGAAAAATTTACATTACAATATTTTAATCAATGATGCTTATTGTTAATTATTCAACTATATGTACTAACTAGTTTTATAACAAAAAATTAGACATAAAGATGAGCTCAACTCACTTTATATATTTATTCCAAAATGGTTTTAGCTTAACAGGTACTGTCTGAGGCACCCAAAATAACCCACCAGCCAATTCATGAGCAGATAAATATGATAGTTCTCTCCAAACAATGGTCAAGACCCTTATGCCAAGACTAAAGATGTAATCTGATATATGTGTGTCCACAGGGCCGTCGCTAAGCCCCTGCAACCCCTGCGGTCGCAGGGGCCCTCCGCAGTTGAGGGGCCCCATGTTAACATCAAAGTACATAGATGAGTCATCTATTTACTTTGGTTAAGATATTAACTGAAAATTTCAACCCAGACGAGGAAAAAACTTCAGACAGAATAAAGTA
>JAOPUL010003388.1:70251501-70267051 GCA_027564515.1 Octopus rubescens
TATATATATATATATATTTATATACACACACACACACACACACACACACACACACACACAAACTTACACACAGTTTCTGTTTAACAAATTTGCTAACAAGGTATTGGTTGGCCCAGAGCTATAGTAAAAACACTTGCCCAAGGTACCATGTAAGGGGACTGAACCTGAAACCATGTGGTTGCAAAGTGAGCTTCTTCACCACACAGCCATGCCAGCACATAAAATACTTGCAATCAAATTTATGTTCAGGATTGTAAGTGGTTGAAGACAGGAGTGATAAAGAAATTGATTTTAAGGGTAACATCTTAAAGACATATGAATTTATATCTAACTGCTTTAAGATATATTAGTAGAAGACCCAAATCTAAATATTGCACCTATGATGGCAGCTTATTGCCATCATACAGCAATATTACTTTCTACCAGCAGAGGTTCTAACTACTGAAATATAAAATTTAAAAAAATGGCTAATCATGCTTAAAAAGCCGTAAAGAAAAAAAAATGTATGCAGTTTTTGACTAGCTGGATGAAATGAAATGCAAACACAAGTAAATAATTTAAAATATCAATATAAAATGGCATAGCACATACCACAGAAATAGTGGGGAGAAAATGGTAAAAATCTACAGGAAAACATTAAAAATAAAATGAGGAGGACTGCAAGTAAAAGTAAGAAGAAGCCAGAGAAAAGGAGTCTAATAAAGGAGATTAGTAACAGTTTCCTGATTTGATTTTGTCTCAAGAATGATATTTTAAACGAATTTGTGAGCAATATTGCTCAGTGAAATTTCCTTATCTTCTTATTCCTAAAATTTACAGTATAATGTTATCTGCCTCTGTGACATAAAATTAGGGGGGACGGGGATGTATTAAGATAACATAATAGCTAGCCCTTTCAAACTTTAATCTAAATGAAGTAATAAGAGACCCTGTAACTTAGCAATATATTTAAAGCTTTTACTTTAGATTATCATTAATGCTAACAAAGGAGCCCTTTCATTGTTGCTGCACCTGCCAATGTGGCTGCCATAAACAACCTTCTTATCCTTTAAAAATTTGAACAATCAAAATAATACTAAATGGCCAAGTCATAACCTTAGTATCTTAAACATCATTAAATTGATAAAGGTAATGAAAAACGATAATTATGAGAACGAGTTCTCAGCATGTTCTCTTCATCAACCATGGTCTGATGTTAAGGCCATGAATTTGAGCTTGAGATCATACTGGTTTGATGAGCCTACTCTGTCACACTGGCTCGACATAGCTTGGCAGAGGGGTGCCATTTTTATACTTATACCCAGGAGAGGTTAAGTCAATTACATCGACCCCAGTGCTCAACTGGTACTTATTTTATCAACCTCGAAAGGATGAAAGGCAAAGTTGACCTCGGCAGTATTTGATCTCAAAACACAAGGATGGACGAAATAAATTAAGCATTTCACCCGTTGTGCTAACAATTCTGCTAGCTCACTGCCTGATTCTACAAATATTTACTATAAATCTTTTTAATGTTAATGACCATAATCTGATACCAAGGAAAACAACTCTTTATACGACAGCTGAGGAGAATGTGAAGAATCATCAAATCATATCTCTCACTAAACAATAAAATGTAAAAAATACTATGGCCACAGCCTTTGGGCTGAAACATATAAAAGAATATAAATACATAAATCACTTATGTTTATTTTTACAAATGCAATACTGAATGTTTCTATGGTGTCAATTTGAAAAAGATACTTATATGTCACAAGTTAGGTGCATATGGATTGTATATTCTAAAAAGTAATTAAATGAATTGCTATATGGCTTAAAACAAATTTATGGAGATGACAGTTGCTGTTATCCCCAGGTCAACCCTGGTTAAGCAAACTTATGAGCAAAGGTATTCAAGCTATGACCTTTCCTTCTTTTTATTAGGCATAGTATGTATGACTATATTATTCAATGCATCCTTTTGCTATTAAGAATGTATGGTGTGATTTAAGGGCAATTTGGATGGTATTTCCAGCAGGTGATGCAACAATATACAGGCTTCTTTGTTGGCATGGAATTTTAGTCTATTGAAACAGGTTGTCAATGTCACAACATTATTGAAAGAAAACAGAAGTAACACAAAGTAAATTCAGTAAACTAAGATATTGTTGGAATTTTACTCAGAACAACCTAAGCTTTGGAAAAAATGAATTTCAATTCTGTGATATGGAATTGAAAGTTTAAAATACCTAGTTGCCAGTGATAAACATCACAAGTAAGATCAGTTGTTCTCAAGTCAGTATCAAAATAACCATCCCACTAACTACTAATTTACTTTATATGTTTATACTTTCGATACAATATATTAAAAAAAACTATTTCAGCTTTATTCTATATAAAGTCAGATGTATTTTAGAACTAATGAAAAAAAAGTTTAAGCAAAATTATTTTCTTCTCAGGAGAGGGAAAAAGTTGTTAGTTTAAAAATTGAGGGAAAATAAAATTGATAGGATTGTACACTAGTTCTCCATACTAGCAACATGTTATTTACATTAAATTTAAAGACAATCAGTATTGCACTTACCTGCTGTGTGAGGGACTTAAATGAGATGATGGTGAGCCAGGAGGAAGACAAGAAGTCATTTCTTCATCAGGTACTATATCAGGATTGTCCATCTAGAGTGGAAAGAAATGTGACAATATAACCAACACGAGAACATAAATAATGAAACAATGCCCACAAATTAAATATTATGAAGGGAACAATGGCTGAAAGATTAAGGTGTTAGGCAAGACTTCAAACTGAAACTGTTGTGTCCTGGATAAGGCACACAATTCTACTCAAATCAGTTTTTATGACTAACAACAGAGCTTTTATAAAAGAGTGGTTAGCTTTAAGAAAAACCATTGCACTCTGTTAGCATGAGAAAATATGTTGTGTAAAATAGCTAAAATAATAAGTGAAATAAAAATAACTACAATAAAATGAAAATAAGTTCTATCTCAAGACAAATCATGTCCGAGGGAAAATATTTTTTGCAGCTCATCATTTAGCGTCCATTTTCCATTCTGGCATGGGTTAGATGGTTTGACTGAAACTAGTAAGCTGCACCAGGCTCCAGTCTGTTTTGGCTTGGTTTCTATGGCTGGATGCCCTTCCTAACACCAAGGAAATAATATTTGGAAGCAAGTTAAAAGAGCAATATAAATATTATTAAGTTTAATTTAACAGCTGGGAAAATTTTAATATATCTACCTACTGATACAAATATTATCATCACTTACAATATTGGCAAACAATTTCAGTCAAATGGAAGGAGCCCCTTCACAGTTGTTCAACCTGCTAGAAAGAGTAACCAAATCTCACTCAAAAGTGGAAGGATATACTGAATAATGTATCCCCTGATATGTAAAATGTTACAGAATACTTAGTCTTGAATTCTATGAACAAGTTTACATTCAAAAAGTTACTATTGAAATTTTAACTTTAAAATGAGACACCATTGCTGTAAAGTTCAAAACCTGAACTATGTTAAGTTCAAATCTTATTACAGTCTAGGCATATGACTGTGTTGTCAACTAATTGACAAAATTGACAAAATGAACATGTTCCACTCTTGCCTTACATATGGTGGGTGATTAACATCAGGTGAGGGTTTCTGTAGGAAAAAAAAAATCCAACGAACAAATATTTCTTATTTATTCTTAATTTGATTGAGCATTCAATCTGGTCTTTGGTTGGATTCTTTTACTGATGTGATTAAAGTATATTGAAAGGATTCTTAAAAAACATTTCACTAAGCAATACTGCCTTTTCAGGTAAAAGCAAGATGAAAGTTAATGTAACAGAGGAGTTTAAGACTTGCCAATCTGTAAGCTGATGTCCAGTTCTCATAGCTGAAGCTGTTGACGAATCAGAGAATTCCAAATTTGAAGCAAAATTTATTAAGGTAAACTTAAAATTAAGTTTTAGTTAGCAGGAAAGAAGACAGGACTCTACTGCTATCGAGGAAATGGCCATGTTCGACATGTAGAAAATCAGTTGTTAGGAATTTCATATAGCTTACTCTATATTAAGTATGACTGCACAAGAGGTGCACTGGAATTGCAGACAGGTTGACAGAAAAAACAGACTTTGTATGAAAAATGAGCTAAGAAAAAGTTGGATAAAAGAGCTGTGAAAATACTGGATGCAGAGTACAAGAGAGAATACTACATTGGTATGAACCTGTGATGTGTATGGAAGGTACAGTTGGTTCCTTCCACTGAGATGACTTGGCACTAATTAGTAAAGAAGTGCTAAGCCATCTAAATGGAAGGAATCGGCAGAAGAGGAAGATCAAGTAGGGCAAATTGGGAAGAAGAGGTAGAAGCTGATCTCACAAAAGAGATGTCAAAGAACTGCAACAAGTGGCAAGACAGTGTACTGGAGAAGGCTCAATTAACCCATGCAAGTATGGAAAAACAGGCACATGATAATTATGACTTGTGTTTAAAAGTATAACTTTTGATGGAAAATATTTGGTATTGCAGTCATGAGATGAAAAACTTTTTTTTTTTTTTTTAATTTTTTTTACTTGTGTCTGGAAGAAGGAGCATTGCGCATAACTTTTGCAACCCCTCTGAGATTGGTGAGCTTGATGCTATTAATGTTCTGTTTAACTGTTGCAAGTCAATTACTGTAAGAAATACCTGAATAATACTAAGAATTAATTTATTACAAATTGAAAAAAAAAAAATTAAATAAAGGTGCTTAGGACTGAAGTGGTGGTGTGTGTGTGTGTGTGGGGGGGAGGGCAGCTTAAAGAAGTAAGGTTTTGGATTTATCTGTCATGTAGCCCTAAAAAAGGTGGTTAGGTAGATAGAGATATAGATAATAGAGTATACTTACATTATTTGTGAAAGCCACATGAGAACAGTCTCTTTTAGAATGAGGAACAGGAGATGGAACTGGTGATATCAACTCAGGTTCTGAAATAGATTAATGTGAATGTATGTATTATTTATAAAAGTTTAATAAATATTATGATAAATGTCATTGGAATTATGTGTGTGTATTCATATACTTTAAAAACTGCTTTTATATAAATCAAAATTACTTCTCAGAGAGAATCAAACTCTCATCTTTTGTTGATACCTTGGTGTATTACATTGGCTTTGTATATCTGCACATAAAAATATTAACAAAAATGTAAGCAAATATTTATCATTCAATCCTACTTTATCACTAAAAATAATTAGAATCTAAAAATTCAATCACCTATGCATTTTTTTTAATCAATGAATTGCTATTCACACACACACAAACCTATGACAGAATAAAACTTAGTTTTTAAACAACGGAGAGCTAAACAGCAAAATCTCCCTTAAATTACACCCTAAAAATTTTTTTTTAAAGGACACATTAGATGATGTGGTGCAGGGCTACCTGTACATAGGAAAAAAATGGGATAGTCATAGCTGGAATGTCTTTGACTATAGATCTGCTCAATCAAGGCTGAAATATTCTTAGCATGCCATATTTTGTTAACATACTAATTATATCATTTCTTCAATAAAGTGATTGTAGACTACCTAAGTAACATTTTCAAATATATTAATAGGACATGATTGCAAAGTATAATCTGTATTTTTTCTGATAAACTTTAAAGAAAATGAGATGACAATAAGAGATGTAAATTTGGAAGAAGATGGTATCAAGTTTCCTCAGCTTTTAAACCATGTCAGAGTTTTGAGCAAAAACCATAAAGGTTAAAACTTATGAGCCTGATGACATAATACAAGATACAAACTTTTGTTGGGACATACAAGGTGGCTCACTGGTTGGAGGATTCCTTTATAATTAATAGAACTGACAGAACAAGTACAGAAGAAATTCTGTCTTTAGATTTGACCTATGAAAATATCATAGTGTATATTTTTGAGTTCAGTTCTGCCTGTAAATCCGGAGACTGTCTGAATATTTAGAGAAGTATCATTGTAGTCTTAACTCAGTAATATTATGACCTATATGACTATATTAATTATAAACAAGATCTAGTATAATATTTAATAGTACCATATACTCAATCAAGATTTTGTGAATTAATTTTGTGAATTCATTATTTAAGCATTCTTGAACAATCTCTGAAGGAAAGTTTTACTGAAATTAAATATTTTTAGCAACACAAAACAGGAATAGAATCAAGAAACTGGAGAAAAGGAATCAAATTATGGAGAATATGAAACAAAAATAAAGAAAATTAAAAGATTTTTAAAGATTTCAGAGATCGAGATTAGCATTCTGATTTAAAATGCTGAGACAAGAATTTTAAGATTTTAAAGCTGACAACATAGAATAATTAATGTCAATAATTTTAGAAACTAAAAATGACAATATGAAAAGCAGTTTCTAGACATCAAAGATAACATGCAACAGAAGGTTGAGGAAATTAAAGATGAAACTAAACGATCAGTAGACATTATTCTTCTAATTATGTTTTAATGATAAAGAAATACAGTAGAAAGGGATATATTCAATGAAAGAGGAACTTTGTAATCACTGGCATAAGCTTTACATGTACAGATATATTTACATTTTCCTTCTTTCTTTTTAGCTAATGAATGTTGAATAATTCTGCAGATTTGGAATACGAGCTGTTGGTGAGGTTTTATAAGTGGAAGACATTCTTAACACACCATCCACTCAATAGTGATATGTTTAAATTTATTTAAGCAAGTAAGAAAATGTGTAGTGGCTGTGATAAGGTTTAAAAACCTATCATATTGATGTGAGACTAAATCTTATTTTATTTTTCAATTTTGTTTCCAGTCTTTGGAACAGATAAATGAAACAGATTTTTGCAGAAGCTGTTTTTCAAAATAACAGTATGTCCTACTTGAACTGCCAAGCACTCAAGTAAGACTATGGTCAGTCAGGTAAATTAAAGCAAAAACAGTTACGT
Source organism: Octopus rubescens (assembly GCA_027564515.1). Taxonomy (NCBI): domain Eukaryota; kingdom Metazoa; phylum Mollusca; class Cephalopoda; order Octopoda; family Octopodidae; genus Octopus; species Octopus rubescens. The sequence continues at coordinate 70,258,425 of JAOPUL010003388.1, forward strand.
GCATTGCCCACAGGCATGACAAAAAAAAAATTGTAGTAAGAATTGAACTAATGACCATACAATTAGTATCATAATACTTAAATATCAGAAACATTAACTCTTACAGTCTGGCACATAAAAGGTTAAGACTTAAAATTACAAACAATTATGTAACAAACTTCAATAATTTCACACTAGGTTTGTCGTGAAAAAGCTCTGCAGCATAATATAATCACAAATTTCATTAATGTTTATGATCATATCCATAACATACAACTTTCAGCAAAACCTTTGAACTATTTCTATCTTGGTTAATTCCTATCTTGAACCATGCACTTTACATGTAGCAACATGTTGTTTAATTAATTCTGAATGAACATTCAGATCACATCTTACCATCTATTTGGCTGCTATTTCGAGCTGGTCAAGAGATCATAGAGAGGTTCCCTTGTTCCAATAGCCTTTTAATGACAGTGTATCAACCATCCATATATACCTGTCATAACAGTATTCTAAGATGTATCAACTAAGCAATTTCTATGTTCTAAAATTCTTTCAATGAAAATGTATCAATCAAATACTTTGATATACTTATTCAATTGCTCTCTCTCTCACACACACATTTTAAATAAAGGAAGATTGGCATTAGGAAGGGCATCCAGCCATAAAAACCATGCCAAAACAGACTGGTGCTTGGTGCAGTCCTCTGGCTTGCCACCTCCTGTCAAACCGTCCAACCCATGCCATCATGGAAGATGGATGTTAAATGATGATGATGATAACCAAGTTATCTTCTGCTGACTCTAGATGAAACAGAAACAGGATTTTCAAAGAAAATGGTGGAAAGCTCTCTCATTGTTTTATTCAAACCCACAGGAGCTTGGATAATTGATAAAATACTCATCTGCTCCTTTCTACAATGAACTGTATTTCTTTGTAAATGGCAGTTACTTAAAGTAAGCCAAATGAACCTGTAAGAGCTAAATGTGTTGAACAAGGACAGTTTGGTATTGTTGATGGAATACAAACCACAAAACCTTCACACAATAGTCTGACATTACTAAATAAGACAGCTGTGATTCTTTCACACTGACAAGATTAAAAAACAGTTTTGAAAATCAGATAAAATCTAAGCAGATGTTCTTACAATCAATTTCCTTTCCTCTAATTGAATAAGCCTTAACCAAATTCTAATTATCTTCAGCTCTTTTGATTTGGAGGAGGAAAGCAGAGCTCAGAATATTGAGAGATTCACTTAGTCTGGAAACATGCTACAGTTAGGCTGGATTAACAAAATTAAAAAGTGAGTGAATGCATGGGCAGAAGTATTGAAGAGATAAGTATTGAAGAGATAAAGAAGTAAAATGTGTGAGTTAAATGGAGAGAGTGAGGAAGAGACATGAGTAAGATAAGTATGTCTAAATAAAGATATGCTATAGTGAGCAAATTCAGAAGACCCACTGCTCTTGTAATCATGTAATAATGGTAGACAAGGCAAAATATAACAAAGAGTACTTAATTCAATAGAAGGTGGAAGTAATTTGTAATGGTGGATGGATTTTTCTTTAGTGCAATCTGATATCTCCCTGACTAGAGCATATAAACTACTCCAGAATTTTTAAAAAATGCTCCATGTATATAGCATATCTAACCATTATAAATAGGTGATGAGACCACTAGAAATAATTATATCTAGCATATGTAATAATTGTGAGGATATTAACGTTGAAGAGGACTGATAAAGACTTTTTAAATTAAAGCAAAAAAGACAAGACTGAGAATTATTCAAAGCAGACAATAGAGATATATGCAAACGTTTAGATTTTAAAGAAGTAAAAATAAAAGAGGAAAAGATAGCATTTGTATTGTCTGGAACTTGCAAATAAGGTACTGACCACTATCAGTAGTAGGTCCAAGACTGTCCTCACTTGGGTCTAGGGATGCATTGATAAGAATAAAACAATAATTATTAATAATATTATATAACTTTACAAAAAGATTTTCAGTTTATAAAATTGTACAAATTATCAACATTGTTTAAACAAAATTAAGAACAAGATATTGATAAAGAAATAAAGATTTCTCTGTTTAACCAAATACCAGCAGAGTAATGAATTTCAGTTAAAGAACCAACAGATATGAAGAATATGGGAAAAAACCATTGACAATAATACAAACTATATGATAAAAAGTTTTTCTTATCTATTTTACTGAATCATTAAAGTCAAATGACTTGTAATACTCTAAAGATTTGAAATTCAATAGTACCAGTCTTTAAATCTTTATCTGCAAGTTTATGGCTGGTATTTCATATTTTTCCTCTATTCTAACTTCAATAATTTTCATGAATTGAGATAACTATTTAAGGAGACTGATAAATCTAAGTAGAGGAATATATCTTGTCTAAGAGCACAGTCTAATGTTATGGGTGCTCTAGGATTTGATGTATCCAAAGAATGTAGAAGAAAAATTTAATAATATTATAGAAATAAGAAAAATGAATTCAATAAGAGATCAAATTATTTTTAGTATCAAACAAATGTGTTAGGCTCAGTTTGTAAGAAGTGCAATACAACTATATAAAAAAGAATCCACTTGTGCCTGGTGATACTGTGGTTAGTGTTTTCCATGTAGAAGCTGAGGTTTGGCAGTCTAAAAATTATAATTCTGCACCAGTCTAAGTGGAACTTACAGTCAGACCAACACAGTTAATGTGAACTATTAGCTCCATTTAGACATGAGAATTAAAATATGTCAAAAATTAAATAAACAAAGTTTTAAAATTAAAGATGGAGCAGGATGGGGGTACACAGAAACTCAGTTCTGGTATTTCCTAACATGTGGCACTTCCAGATGGTTGCCAGTGTTTTTGGTTCCTTGAGTTGACTCATATTTCATTACTGATGAAATAGATATATCACAGCTGTGCTACATTATCACAAGGAAGAAATGAAGGCAATATGAACTCCCTAAGCTACAGTGAACAGAACCATCCTCAGAGGTCACTAAATCTGAATAAAAAGTTGATACAGAGCAGAGAGGGGTTTTTAGTCTTGGCAGACAAACTCTCTAATGCTGGTGCTATGATAGAAAGCATCCAGTTCATGCTATAAAGCAGTATTTCCCAACTGTGGCTTTCTAGAACCTTATGATTCTACAAGAAACAGTAGCGTAGGCAAATGTGTTTCTGAGTCATTTTTGTGTGTAAGCTTTTAATTACTTTATTATACATGCACATCATATTTGAAATACTAGCATCTGCAGGTAGTAAAAAGACCATACAGGAAAAAATTATCTTTTCATGGTGAATCACAGGGTATTTGGTTGGGCAAGATCTTGGTTAAAAGGAAATTTCTCAAATCTTAGTGATGTCTGACAGATTTAGCACTACCAAACCTTTCAAAGACAGCTTTATGATTTGTTTAATAAAGATATATAATAATTTATATGTAGGGGTTGTAGATGTGTGTCTACCCTTGTTTTGACATCATATGATGGTTGTAAATGGGCATCACCGTCATACAAGTTCATTTCCAATCTTCTGTGAAACACACATCTGGTTATTGATGATAAGTAGAATATTTAACTGTGAAAACCATGCCAAAAATGTGACATAACAACAAAGATTGGCAAGTTTCTCTGTTGCTGTGTTTGTGTGTTATTAGATGACCAAAGATTGTGACACACAGTGAGCGATTATGCTGGAAACAGACCCATCCAACCCATGCCTACATAGAAAAATAGATATCTGATGAAGATGTTGAATGGTTTTAAGCTTCCATGTTGTTATAATGATACCAATTATATTAAATTTTAGTATTCAACAGAAATTGATCAAACAAAATGATATTGTTAAGGAGGTTTCAACTCCTTGCATATTTTGTGATATTAAAAATAATTTTACATGATAACTACTGATTAAACTATGAATGAAATACAACAGAGTAAATATTTGATCACTGCTTGTGTGAACAGTTAACTTCTGTTACACTTAACACTCACCTTGGTATACAGGACTAACTTTTAAAGTGGAATGACCAGCTTTCTTTCTCATTTCATTCAGCTTCTTCTCCATTTCTTTTAACTGTAAGAAATTTTTTTGTTAATAATTATAAAACAAAAATGAAAATAAAAACATAAAAATACATTACTCTTCAGTTTCATATGGTTAGCCACTGACTTAATCTGAGATAGTGTGCTGAGACATAATATTAACATTATTGTTGAGTCAACGTAGCCATCAAATGCAATAAGTTATGTTCATTTTTACTTTATTACTATTCAGTATTATTTTGTAGGGCAGAAAAGTTAGAGTATCAGACATCGGTATCTTGGTTTTTATTCCAGCTCCTTATATTCTGAGGTAAAATCTTGCCAAGGTTAACTTTGCCCTCTATCCTGTTGAGGTCAATAAAAATGTACCAGTCAAGTAGTAGGTTTCATATACTTGACTGTTCCTTCCACCAAATTTTCTGACCATACATCTATGCTAGAAATTATTTCATAATGATCTAACACAACATTCACTAGTGGGAATAAATATTACCTTTTGGTATTAATGCTGCTTCTGTCGTTATTAATTATAAATTACAAAACCTTTCATCATACATATTCAACAAAAGACTTTGAAGCCAGAAATTTTGGAAGAGGTAAACAGTTAGTTATATTAACTTCAGTACTTCGGCGACACTTATTTTATTGAGGAGAAAAAGGATGTAAGCCAAGTTGGCCTTCACAAAATTTGAGGGGAGGGAGTAAGTTGATACCATCAACCCCTGTACTTGATTGGCACTTTATTTTATTGACGCCCCCCCCACCCCACTCCACTAAAAAAAGAACATTAACTGCAAAATTGACCTTGGTGGGATTTGAAACCAGAACATAAAGAGCCAGAAGAAATACTGCATGGCGTTTTGTTCAATGCTTCTGCAAGATTGCCATTTTTAATAATAATGGTTTCTGATTTTTAGGCTAAAGGCTTGCAAATTTGAACACAGAATGTAAAGAGCTGAAAAACACTGTAAGGCATTTTCTCTGATACCCTAACAATTCTACCAACTCATCACTATTCATACCTAATAATAATAATAATGGTTTCAAATTTTGGTACAAGGCCAACAATTTTAGCAGGAGGATTGGATGATTTGACAGGAGCTGCCCAGCCAGAGAGCTGCACCAGGCTTCAATTGTCTGTTTTGGCATGGTTTCTATGGCTGGATGTTCTTCCTAATGCCAACCACTTTACAGAGTATACTGGGTGCTTTTTACGTAGCACTAATGTCAATGCTTTATATGTGGCACCGGCATGGGTGCTTTTTACATGGCACCAACATGGTTGACACACTGTAAAGTGCTTGGCATTAAGGGCATCCAACAGTAGAAACCATGCCAAAGCAGACATCTGAGCATGATGCAATCCTGACTCACTGGATCCTGTCGAACCACCCTACTCATGCCAGCAGGGAAGACAACCATTAAATGATGATGATAAGACACAAACATACAAACACACAAATAAAATAAGAATCCTTTATCTCACCTTAGTTTCAGCCTTCTGGTAGGATTGTTTTCTTTGCTTTCGCACCTGTTTGCTGACTGATGGATCGTGTGCCAGCTTATTCGCTGCACTGGTGATCTTACTTTGCAGCTCATATTCAAGTTCAAGACATGACAACTCATTCTCCATCTGCAATTAAAAACGAGAATCATTGATGGTCATAGAGTTTATTCAATTTCTTTTAATCTTTCACTATATATATATATATATATATATACACACACATACACACACACACACACACACGTATGTGTGCATATATATCATCATCATATACATACAGTTTTGATCCACAGAAAGAGAACTTAAATGATGTCCTTTATTCCATTAAATACATAAACTTTGAATTTTCTAAAGTTATCTGTACTGATGTTAGCACAAATGAATATGATTGCCTCCTTTAGTGTATTGATAATTCTGGGTCAATTCATGTGAACTACTAACTTCAGATGACTAAACTGACCATTCAACTGGACATGGTCTCCAGATCCACTTTATAGTGAAATTTTCACCTAAATAATTTACCACACTAATGGCAAAATGTGGTGGAGTACTATTTTGTTGAAGTCATATTTTATGTCATTCTGACAAAGAAATATTATCATCTTTGTGAAGAACACAGGATTGTAATGTACAGATATATGTTCTTCCTATTACATTACTGTAAACAAATATGGACATTAATCTTTCACTAACTATCCTTGTCCAAACCATAATTGTTGGACTAGAAGAATATATATAATTCAAATTTCCTATGGAACCAAATCTTCCGACTGCCTTGCGCATGTGCATGTGTGTACTTGTGTATGTGTGTATGTGTGTGTATGTGTGTGTGTGTGTGGTTGCGCGCGTATGTGTTTGTGTGTGTGTGTGTGTGTATAAGTGAGAACGAATAGCAATAAGTGGAGAGTTGATGAGGTGAGAGAGAGAAAGAGAGAAAGGGAGAGCAATGATTAAAATATAATTATAAATACTTCTTTTTCTTCGTCCCCTATTTCTCTTTTTCTTCTTTGTGTTCTGTTTCTTTTTGTTGTTTTTTTTTGGGGGGGGGGCTGTTGACATGCACCTCGGCACGATGACGAACGCAACATATAATGCATTTATTAATGGATTATTGAACTCATGGCGTTTTTTTCCAATCTATCCGTTTCTAGTGACTTTGTTCCAGATAGAAATGTCTGTGATCGTTGTAGTTTACACACTCCTCCACCTTCAAACCACAAGCAACACGGAGAAGCAACATTCATCTATGTCAGCACACATTTTTTACACAAAGAAGTATGGAACACACAATAGTATTAGTGCATAGTAAATGAGAGCATTGAAAATTAATGCGAGGAAACGCTTGGTGTAATTCAATACCAAAGAAAGCTCGCGTACTTTTCTGAGGGCTTCGAAAAACTAAACATGTTCATCCCCCACCCCCCGGAAAATCAAGAAAAAAACATATAAATAAATGTTAAATTTTACCAGAGCGACAAACAGTTTCATTTAGTTTATGCTATGATTTCAATGATGTCTACATGATAGCAAATTTAGATCATGGTAGAGTTAATTTAGTTAGATCCAGCATCTAACTGGTATTCGTCATATCGGCTCCGGAAGAATAACATTTTAAAGCTCAATTCGGTGGCATTTGAACTCATAACATAAAGGCACGCAATATGTTTTGTACATCGCTCTACCGATACTGCCAATCTATCGCTCTTACACCATGACTATCCATAATTCGTTCTACTACAGCCACAAAGCCTGAAATATTTTTTGGGAAGGGGGAAAATTAACTGATTCCATCGAATCCAGTACTCAACCGGTACTTGCTTTATGAAACCTCAAAGGATGAAAGGCAAATTCCGCTTCCTCGACATTTGACATTGACCGTTAAGCATTGTGTCCACCGCAGTAACAATTCTGTCAGCTCGCCGTTTTAACATTTGTATTAATAATCCCTTCTACTATAGGCACAAGGGCTGAAATATTGCTGGATGTTATTGGTCTATTTTATATCGACTCCGGTACTCAACTTGTACTTATTGCTTTGATCCCGAACGAATGAAAGGCAATTTGAGCTCAGCGCGTAAAGACTAGCGAAATGCTGGTAAGCATTTTAACCGGTGCGTTAAAAATCTTGCAAGCTCGGTGCCTTGGTTTCAAATTTGGGCACAGGACCAATTTCAGGGGAGGGGGTAAGTCGATTACATCGACCTCAGTGTTCAACTTGTAATTATTATATCGATCCCGTAGGCATGAAAGGTAAAGTCAATCATGGCGGTATTTGAACTCTGAATCTAAAGTCAGAAAAATGCCGCTAAGTATTTTGTCCGGCGCTGTAACGATTTTGCCAGCTTGCCGCCTTCACATTAATATTGTTAGCGCAAACCATTGATATAAGTTATCAAGGAAAAAGTATCTTAATTTTCAACACAATCTACTAGAAAATGCAGTCAAATGATTCTCAAATCACACTCTACCAAACAAAATTACGTTGGATAATTTATTATGAGATACTCTAAATAGGAGATAATCACGGTTGAAATACCTTTCACTATAAACCTGATCGATCAGTGTTAATCCAGGACTAAACAGCAAAAAAGCATACCATCACCCAGTGATGGTATGCTTTTGTATGTGTATGCTATGTGTATTCAATCATCTTGCTAGATATGGTACCTAAAAATCTCTCAAATTAAATATTACTCTCATAAAAAGATATAATCATGTTAGATAATATAATCCCAAATATACGAAATAAGGGAACCGTGATGGCTTGAACTGAACTGGGTCGAACAACATTATCAATAAAACATGAGCAACAATAAATTGGTATCAAATATGTAGGCGTCTGAGAGGAAAATAATGGTCGTTAATATCACAGACAACAGCAACAACAACAAAAACAAAAATCGACTTAATCTTAAGTTGAATTTCTTTAAGTAAATTTCCCTATTGTGTAAATGAGACTCACATAGGATTTGTCATTTCGGAATAAGAGAATTAAGCACTACCAAGTTGAATGACAGAAAAATATTAAAAAAAAAAAAACCCAGAAAAATAATGTAACAGAAATATGGGAGGACATTTTTCAGTATTA
>JAOPUL010003388.1:70328179-70338432 GCA_027564515.1 Octopus rubescens
AATATATTAGGAAAATGAAAAGAAAAAAACATATTTAAAATTTAATTGTACAGAAATAATACATAACTAAACACAATATATATATATATATATATATAAAATCACACATACATATATATAAATATACATATATATATATATAATCAAAAACTTCAAAATCAACCTAGGAAAACAAATAAATAAACAAAATAGATTAATTGCAACAATAAAAGAGAAACTGAGAACAATGTTACTAAACATCAAAAATAAATGATATTAAGAAAAGAGACAGTGAATAGTGAGAGGGCATGCATGGCATTAGAGCTGAGAAGCAGCAGACTGGAATACCAATACAACATGCAAATATTCTAATTATAAAAACAAATAAACTGAAAAAGAAAAAAAAAAACATTATACACACACACATGCGTATGTATCTGTGAATACATGCATACGTATGAATATATTCACACATACATACGTATGAATGTATTCACACATACATACATATGAATGTGTTTCTGAATACATACATATGTATGTATTTCTTTTACTGGTTTTAGTCATTGGATTGTGACCAAGTTGGGGCACCACCTTCAAAAGTAGAGTCTGTTATATTAACCTTAATAGCTAAATCACAAAATGAAAGTTGATCAAGATAGAGTATGGACTCAGACTGTAAAGGAGCATAACCATATATCACAAAGTATGTTGATTGATCCTCTATCAATTTGGTCAAACACACAAACACACACATATACACATTTATTTATACAATTATTGTTTGAAATTAATGCCAATGGTTTCATATCACCAATACATATGTATGTGTATGTTTATATATATATACTTTATATGTGGGTTAACAAGGCTACCAATAGTTTCATGTAGAGAGAAATCTCTCATGGGAACGCTGGTATTCGTCGCCATCTTGGATGAGAATACATGAAGCTACACGGGACTGTATGGGATTTTGGATTAAATAAATAAATATATCGACCATAGGAGGTAACTTATAGGAAAATCATATATATATGTGTGAGTGTGTGTGAGTGTGTGTGTGTGTGTGTGTGTCTTAGTGATAATCTTCAGTTAATGTAAAGTGTTTATAAAGGTGCAGTCATCATCAAAGATGGTTGCATCTTTATAAATACTATTTTTTTTTAATGACTGTACCATCAATAATATTTTACACAGACTGAAGATTACCACTGATATATATATATATATATATCTGTAATATGAAACCACTGGCATCAATTTCATAAGGTAATTGAATAAATAATTTCACTTCACTGACACATTATTGAGCATATCTTCTTTAGTCCATCATCTTGCACACACACACACATATATGTATGCATAAATAGACAGGTAGTGTGTGTGTGTGTGTGTGTGTGTGTTTGTTTGTGTGTGTGCGTGCACGCACACATGATTACATTTTTTTTAAAGCAGAGTGCTTTTGGGCAAACATATGAAAGTGAATAAAGATTGTATGTCTGCATATGAAACAAAACCACTATTTAAAAATGTACATATTCACCTTTGTAAATACTGGTATACCCACTACTATAGCAAATATATAAATAACTAGAATTTCAATTTAATTATACATAGATACACACACACACACACATATTAATACATACAGAGATACCACCTTTCCGAAGAGTAAAGGAAGCAAACATTAATATATAAATTTATATTCGTGCCTCAAAGACAGTAGATTAGTAGTTGTAAATATTAAAAATCTAATAATAATTGTTTCTAAATAATGACTATGTCATTAGCACAAAACTACATATCTGTGAAGTGAGAATAGTCCGACTGATTCCAGTATTTGACTGGTAATTATTTTTATCGACTACAGTAGGATTTGAACTCACAACATCGGGAGACAAAACTTAATACCACAAAGTATCTTGTCCACTGTTCTATTGATTCTAATATAAAAGAAATAGTAATATACCTGAGCCAGTTTAGTTGTCTATAACCCTCCCTCTACTTTCTGAAAAATATGACCACGTATTTGGCTAAAAGAAATCAATATTATTTTCTGAACTGCTACAATAACTAATAGTATTGAGTTTGAAACTTGTCTGTCATGAATCACTTTGTAATTCATCCATCCAGGAGAGAGCATTTAAGATAAATACCAGTAATATATTGTGCTTAATTTTAAATTCCTATATTAGTTTTAAAAATGCTAACCTAATGACTATTCAAAATAAGCCTATTTTGGAAAGGTGAATTTCGAAGCGCATTAAGATATAAATAATAGCATGTAAATTATCATTTTTCATCTTTTAACATCCGTTTTCCATGCTGACACAGATTGGACAGTTTGACAGCAGTTATCCAGCTGGAGAGCTGCTCAGGCTCCTGTTGTCTGGTTTAGTATGGTTTCTATGGCTGGATGCCATTCTTAATGCTAACCACTTTTACAGAGTGTACTGGATGCTTTTACATGGCACCAGCACAGGCGCTTTTAGCTGGAACTTTTATGTGGTACCTGCATGGGTTCTTTTACATGGTATCTGCACGGGTACTTTTCCATGGCACCACCACCCACGAGCCTGCAAGTCTAGAATCTCTCCGTTGAGAGAGGGATGTAGAGGACATGCCTGTGTGCATGGACAGCCACAATTTTACTTAGCTTGGCGTGTTTTCTCAAGCACAGCAAACCGCCAGAGGTCTCAAGGTAAAATATCTCTAGCTATCCCTAAAAAGGTTTCAGTCATCATGAAGGGTTTTATAAGAGTTAATAAGAGTTAAAGATATATTAAATTTGATTAGATAGGTAAGCTCTTAGTAGTTATCTTAGGGGACCTGCCCAATGTTTTATTTAATTTTTAAGGAGGGTTAACAGCTAAGTACAAAATAGTATTTAAATGGAAAGTTATATTATCATTATTATTAATCTTTGGTTTATTTCCATTATTCTGATATATGGCTGTTAAAATGGTATGAACAATAAAGACAAAATAAACAGAATTACTAGTAACTGAAAACTTCAAGGAAATTACCTTCTTCAACAGTATTTTTATCTTTTAAAATATGTAGTTCTAATCTTCACATTATTACTACAGTTAGATATCTGTTGAACACAACATTGGATCAAGCACTCAAAGTAAATTTCTCCAAAATAAAGCACAGAAAATCCTTATAAATATAGGTCAGGGTTAGAATATGAATTAGAATTATTTATAGACAAATCAATTGACCAAACTAATGTAATTAGTGCAACTAGCAAGGTAGGTTATCAGATATCCTTATAGTTTGAACATGAGTGGAATGGTTGGCTATAAAATAATGTAACTTATTTGATCAGAACAGTAAGCTGTGAAACAAAAGTAGGTTCTTTTTTTCTCTTTTTATTTTTTTAAGAAATTAGTCAGCCAACCAAACCACTAGGCGTAATGTATATATAGTAAAATCAGAATTTTTTCCCATGTAAGTTTTGTTGAGTCAGAATGGTGGGCTTTAGAATGAAATCTTAAGAGAAGTTAGAATTAGAGATAAAAAGTTAAATAATACAGCTTGTAAAATAGGAGTCAATGTTATTTTGTTAGCAAAGTTAGAAGCTGCTATGACAAACTCTAGAAGAACAGAAAAGGTAGTAGAGTTTTAGTGGAATGTGGATGAATGTATATACTAAGAGTTACATTCGAACAAGGCAATGAGAGAGAGAGAGAGAGAGAGAGTAAAGTTTTAACCATATCAAAAGAAAGTTTTTTTTTTGTTCATACATTATAAAGGTAGAGCTTAAGCCAGAGAAATGTCTTGATCAGCAATATATTCATTTATTGAGAGTGGAAAAGTTATGCAATACAGTATAAACTGAACAGATGAGAGGTTTATGCAGTATTTAGTCAGAGCTGAAGAATTGGCAAGAACAAATGAAATTAAAGATTTGAAATGATATAAGTGTTACCCTGACTAAAACAAAGATAGAGATTAATTGTGGAGCTATGTAGAATAATAAATAGAATAATTAAGTTAGAAATAACAGATTGATCTGTGAATCCATTGATATTGTGAAAATAATTGAACACTAAAACAAATGTAGCATACAAATTAGAATAGCTGATTAAAATCTATGCTACATCAATTTGGCTGGATAATCAATCACAAACAAATTGTTATAGATATTCAGGATTTTCCATGTACCAAAATATTTTTCTACTATTGTAATCATTCTTAATTTAATCTTGCAAAAAACATGGTGATAGCTGCAGGATTAAATGGAGAGAGCTTGTTCAAAGATAATACATGAACTCACAACTAATAAATGGAACTCGGTAAATTATCCACCCATGACACTCTTCGTTTTGAATAATTCAGAATTACAATAACCTTTTGAATGCTATCATTACTCTAAAGCTCCGTACTCTATAAAGTAAAGTTAAAATATCCGAAACAATTTTAGTGTGGTTAGAATAATAAAAACATCAGTATAAAGAAATGAAGTGATAATTTATCATTGCCATAAGGTAGAACAATCAATAAAAAAAATAATTCATTCAGACAAGCAAATTGGTCCATGCAAGTTAAACATTGTCATCAAAAAAGATATTTCATAATTTAGTACTTAGCAGAAGTAAATGGTTATAAAGTAAAACTTTGGAGGACATAAGGAAACATTCTGGAATGTCAAACATTTTTCATGACAAAAAGTTTTGCCATACTCACTGCACTTGTGAAATCAAGGAATTTCTCCTGCATGGGGAAAACAAAAGTTTCTAATGAAAAACCAAGATCAAACTGATATTCCAAAAGTCTGTATTAAAATGAACAAATGTTCATTCAAGTGTTCTTAAGATAAACAGCTCCTTTGAATGATAGCATACTTACCCCCAATTTGAGTTGTGCAACACAGGGGATTGAACACACAGATTTGTGGGTGCAAAATGAAAAAATAAATAAATAAATAAATAAAATGGAGGTGAGAAAAGAAGCGAAAAAAAAGACCAATAATGTGATGATGTCTTGAGAAATAAAGTGGTGCTCAGATATATTGCCAAAGTGTTTGGTAAGTCCATCACTGGTGTTTGGCAGATTTGAGTTTGAAAATGAGATACTTACTGGGTAGTGGGGTCTGAAATGGCATCGGATAAGGCATCAAACTCATCAATTGGCTCCAGAAGGGCATCTTCATACAGGTTGAAACTGCTCAGCGTATGGATGATACTAGAGAAGGAACAGACAAGACACCGCACATGGTACAATAGGTAAGAACCTATTAGAGTGGAAGCAAGTGGGGGGCAAGATAACGCCCAACACTGGTTGCAGTTTGGAAATAAAGCTGCTGTTTAATTTGCTGTCTCAAGTTTAGAAGTTGTCTATCTACTGTTAGTTTTTCTAAAAGGAATTGTCAGCTACTACTATTTAGAATTTAGAGATTAGCATTTTTCTTAAACTCAAACAGACAAATTAAATTAATATAAATGACTGTATTTCTTAACGCAAAAGTCTACACTAGAAGCTTAGTTATATGTTCAATCACAAAGTTATGTTAAGTGCCAATTCTTTCTGATGATTAAAATTCTACAAAACAGCTGTAACATAACCAGAACAAATAAATAAAATGCTCAGTAAATGCCACAAGCCAACAAGGGAGCTTCTATATGGTTGCCCAACCTGCAAGAAATAGCAGCCAAATCTCCCTTAATTCACACATTACCATCTTTAAAATAGGACACATTGGATAATGTGGTCCTAGATACAGGAAAAGATGGGATATCATAGCTTTTATCATAGCTCAGTTGGGTTATGGCTGATTTGAGACTAAACAAGGACAACTATGAATGCCAGCAAAAATATAAAGATATTTGCCAATTATATTTCCCTAGTGAATATCCATACTTCATATAAGTCTTTTGAAAATCATAAGTGATTGGCAATAATAGTAGCATGAAAAATGTGCAGAAAATATTACTTCTAGATCCAAATAATGAGAAATTAACATCCCAATGAAACTTAGAATTCAATATTCATTTTGGATGAAATCTCCAGTGGTTGCATTATATGAAAGAATATGCAAAAGAATATATCTATAAATTTTAGCCAACACTGCTTATAATAGATAGATGCAAACACCTTGTCTTTATATGTATTATTTTCATACACAGAAAAAGAGGGATTAGCCAGACTAGTTTTAATCTTGTGTCAGGATTTCCCCAGTAACCAAGTACCCACTTTAACTGTCTGTGGAAACACTGCTTATAAATTCACTATTACTAAGGGTTTCAGTTAACTGGATAGACTGATTTGCTTACATAGGAAATATAAGATTTCCAAATCCATAAGCAATTTTTGAAAGTTGTCTTGTACTTTTCTTAAACTAGTAATATTTCTTACAACATTAAATCCCAGCCAAATGACTTTTACATATTTGCATACCATTCCCACAGAAAAAGTAATAGCTAATCGTATCAACATTTCTCAAGTAAATTTCAACTTTCAAGGAATGAATATATATAAAATTATTCCTTTTGGTGAAATCAACCAACATATTTTAAAGATATTTAGTTGCTCTATTGTTGGATGAAGAAGCAATTTAATTATAAAATTTTAAAGTTATTGTTTTAGCTACATATGCTACTGTTAGTTAATATGCTAATTAAAGTCTAATTTAAGCCAACAGCATCAGCAATAATAATTTAATGTAAGAGCAGAATGAGATTTTTAAATAATTGTCTATGGCCATGATGATGATGTCCAACCCATGCCAGCATGGAAAGCGGATGTTAAATGATGATAATGATGATGATAGAATATTAGAAGTTTATTGTAAAATGATTAGACAACTAATGCAATAATGTATTTTGATAGTGATTATACAGCTTTGCCACTCCTCAATGACCATGTTTACTGTAATTAACCGTTTATCCCAGAATTGTGCATTAACCATGTGGTTCCTAATATGATCTCACAGATAAACAACTTGGGCAAGTGTCTCTCACTGAAACTTCAAGTTAACCAATACCTTGTGAGTGGAATATCGCAGACCATCATATGCATGATGAGTGTGTGTGTGTATGTGTGTCCATCCATATTTACATTTACTGGTGTAAAACTGATGCTGTGTCAAACAGTGCAACTTAGCAGTTTAATCCAAAATATGGATCAATAAACTGAGTACCAGACTTAAATAAGTACCGGGACTGATCTGCATTGACTTAAACACTTGAAGAGAGCACCCCAATATGGCTGTAGCCAGTAAAAGGACAGACTGGGCAATGACACCTCTAGTTTTTAATGATTAACTCATAGGAAGACAACATTATCCTCTAAAGCATGCTTCTTCCATTTCTTCATTCAACAATAAACACTGCAGTAAACAATCATCTACTCCCAAGTGTCCTATTATATATACATTGCTTATCTTATATGATAAACAAGTGTGAAACTGAATATGTTTTTAGTGACAAACACATATGGAGCCATGTATGAAGTCACAGATAAAAAAAGCCCCCATCCCACACAAAAAAAACCAACAAAAAAACAACAACAAAACAAAACATGAATACAACTTTCATAATCCTAAAAGGGATGAGAACATAGTTACACTGTTGGTTTTCTTGCTACTGCAAAATAGCATCAATGTCAGGAACTTCAATTTATCATTTTTTCTCTCTTCTTTTCTTTATATTAATTTTATGACATGGTTATAATGAGTCATGCCTGGAACCTACTGTAATTACCATTAACTCATTGCTTCTGATGATTATTTAACAAGAAAGTTTGTTCTTAATCTAAGAAATCAAATATAGTTGTAATCCAATTTTTCTGTCAGCTGCAGTGTACTAAAATATATGTCCCTGTCTTTGGTCGGGATATTACTCTGGATGTTGTTTATTTTACCTAATTTAAGTGAAGATAGTCAAGTGGCATGAATGAATATCAAGCCATACCACAGTCATAAACAGAATGTAACAGACTATATTTAACCCAAGATACAAATGTTATTCTATTATTGTATTCCAGAATAAAATTTTATCACAAGATTCCCCACCCCAGTTCTCGGAACCTTATGAATAAACTACATTTGAAACTTTAATAAAATTCTTAAACCAATTACCAGACCACTAATGAAGGCTAAAATAATTGAGAATAATTATGTCATATATCATTCAAAACAAGGCTAATTATCATAATGAAGACAATGTAAAAAAAAAAAAATATTTTGATATTATATATTTAAAGTGAAAATTTTCAGATTATGTTTAATAATAATAATAATGATAATAATGTATAACTACATACTAATTTAGATTATGGAGCTTCAAAAGACTGACATTTGTCTAATAGGTAGCTTGAAAAATGACATTAGCAAACTGAGCTACTTAAAAAAAAAATCCAATAACTATGACAGTTTAGCATTTACATTTTTGACATGAAATTTTCAAAAAAGGAAAAAGACCATGGGCAGTGCTTGACAATTGGTAATGGAACTGGCTTAGGGTTACTTGTATGAAATGTGGTAGAATGGTAGGAAAAGTTTTAGATGTTAGGAGTTTAAAAAAATATATATATTCATGTAACTGTTTTGATGATTGGAAAAAAATTAATGAAATACAAATAGTGTTTGAAATATCACAAACATGTTTTTTCTTTTTTTTTCTCTCCAATCTCTCCAAAGAATTCAGGTTAACCTATAAGGTGCAGATCAAGATTTGTACTGAATAGTGAACTCCGGGACACACTGTGATATGGCCTATACAGCCTATGGCGCCCACAAATCTAACTAATAAATTTATCTGAAGCAAATACTGATCAGTGGAATATAAACAATAAACCATTGAAAAATGCACCATTCGTTTTTCAAAATAGTAACAACAGTAAACACATTTTTTTTTCTGCCCTCTTACTCTCTCTCTATTTATCTCTCACATACATCTTCATAATGTACTTCTTTGAATGAAGATATTTGCCAATGGAAAAGTTCAGAAATATATAAACCCTTATCAGATGACTGGGGCACTCTGTTGACCCATCACTTTTCTACAAGAAAGAAAACAGGACTGATCTCTTCAACACACACACACACACGAGCATACACACACACACGAGCACACACACACACACACATTTGTAAGATCTCCCATGTTACAGGAGTTATGTGTTCAGAAAATCTTGCTGTAACGCAAAATTCCCATTGATTTTTATATTATAATGTGAAAATGTGTTATGATGTATTTTATGAGGGGGACACACACACAAGCAACACGACCACTTTTATACATAAAAATAACAATTTCTAAACATACACAATACAAAATGTATACATAAAAACATTTGAAGATAAATATGAATCGTAATATTGTAATAGTGTATGTTTTTAGCACAAAAAATGTTGACTACTGTGTGAGGAGTGATGGTAGAAGGAAAGTTACTCGGAGGATGGGGGACACTATCTTCTTTCTTATAGTTCATCATAATCAACATTAACTTGAGAGGAAAAGAATATGCAAAACTGTTTGATGTTTATGGAGCATCATCTCTTTATAGCTCAGTGTAGGAACTGAGCTCATTGTGAACTCTTCCTGTAATTTTTATGTTATGTCCATGATTAGATTTGATCTTAGCAAAATCTTGCAGAACCTTCCTCTATAATTGTCAAACCTTTAACAATACTGTTTGCAGTTAATTCAAGTGGAGATAGTGGAATTTCTGTATTCTCATCTGTATACCTAGCTTGCTTGAGTTCTAACAGCATTAGCTCACATCAGATAAATATCCTCTATGTGATACTAGCAACTCAACATTTGCAAGTTGTTGTGGCTAACTGTTGATTACCATATTTAAGTAATGCAGAATAAAGCCTTTTTTAAGTTTAACATTCAGTGTAATCCAACAGTGATGGTAATCAACAATTTGCCACAAGAACTATGTTGTAAAAATAAAACTAGCACAAAAAATGAACTACTATGTGAGAGTAAAAAATTATGGTCTTAATCCTATAGATGTAAGAATGGAAATGAGAAGATGAAGAAGTTTATAGTGACACATACACAAACATTTGCATACACACAAATACACACACACACACACACACACACACACACACACACATATATATAGTATGGAAGTTATGTGCCTCCGGCCGGCAGGTTTGTTATGTCATCGATATTGCTAAGAGCATAGCAGGTGCGAAGCCAATGGTAACTTTCTGACCGGCCATAACCAACGTCTACATTACATCTATCTATCTATCTATCTATCTATCTATCTATCTATCTATCTATCTATCTATCTATCTATCTATCTAT
>JAOPUL010003388.1:70439249-70449654 GCA_027564515.1 Octopus rubescens
CACACACACACACACACACACACACACACACACACACACACACACACACACACACACGCACATACACACACACACAACAAGCATATGCACAATTTCTCTCTACATGATTCCAGTCACAAGTTATTGGTCAAAATACGGCTATAATAGATATTTGGTCAGACTGCCATGCAAAGGTACTGGACTCAAAACCACATGATTGTGAAGCAACCTTCTTAACCACACATCATTGCCTCTACTTCCCTCTCTCCTTCTCTTCTTCTTCTGAACTAAGTTGAACTGACTGAAACAACAGAACTACATAAAATTAAACACCTTACTACTCTATTCAGTTCGATCCTTTCATACTCTAACTTCAATTTCTTCAAAGTTGATGAAACAAATACTAATCAAGTACTGAAGATGAGTCTATCAACTATACCCTCCCTATGAAGAGGTTGTATAGGGATCAATATTGAAAGGACTGAGGAAAGATACTTTCCTCTTCAAGCAAGCTCTCTTCAACTTCTTCAAGTCCTACTTAGAGAGAAAGGTTAGGGTGAGAGGGAAGTACTCTACCTTCCAGTAAATTTGTTGAAAGATGCATGAGAACGGCAAACATGGTCCACATGAACAGGTCAATTATTAGTATGATTCCATAGGCCAGAGAACATAGGTAGAAGAGAGCACTTTCCCATGGTAGTAAGGGCAATCCAGGATCTATGGGGTTTCTTGTTTGATCAGATAACTGTCCCTCTTTGAAACATTTCAATTTCTTTGAGGTTCTTTTTCCTATGGGCTTTTATGATTGTTTTTTTTTTTTCATATTGGATTCTATGTAAACCTCCACTATCCTTGTAATGTTCCATCCTTATAATGCTCCATCATCTGTGATCCTGTGGCAAATAAAGAGACAAATAATATTAATGTGAAGGATAGGCAAAATTGTTAGAGCATCAGAAAAAGATGCCTTGGAATATTTGTTCTGGCTCTTTAGATTCTGATTTCAAATCCCACCAAAGTCAACTTTGCTTTTCTTATTTTTGGGGGGATTAATAAAATAAGGTACTTGTCAAATACTGAAGTCAATGTGAATGTAAGGCCTTGAACCTTACTCTAAGTGAAAATCCTGTCAAATTCAACTTTATCTGTCATACATTCTGGGTTGATTAACTAAAGTACCAGTCAAGCACTGGGGTCCATGGTATCAACCAACTCCCTTCCTTCAAAAGTGTTGGTCTTGTGCCTAAAACAAATTATTATTATTATTATTATTGTTGTTATTATTATTATTATTATGGCGGCGAGCTGGCAGAATCATCAGCATGCCGGGCAAAATGCCGCTAAACATTTTGCTTAGCAGCATTTACCCCATCTCTATGTTCTGAGTTCAAATTCTGCCAGGATCGACTTTACCTTTCATCCTTCTGGGGTCGATAAAATAAGTACCAGTTTAACACTGGGGTCAATGTAATTGACTAAAAATCACTCCCCTGAAATGGCTGGCCTTGTGCCTAAATCTGAAACCATTATTATTATTACTATTGAAAACGTCACACAGTATCCAATATTGTGTGTACTGGGATTTGTACTGTCTGTCAAGTCACAACAAGGACCTCAGACAGACAATACTTTATGCAGTATACGTGCATTTCCAAGTAAAGCCGATTTTTGCAATATACCAAGATTGTAGGGTATTTCTAAAGTGTCCAGATGTTTGTTCAGGCTGGGTGGTATTGAACCCAATGCTCTGATGACAACAGGAACAACCTTTATATTTGACTGTCACAGCTGCCACATCTTGGCAATTGCAATTTTCAGATCTCCATATTTATCAACCTTTTCTCTTTCTTTTGTGATATGTCGATCACCTGGCACTGCCACGTTGATTATTAGGCACTCTTGCTTGTCCCTCCTAAAAGCTACTATATCCAACCTTCAGTGTTCTAACACCTAATCTGTCTGGAAGTCAAAGCCCTAGAGGATCTTTGCCTTCCTGTTTTTGTCCATTATCTTTTCCAGTGTATGTTGGTACCAAGCAGCCATTACTTCATATCCACACTTGTGGCATAGTAGCTAGTGAAGGTTGTGGACTACCTTGTCATGTCTGCACTTGTACTCTTTCTGTGTAAGACTTTCACAAACACTAATAATGTGAGTCATGCTTTCGACCTTCTTCTCACACATTCTGCAGAGGCTCATTGCACTTGTGGTAGATATCCCTTTTCACTGAACTGGTATTCAATGCCTGGTCTTGGGCAGCGATGATTAAGCTTTCAGTCTTCTTTTTAAGGTCACCTTTGCTGATCCACCGCCATGATGCTTCCTGGTCTTTTAAATTGTTAGTTTCACTGATCATGTAATTCCATGCAGAGCAGTGTTTCTTCTCTCTCATTGGCTATTCATGATTGGAATTCATTAGCACTCTCAACTCCACTGTTGGCAAATCCTTCTGTATTAGCAGCATACTGTAGCAGGTCTTGTTCACTGTCATGTTTCTTCTTTCACTGTCGATGCACTCCCGTACACTAATCAGACCACATCTACCTTTACACCTCTTCATGTACAGCCTGTGTATGTTCACCTTAAGATGGAGAGCACTATGCATTGTCATCGTCTTTTGGGTAGTGCAATTGAGTTGGTCAATTTCCGCTCAATATTATTATGATTATTATTATTATTATAGTGGTGATCTGGCAGAATTATTACTGCATTGGACAAAATGCTTAGTGGTATTTCATCCAGCTCTTTACATTCTGAGTTCAAATGCCACTGAGATCAAGTTTACCTTTCATCCTTTTGAGGTTAATAAAATAAGTACAGTTGAGCACAGGGGGCAATGTAATTGACCTCTTCCTCCCTTCAAAATTGCTGGCCTTGTTCCACAATTTGAAAGAATTATTATTATTATTAAAGTGAAAATCCTGCCAAAGTCAACTTCACCTGTCATAGTTTCTGGGTTGATTAAATAAAGTACCAGTCAAGCACTAGGGGTCCATGGTATCAACTAACTCCAATCCCTCAAAAGTGCTGGCCTTGTACTTGAGACAAATTATTATTCAAATTCCACCAGGGTCGACATGCCTTTCATCCTTTCGGGGTCGATGAAATAAGTACCAGTTGAGTACTGGGGTTGATTGAATCGACTATCCCCATCCCCGAAAAATTTCAGGCCTTTGTGCCCAGTATAGAAAGGATTATTGTTATTATTATTATCATCATTAAGGTGGCGAGCTGGCAGAATCGCGAGCATACTGGGCAAAATGCTTAGCGGCATTTCGTCCGTTTTTACGTTCTGAGTTCAAATTCTGCTTAGGTCAACTTTGCCTTTCATCCTTTCAGGGTCGATAAAATAAGTACCAGTTGAGTACTGGGGGGGAGGGGCGATGTAATCAACTACTCCCCTCCTCACAAAATTTCAGGCCTTCGTGCCTAGTATAGAAAGGATTATTATTATTAAGTGAGGAATGTTAATTTGAAAATACAGATTCAATTCAAATTAACAATAGGGTAAAATTTCTATTTTCAACACACTCCCTTTTCTTTTATTTATTTTTCTCTAACACAAGAATATTTCCTATAAAGCATCAAAACATTTATGTTTTAAATAAAGAAATGTTAATTTTGCTGTAAAATACATAAAAAAATTCCTCTTTTGATGTGTAGCATACCATTTAGATAATACTGAAGAAAACCAATACACATTTCTGAAATCTCAACATTTATTTTAACCCTCTGTAGTGTTAGACATAAAAATGATGAAACTAAAGAGAAAAAAAAAAGAACACAATCTTCTGTATAATTTAGTAAAGATTTTTTTTTTTAGCAGCTACCATAGTTACCATGTCAATAAGGCTTGATATAACAGCTTGATTAGGAGAATTTAAATACTAAATAGGTGTGGTACTACAATGAAATGAAATGTTGAAAGAATAAAGTCTTTTCCTTTTAGTTTTATTTTCAGTACAAGGAAATAGAAAAATAATTAAAAAGAATTGGTTGGGGGTAAATGCGTTCCTGTTTACTAGCAAACAATACAAACAATAGCTTAGTAAACAATGCAAAATTAGCATTAATAACAATAGTCCAAATGATTTACAATAACCAGACTAGAAATTATAACAAAAACTCAAAATAGAAAGAAATAGATTAAAAACAACAAATCTATTAGCTGAAGAATCCCATCTGGGTTAATGAATGATGTCAAGGTATATGGAACAGGTACAGAATATGAATCTTTATTCTGTGGCTAAAATCTATCTGAAATATTCATATCATGTCTTCAAAGTATCACTAAATAAATGAATAAACCTACAGCAGCAACACAACTCCTAAATAATTGATTAACCAGGCTTTATAATTGAATCAAAATAACTCTAAAATTGTACATATGAACACACTATTAAATAACTGATTAAATGGTCGACTAAGATTTTTAGGAGGAGAAACCTAAAATATTTAAAAGTGCATCAACAGGAAAATTTATGGTTCTTGTTGTCTAGTCACAGATTAGCCAATTGAGCAGACCTATAATCAAAGAAGTTCCAGTTATGACCATCCCATATTATTTCAGACAATGTTTTGTGATTGTACTCTTCAATATATTTCTAAAGTCAAGTAACCATATAGAAGCTCTATTATTGAAAATTTCTGGTTAATATTCGAGGTTCATTATATATACTCCCGCAAACATGGCTCCTTTTCAACAGAATGGAACATTACAATGCACATCATGCAGAAGTATCATACAATCTGACCTTCATTCTGAGAGTATTTATTGCCTCTCCTTTATTGCAGAGGTAGTAGCTCCCTGACCTTTTTCCAATCCATTCTTACTCAGGTTATTATGTTAATGCCTCTATGCATCTGCTGCTAGATATGAAAGCTACCTTTGCTGTTAACTTGCCTGTGATCCCAGGCAATCAGCAATTGTTTACACTGGGCACTCTGGAATTTCTATCTACCCCTTTTCGGCATACCAAGTGCCGCCATTTCCCTGATGGCAGCAGAGTCCTGTCTTGTGCGCACATGTGTGCATGAACACCACACAGGAGACAAATTGGCAGATATCTCATCATTTTATGTCTGTTATTCTAAACTTGAGGGGAATCTTCTCCAGCACAGAAACTAACAACTTGTTGCAGCTCTTTGACATCTTCGTTGAGATCCAGCCTTCACCTCTTCCATGACTTTCTCTTATACAGGCTCCTTATTGAAATTGTTGCTAACTCATCTTTCCGGCAGCACTTCCATACATGTCTTGCACAGTTTTCACAAACCAGCTACACCTAGTTTTCTGAGAAACCAACAGAGTGTGGAACTCAGTAAAATGCCTTCTCCAGGTCAATGAATGTTAGGTAAAATGGCTCACTCTTAGCTAAGCACATTTTCTGTAATTGTTACACCAAGAAGAGAGTGTTAGTGGTACAACCTCCTGGTACAAACCTGAACTGCATCTCATCTAAATTAATTATCTTCCTACTTAACTATGCTACTTACATAAATTAACCTTATAGCAGTTAATGGCTAGGTCAGTCTTTAAAGGTGGCATCTCTCTATGCTACCTAACTGACTATATGAGGGACCAGAATGTATTCTACTTTGCCAGATATTTTCAGCTTTTTATTGAGTATCCATGCATGAGTCCAGCTACTTTCCTTGCTTTCATTATCTTTAATGGCTCTTTTGACAGTGTAACTGTAAACTTCAATAACTGGTCCCTCTGTTGGGGTCTAGTTGGGAGCAATCCCTCTCATTCCTCATTTAGTAATTTCTTATATCATTTCCATGACTCATTCTCCCTGAAATAAATTAGGATGAGTGCACAACAATCATTTCATACACTTTTCCTCTAATGTCTCCAATGACACCCTGATTTGCACAGGCACACTGTTTTACAAACCACAATGCCTTGTACCTCTGATTCACATATTGACATACCTTGTACTTTCAGCTTCTTTCCTTGCTAAGCATACCTGATATCCAGTTTCTGTTCTGGCTATCTAATTTTGTTCTTTGCTCTCCATTTTCTTCTATTCTATCTAGGTTTGTGGCTTAGCTTTTATGGCTCTATCTATTATACCATTCCATCACCATGTCACCTTTGTAGCTGGGTACAACTTTGTTCTATCCACAGATCTGGTCTGTGGTTTGCAGTAGGCTGTCTCACAGAAACTCCCAGTTGTCTCCTTTGTTATAAGTATCTCCTCTTCCTTCTCATTATATGCATCAACTAGCACTTCTATGAATCTACATCTGACTGAAGAATCTTTCAGCTTTCATAACTTTCTTCTCCAAATTGTTTTGTATCGCTGGGTCTATGTACTACTTACTCGTGTGTGTGTGTGTGTGTGTGTGGTGAGAGAGAGAGAGAGAGAGAGAGAGAGAGTGTGTCTGTGTGTGTGCAAAGGGTGTAAACATCAGCATTAAAACCATAAAACAGTGCTCTTTAAATGAAGTTCTCAGCAATATTTGTTGTGCAATGAGTTATAGACACCATCTTGTCACTCTCAGCATCATAAATGCAGTAAACTGGCAATTGGCCCATTGCAAACCTGTAAGCAGTGACATTATTATTCACCAATTGCGTAGTTCTAGTGTTGCAATTAAAAAACCAGCAAAACATGTTCTGTGATCTCATTTCTTTTGTTGGTTGACTTTTTAAATAATCCTCCATTGCTGTTATTTTAGACAAGGTATCACAATTCACATTTTTCTTTCCATAAAAGTCAATAGGATACATCTCTCTTACTGATGGCTATTTGCTTATTAGAAATAGTTCAGTTGATGATATATATTTAGTAAATGAGTAACACAGGGTGGAACAGGTGGAATAAATAAATAAAAATGATGTCCTGGTTTTAGAACACAAATACCATGCCCCTATGTGTCATAAGAGTGTTAAATAGAAAGGGCCTGAAAAGACTTGTGCAATTTATGCCAGCATGGAAAAGCAGACATAAAACAATGATAACATCATGGTCCTCCTCATCATTTTAATGTAACTTTTCTATGATTGCATAGATTGGATGGAGTTAATTGAGGCAGGTTTTATACAGCCAGATGCTTTTCCTGTCACCGACTATTGCCTGTTTCTAAGCAAGATAATATTTACCCCAGGTCAAACATGTTTCCGCAAAATATTGGAAATGAATAATATTCACTTACAACAATCATATGAAGTGAATACATCAAGACACAAACATACACATATACATATATGATGGGCTTCTTTCAGCCTATCTATAAAATCCACTCACAAGGCTTATAGTAAAAGACACTTGCCCAAAATGCCATGCAGTGGGACTGAACCTGAAATCATGTGATTAAGAAACAAACTTCTTAATCATACAGACATGCCTGTGCCTATACACAAATGTACAGATTTGCAGGATTATTTTTAAAAACCTCAAAAGCATGTAAAAGGAAAAAAAAAGAAAGACTGTACTACAGGAACTTATATTAAAAAGATAATAAGGGAAGAGATTTAAGTGGGTTTCTTTAATGCAAAACTATATTAAATCTCTCTATCTCTCTCACTCCCCTGTGTGTGTGTGCGTGTGTGTGCGTGCGTGTTTATGGCTGAATGATAAACTGCACCTAGTCCATGCTGTATGGTCATTGGCAAAAGAGGAAGACATACAGCTGTAAAAACTATCCACAAAATACATGAAATACACAACAAAGACTGGAGTTATCTCTACTATCATATGTATGAGGATGCTACTAATATATAGGTATGTTTTATCAAAACTAACATAGATTATAGCAATATTCATAAAATTTGGTTGGAAAGATTGAAAGTTACTCTGGTGAATCACTAAACAAAAGTTACACAAATTGAGTGAAAAGTTAAGCTGATGAGTAACCACCAGTGATAATTCAAACTTCTTTTTTGTTTTGTCTTTTTTTAGAACAAAAAAAACCCCTTCTCATTTGCCTCAGCTAGCCTAAACACTGTTAAACATAAGCAATAATAACAGTTGTCACAAAAATAAACATATAATAAAATAAAAGCCTATAAAATTACAACAATTACATTATCAGATCCAAATGATTTGAGATGCAAATAGAGTAGCATTGAGAAAAGATAGTTGGAATATTCCATTTGAAGCTGAGTAATGTTCATTTTCCGTATCTCACTGCAAGCCTTAAAGCTTTCAGGAACCTTTTCAATTTCCAATACACTAAGCTTTACATATTTATCATGTGCAGAAAGGAGTAATTAATTATAATAGCTTCTCTGTGATGAATGTAGTTATAAAATGACAATTTTTGAAGGGTCTGATGCAGCACTTTTAATACTAAAGCATTACTTTAGCTATGATATAGTAATAAGAAAAGAAAACGTAATTGGGGTCAAGATTATAATAGGATCAAATAACCATTAATGATCTTAAGTTATCAACTTCAACATGTAAGATATACATGAGCAAAAGATCCTGTACATCACAACTGAACCAATAATACCAGCGTCACTGTCAATTCAAATATTCTGAAGGAGAATGAGAGACAGTCAAATGAACACAAATAATAAGCTAGAAAACCAAACATTTAAGGACTTATTTATAGTAATAATATATTAACTGGGTTAATGGAAATTAATTAAATATTGTTTCATCATATTTACCTGTATGGTGATATCAAGCCTGTTTTCATCCAGCAAAATAACCTGTGTCTTGCGGCCTTCTGTCATCTGAAAAGATAAATATTTGAGAGTAGTAGAGCTATCAAATAAATGAATAAATAAGGATTACTGTTCAACTGAGTGATCTTTGTAAACATCAGATAAACTAGCTAAATGAAGTCAGAACATATTGGAGAAGATACCAAGGATTAACAGTGACAGTTGTGATGGGATGCAACAGAGCAGATAACCATGCAGAACATCCAATTAGCATAAATTCAGAAATACGCTTCAGTTACTTTATTTCTAAAGAATTCCATCTATGTGATAAGATGCATCTATAATTTTCTAAATAAAATTAAGATATTTAAGAAAATATAGTCATTGATAAGATATGATGATAGGTAAAAACTAGTCTTGTAGCCTGAATCATCCTTATTGTTTGTTCCAACACTAACATTGTTGTTTCAATGTTGGCACAAGTTAAAAGAGTTTTCAATACGGCATCCATCATCTCATATGCGAGACCCAGCATTCACAGATCTGTCCTCACTACTACTTCCCAAATTTTCCATGGTTTGCTTCTATGTTTTGTATCTATCACAACATTATTTTCACTCAGCATGTGGTGAAAATATTCATTTGTATTACACATCTGTATCAGTGTAGTTATATATTCTGCACACAAAGGCAAATATCTTTGGTGCCAAGATTCTTCCTCACTTAACTCACTCTTAAAAGAAAAAAAAAAGAAAAGAAAAGTAGGAACCGAGTATTGAGTGGATATGTGAGATTACTGCAATATCTATTGTTTGCATTATCACTATTTTTTGGTCAGTGAAAGATGAGATATATTAAGAGCAGTACTTTAACAATAGCCAGACCTGAAATTTTAGAAGCAGACTAAAATTTATATCCTCTAAAATGCTTTTCAGGTTAAGATTTTTTTAAGTTCAATATAAAATGAAAAATTTGTTATTATTGTTATTTGTATTGTTGTATCTACCATTGAAGACATTTTTGAATATTCTTATGCCACATTCGTGGCAGCAACATCAGTTAATTTCCTATAGGCCCCCATACACTAAAATGAACATTTTTTTCAGTGTGTGACAATATTGAAAGTGTCTCAATGAAACGAGGAGTTTCTTAATGAAAGATTTTTCTTGACATTCACAGTAAAAAAATTTTTTTTAATTCAACAAAGATAAATTAAAGAGTTTGATCTTTAGTATAATTATAATTGGTTTAATGTTGGTCTTTCTAATTTTGGTAAAAATGTTTTTCTCATAAAACAGATATAATATAATGTCAAAGCTTATAAAGCAATAGCTCAGGTTTCTGATATAACTACAAAGCAGCAGCAGCACCAGCAACCACCACCACCAACACCACCATCATCACTAACATCTTTTTTTATATGCGCATTTACTAAGCTGACATGAGTTTAGATAAGACTTCTTGAGACAGTATTTAATGGCAGGAAACTTTTCCTAATGCAAATCGTTAATTTTCTTTTTCAAGTAAAATACTTTATGCTGCTGGCCTTCATACATCAAATTACCAAGCTGTAGAATATATTAATGCAGGACAATAACAATGTTACCTCTGCAAAGACACACACACACACACACACACACACACACACACACTCACACACTTCTGTATAGTTTCTATGTACCAAAAAGGTCTTGGTCAACCTGAGGCTGAAATAGAAGACTGCTCAAGGTGACACAATGTGTGATTGAAACTGAACTTCTAAACCACACAGCCATGCCTGCATCTCAAATTTAAATTAAAAAC
>JAOPUL010003388.1:70467865-70483785 GCA_027564515.1 Octopus rubescens
AACAGACGTTAAATGATGATGATGATGCTGATGATGATGATGATACACACATGTCTATGTGCGTGTCTTTGTGCATGTGTTTGTCCCCACCACCGCTTGACAACTGGTATTAGTTTGTTTATGTCCCTGTAACTTAGCGGTTTGGCAAAAGAGACCGATAGAATAAGTACCAGGCTTAAAAATAAGTTCTGGGGTTGATTTGTTTGACTTCAAGGTGGTGCCCTACCATGATGCAGTCTAATGAGTGTAGCAAGTAAAAGATAAATGAACCCTACTAGAATTGCCTTTCCTTCTTCCATTCATTTGGAATATAATGAAAACAATTCAATCTCCTAGATATAGACTTCTTACAAATTTGGTGAGGCTGTTGTTTAGCCCCAGGTAAGCACTGACTGTGCAAACCAGCCTGATGATCAAAGGTGTATAAAGGTGTTACTATTCTCTCACTTTTTTTCCTTCTGATTATATATAAAAGACTACATTCTACTGGAGCTCTTTCTTTAAGATTTTTTTAATAGTAGGGTATGAATTGAAGATTTGGCTGCTATTTCTAACAGTTTAAATGACTATGTAGAGGTTCCCTCACTGGTTCATAAAATATGTAGTCTTATGTGAAAGTAAGAAATGAATATTATTTATATAGAGACTAAGCATGGATTCATTCAGAAGTGATTGTCATTGTGAATGTTTTTAAGAGAGGCATGAACATCACACAGTCTTGTTTTACACTCATGTTTATCATACCTGAATAACTACTAAGAGCAATAACTCCTTACACCGCCACTATCACTTAGCATCAGTAAGTGTAAGGTACTTAAAAATGACATTGGAGATTACATGAATGGGAGCGAGGAAGCTTGATATTACTCATTCAAGGGGATTTTACTGAGATACAGCAACACAGTCTCTTGAAATAGCAGCAATGGCAAAGAATCTTTCATTAGCATCATTATTGAATTTTCTCTGCTGCCTCTACTCCTACTACTATCACCACTACCACCAGCTGTCACAAATCACTCTTTCTATCCCTAACCCCTACAGTTAAATCTGCTTATAGTCAGACCCTGGTGTGCTGAATGTGCCATAAATCTGCAAGGTTTGAAGCCAGAGGCAGTTTGTTGTATACTTAAGTTATCAATGTGTAATATCTTGGTTACGCATTGTTATCAACAAGCTATGTCTCAAAACATGGTTATAAAAACACTATACAACATGTGAGCAAGTGCATCTACACACAACACAAACACTTTCATACTTTCTCTTCCTTTCTTCTTTTCTTTCTTTTTTTATATCCAACCAATAAAAATATTTCAGACTATATTTTTTTTCAAAGAGAAAAAGGAATGATACACAGTGTGTGTGTGTGTGTGTGTGTGTGTGTGTGTGTGTGTGTGTGTTTTTAACAAATGCTTGTGGCTACTTATATGTTTTACTTGTTATCTAATTAATATTTTTGGTACAATTCCAGGTTACACAATTTGTGAGGTTATTTGTGACATTATCTGCACAGGTCATGTTCCATTAAACTTTCTCTATATCATTGGCAGGATTTGAATTTAGAAGAAGTGATAAACCAAATCGGGTACTATAAGAATGTTATTGAAATTCTAGTCTGAGAGAGCTGGCAGGTCAAAAGTGGTGCACATACCCCATTGATTGATGACTGACTGTCAATTTATGGAAGTTAGATGGAATGTCATCTATTTAGGGAAACAAAAACGCCCAGAAAACCCCTAAAAAGTACCCATTCCACTACTAAGCTAACAAGGAGATTTATTTTTGTGGTCAGCTAACTGACTGCAAGTAACAGCCAAATCTCCCTCAAAATCACTTTTACAGTCTTAAAAAGGATGGACAATGTAGTTCTAGATAACAGAAAAATGAGGATGGTCACAGATTGGGACCAAACCAGCAACAAATAGGCCTTAACCCTTTAGTGTTTAAACCGGCCATATCCGGCCAAAATATTCTACCTGTTTTATATTCAAACCAGCCAGATATGGCCTCTCACACCTACCTTACAATGCCATTCTAAAAAGAAACAATCTCATCATTGAGATCTTGGAGCTATGAGATAATGCATAATTAATTCAAAACAAGGTGAATAGATAAGCATTACGTTTGACAGAATAATCTGAATGCTAAAGGGTTAATATATAAATGAGAAGAGTAGGTATCAACATTAGGCCATAAGTTCAGAGATCCCTATTTCAGCCAATTTCATTTCCTTAATGTGACAAGGATTATGGTTAAAGTATCATGCTTTATTTACATGCAAAAACTCATTAGAGACTGGTATGGCTAGGAATTTTAAATTGTACAATGTAACACATAAAATAGTTCTAGATCTTGAGATTATATGGTAAATATTAATTGAACAGAGATAGAAAGGAAAGGTAGCATCATAATTATAGAATGATTAAAACTTGATTAAGAAAATAAAATGAAAGATGTTAAAAGGTCGTATAATTTTTCATCTCAATATCAAACAACATATGCAGATTTTGTAACACTTAACTAGCATAAATATTACTAAAATGGTTAACATTAATGATTAAAGAAATAAAATGAAGTCCAAGTTGATATTAAACAGCTGAGAGATACTGACAACCCCACTTCCCTCCCTCCAAGAAACAATATACAACTATATGATAGCAAAAGAATTTTGGGGCTCAGAAAAACATGCAAAATATCTGCCAGAGTGTTTGGAGAGAAATGCCAGAAAGATAACAGCATACAGACATTCAAAATTGTAGCATTTCTAAAGAGTTCCATAAATAAACAGAGAAAAATTAAAAAGATTAACAAAGAAAAAGAACTCTACTGACCAGAACCAACATTTAGTTGGAAAGGTGTTTGAAGGTAAGGATAAAGGCAAACCACATGTCTATAGTGTAAGCTAACTTCAAAAGTAGCAAGCCAACACATCTGTAGAGTAAGAATAGACTTCTAGAGAAATCAACAAAACAATATTGCAAACACTTGAGTATTATTAAGAAAGCATTTTAAATGAGTATTAATTCCATTGTGATATGAGCATTAGACAGGAATGTTACAAATGAAAAGCGAATTAACACCAGTACAGTGAAACCAAATGGAATTTATAATATATTATGTTAAGTAAAAACCTTAATATAATCAGTTTGCAATACTTTAATACACATTTCTAATGAAAGAATGGTAATGGACAAAACAGATGAGACAATAATAATGTTGTAACAGGTTGTCCTTTGACAAGGGAACATAAAAAAATTCATAATCTAATAGTAATTTGGCTCAAATTAATCCATTCTTTATTAGGTAATAATTAATTTAGGGACACATTTACACTTCATTGCTCTTTTCTAGAATATAGCATATTGTTCAATTGTTTTATGTCTGTTTTTCCATGTGAGCATTGGTTAAGTGAATATAAATTGCTGAGACATTGTTTTTACAGATAGATGCCTTCCCTGTTGCTAATTCTTACCTGTCTTTCAAGTAAGGGATTTTATTCCACTCATCTTTGAAAGTACAGAGCTAGCGAATGATCTGTTAACAAGGAATATCACCAAAGATCAGCATTTATAGCTCAGTGCTGTTTTTCCATGCAACGTACAGAATATAAACATTCATACACATGTATGCAGGCACACACACACACACACACATGATGGGCTTCCTTACAGTTTCCATTTAGTAAATTCACTCATAAAGCATTGGTCAGCCTGAAGCTATAGTAGGAGAGACTTTCCCATGGTGTGTTGTACAGAAGGACTGAACCAGAAACCACATGATTGAGGAGTAAAATGCTTAACTTCATATAAAAACACTTTTGCTTGGTTGTATAAATAAACAAGAGTAAAAAATTTGACCAAAGCTGATGATACATTGTGGCTACTCTTATATTTCTTGTTTTGTGCATTCATCAGGCAGGCAAACTCAGAATAAATTCATTAAGATTTTGTTTTTAACATATAAATGTACTAAGGAGTGATTCAAGCTAAAGTAATATGCTAAGAATTATGAGAACTAGCTGCTATATTTGTTTAGACATTTGTTTAGCTAACTAGTATTAGCTAACACTTCTTTTTGACTTAATCTGCCCAGGATATTTTTCATAACTATTTACTATACCAAAAAAAAAAATCTTATTAGAAAGACAAAAAATTTATATAAATTCATACTGCACGTCTATTATGCATATATGCCTGTTTTCTACAAGAAATATAAAACCTTCATATACACTCACAGAGTTTAAAGACATTGAATGTGGAACTATGCAATGCTATAAATCACTTTCTGCACAGTGTCCTCAACCACAAGCTAAATTCAACAATTCTCACTAAGTCTGTACATTGACCATGAACAGTGAGTGATCTCTTGATAAGATCCTGTGATCACAACTTGACAACCTAATATCATTCACCAGCATTAAAT
Organism: Octopus rubescens; assembly: GCA_027564515.1. Taxonomy (NCBI): domain Eukaryota; kingdom Metazoa; phylum Mollusca; class Cephalopoda; order Octopoda; family Octopodidae; genus Octopus; species Octopus rubescens. The sequence continues at coordinate 70,472,285 of JAOPUL010003388.1, forward strand.
GGAAGCAAACAAAATGTAAGCCAAATTTCACTTAACAGGCAACTAAATGTATCATGCTCTTAACAACTACTTAACAATATACGTGGCAACACACATGTAGCTAAAACTGCTTCACAGGGATGGGTTTTATTCTTGAGGACCAGGAAAATCCTGTCCTGAACAAATTATTAATCCTAGGCCAGTGGTTTTTAAGCTGAACAGCAGTGCCCCCTCAAAAACTCATAAGAGGACAGCAGCTGTTAAGGAAGTACTTTATCTGAGTAATAAAATATCTAAGCCAGAAAATCCATGGAAAATCAAACAATCAAGCTGAAATTTAACCACTACTAACTCTTGTTACTATTCCTTTTAACTCAAGTCACTATTCCTATTAAGAAAGACTTGTTTTTACATGTATGATGTAATACAAAGGGCTAAAAGAAGTTCACATGGGGAACCACACTAAACATTAATTCATATGTCAAATTTTGTTGAAACAATGAGGTTCCACTTCCATCTTAAACAAACAAATGCATGTATTTCATTATACAGCAACATAGCTGTCAGATCAAACATTTGTGAGATTGGAAGTAATGGTACATGGCATCATCTGAATAAATGTAATTATACTCTAGACTTTGTATTGAGTACTTTTTCTTTTGTCTTGTGGTTCTCAACACTTCACCTGTCATTTACCCATTATTCTCATGCAAAATTATACACTAAATAATCTCACTATCCCATGCTACTGTCAAAACACTATCTTTAAGATAGCATGTTAGCGCTTGTGTGTGTGTGTGTATTTACAAGGTTAACAGTGACTTCACAATTTTGGCTAACTTGCTGTTATCAGACCTGTAAATTAGTTTGGTTTTACAAGCCTTGTATGTAATTTCTTTAGGTGGAAAGGAGGGGGGGGCATTGTATATGCAAAGTAGGTTTGGTGTAAATGAGTTTGTAGAGAGAAAAGAGAAGTGGTTATATAAGAAGGGGTATAGAAAAGGATAGGAAGAAAATACATGCTTATATGATAGGGGTGTATGGGAAAGGGTAGTAAAAACAATTTTTATTGGTTTGACTAAAACAGGGCTGTATTGGTGGTTTCACATAAACTGCTGAGTTGTAAAACTGGGTACTGAAAGTTAGATTTGTATGGGAGTTCATATGGCAGACAGGTCACATTTAGATCATAATGTGTGGTAAGTTGAAAGTTTTTGGGTTTTTTTAGGTCTATTCAGAATTTTTTATAGGTTTGTTGGTGTAAAAGCTTTGAGGTGACAGCAAATAAGCTAAAACTTTGAAGTCACTGACAACCTTTTCTTTGTAAGAAAAATGAACTATAGTACTCTACTCGGTGTCATTTTAATGTCCACTTTCCTATGTCTGCATGGATCAAACAGAATTTATTGAAGCAGACTTTCTACTACTGGATGCCCTTCTTGTCATCAACCCCCATCTGTTTCCAAGCAAGGTTATATTTTCTCACAGCCAGACATGGTTTTACAGAAGATTGGAAATGAATGACACTGCTTATATGATGGTGGCACTCATTTACAATTATTATGCAATATCAAGTCAAGGGGGCGTGCACGCGCACACACACACACACACACACACACACACACACACACACACACAAAGGCTTCTTTTAGTTTCAGTCTACCGAATCCATTCACAATGCTTTTGTTGGCCAGGGGATATAGAAGACACTTGCCTAAGATGCCATGAAGTGGGACTCAAGCTCAAATTACATAGCTGGGAAGCAAACTTCTTAACCCTATAGCTCTGCTTGAACCTGGGAGTGTGTGTGCGTGTGGGGTGGGTAGGTGGGTTAATCAGTAGTGTAACGGAATCTTTTAGTTTAAGTACAAAAAAACACAAAGACTGTTTGGTCATTCTAGTTCCTCCATTTAAAATTTTAAAATTTAAGCTTCCATATTTATCTGCAACCATTATCATATACATTGCTTGTAGATAGCAGCAATGTATATATAGCTGCAGTAACTGGTTGGCAAGACAACACTGACACTTATTTCTGCAAAGACCATTGTTGCTGCAGAAGATAGTTATGATTAATAAGACAAACATAGCAACTGACACAAATGATTGTTTATAGAAATAATACATTCATTTCTGTTAGCTAGGCACATATATGTTGTAGGGGACAGATATAGTTAATAGAATCAGCCATACTATATCACTGGTATTCATTGACTGACATTTATCTCAGTGAGATGAAAGGCAAAATCAATTCCTAGATGTAATTTATGGTCATAAAACTTGCTCAGATTACCCACTAGATACAGTTGATAGTGTTCATTATCTAGGTAACTTTATTATTGTTGAAAACAGTTGTGAAAGTGTAGTAGCTAGAGAAAGCAAAAGGGTACGATAAGTTCCAAGGAAACTATTACTGCTATTGGTAACAATGGGTTTCCTTTTCTGTGACAAATGACAATGTATGCAGCATGTGTAAAGGGTGTGATGTTGTATGGTAACAAGACATGAACATTGAATATGGAAGATCTGTAAGCTGGAGATAAGTTCAGTGTGATCTGTTGAACACTCAACACTATCATGAAAGGTAGAACAAAAGTGGATTTGAGAGAATGTCTGGGATGGAAAAGTTGGGATGTATGCAGGAGAGACAACTACAGGCATAAACATGTGATATGAATGGATAATGAATGTTGGGATTAAAAAATACTGAATTCTGACAACTGAATACACCTAGGGAAGAGCAAGACCAAGGAAGACATAGGAAGAAAAGTTGAAGACAGCCTTTAGGATGGAACTTAGAGACAAGATGATACGGAATTGTGGTGAGAAGAGTTATGATACACAACTGATACATCCAACATGGGTTAGTATCAAAACTGGATGTGAAAATGATGATGCCAACCATTTCTGCTAATTTACTACCTTTGAAGTAAAAAAAATATTGATTTCTTATAGGATGTAAGGAAAAACAATATAGTGTAGTATGAAATTATCAAAACCAGGAATAAAAACCAAGTTGCAGGTTTGACTCACAAGCACTCATCACAGAAGTGATAAATTTTGCATCAGGATATTCCATCATCCAGTTTTATCAATGTAATATAAACTCGGTAAGAATCAAAGAATTCATAATTAATACCAAACAGTATTTCAAAGTTGAAGAAACTGGCAGATGGTAGCAACAGCTGGCTTCATCTGTAACACCAGTGTTGATTTTAAGTCCAGTAAGTATGTAGGTATCTCTCTGGGTATATGTGCAGGAGTGTGTATGCATGTATATGTATGTGAATATACATGTATGTACATAATAGTTCTGAGGGAAAACATATGAATAAGAGGATGTATCAAAAAAGAGAAACAATAATACAGTAAAATCAACTGAAAATAACAAGAGTATTCAGGAACGTTTAAGACTCCAAGGTTACATTTATGCAATTCAACGTGCAAAAAAAAAAAAAAAAAAAAGAAGCTTGAGACTTCCTTTTAAAATCATATTTCTAAAGATAAAAAGAAATTCAAAACAGAAATTAAAGTTCAAGCCAAGCTAGCACTCACTGAATTTAACACTAAAGAAATCTTTCAATAGTCCTCATTACTGTACAAACCAAAATGCCACAGCCATTGTTTTTGAGTCAATAAAATAAATGATTAATCATTACCATCATTCTTATTGTAAAGGTAGGGTGTAGGCAGAAATAGTAGAATGTTGATTAAAGTTCCTTACAGTATGCAGTTGTGCCCCTTTAAGTTTTGTTGATTTTGTCTTTCACCTCTCTCGGGTCAATAAAACAAATTCAATTGATTGTGCTAGAAATTACTATCTCTTTTAATATGCCCCAAGAACTTAACTGGATTTATACTAGGTGCTCTCCAAGTCATATGACCTCAGACAAAGAGTAGCTTTCACAGGATGTTGGCAGCTTTAAGAGTTGCCAATTTCTGTATTATTATTATTATTATTTGAAACCATTATTATTATTATTTACATTCTGAGTTCAAATTCTGCTGATGTCGAATTTGCCTTTCATCCTTTCAGGGTCGATAAAATAAGTACCAGTTGAATCAACTTGCTCCCTCCCCTGGAATTGCTGGCCTTGTGTCAAAATTTGAAACCGTTATTATTATTAGTATTTTTTTTTAAGGCAGTCAGCTGGCAGAATCATTAGAGTGTCAAAAGAAATGCCTATTTCTTTCGGCTCTTTGTGTTCTGAGTTCAAATCCCACCAAGGTCAACTCTGCCCTTCATCTTTTCAAAGGGCAATAAAATATCAGTTGAGCATTGAGGCCTATATAATCAATTTGCCCCTTTCCCTCAAAAATTGCAGGCTTTGTGCCAAAATCATAATAATAATAATAATAATCATAGGTGAACCAAGTCAAATATGCCTGCCGATATTTAATTTTATCACTTTACATTTTGAGTTGAAATGTCAGTATTGGTAAAATAAATACTAATAATAGACCGAGTTGATTCAAACAACTACACAAAGGTATGACCTTGTGCCAAAATAAAATGATATTACTGCAGTCAACTTTGCCTTTCTTCCTTCAGTTGATAAAATACCAGTCAAGTGCTGGGATTGATGTAATTGAATGTTCCTTCTTGAATTTTTGGCCCTTGTGCCTATGTTAGACATTAATATTATTATTTATTAATTGTGCTACCACAACACTGAAGACTGGCTCTTTGGTTTTTCCAAGGACCAGAATCACTTAAACAAGTGTTTCAAAACAGGAAGAGAGGGAGGGAAGGAGCTACGAGGGCTGAAAAGAGTGGACAGACTGCTATATTTAATAAAGTTAAAAGAGTTTTAAACTTGTCCAAATCAACACCATGGCAAACATAGAAATACATGAATGCGAAATATATTCTATTCTCATTATTAAAGGAGAGGGGAAACCTTTTTTTTTTTTTGAGTGGGAAGTATTTGTCAGTTTGAGAACCATGAGTTAAACCATTGCTCACCCTTCATACTGTTCTATGTACTTTTGGCTGCTTTTTCAGATGAGTTGTAGTGCACCTGAGCACTGTATACAATAAGTTTGTTACTATATTATTATCATTCTAGATACTCTAACAGCAACTGTTAGAATATAAAGAATACAAAGCAAGTGAAAAGTGTCAACCTTCTTGATCAACATGGTTGCACAACCTCAAATCATACACTGCCATCATGTAAAAGCTGGAATGGGCATGGCTGGAATGCCTTTGATCACAAGTCTGCCTTGTTCAGGGCTAAATTGGAGGCTAAACAACATCCAATAAAAAATATCTTTAACATATACCATATGGCCTCTCTTACTGCAGGTCACTTACATCAGAGCTTCAATTCTTTTCATTTGCCCCTAAGATGCTTATTTCTATAAAATCTGATTAAGAAGAGAAAGATGAAATCTTTAACTTTTTACAAAAGGGCAAAGTGGTACTGTGTGAAATATTGTCTGTCTAAAGTCTTGACTGGTAACAGAACAGTAAATAAATGACTTCTATCTTAGTAGATGCAACTGTATATGTTTGTTTATATTTGATTTATGCATAAATGAGTTTGCATGCATTAATCATATAGGGGCATATGTGTAGCAATTGTACTTATTAGTGTGAATAAAAATAAACTGTACACCTCTCCTCCAACCTCTCTCTCTCTCTCTCAAATACAAACTTTAAGTAGGAAGAAAACGTAACTGTGTGATTAAGAAGTTCACTTTATAGCCATGTGGTTCTGGGTTCAATCCCACTTTATCCTTCTACCATAACATCTGGTTGACTAAAATCTTGTTAAGGAATTTCATAAATAGAAACTGAGCAGAAGCCCATTGTGTGTGTGTGTGTGTGTGTGTGTGCGCGCGTGCGCACGTCTTTCCCCAATGCATAATGGTGAAAGATTACTGGTCCTTTAAAATATTTGTTCTGCACTGAGTTACAGACACTCCCATGTCATTCTTGCTGCCAGAAATGCAGTGAACCTATTATTGGTTTGTTAGAAACCTGAAACCAATGCCACTATTATTGTTCAGCAATTGTGATATAAAATGTTTTTGTAAAGGTGAGTGGTATTGTTACTCTTCTCCCTAGATAAATCTAACATTTTGTGTTTTGGAATTGTTAAATGTCATTCTATGGTCAGATCCCAGGAGAAAGGTCCTTATTAATGGAAGAACTGGATAACGAGAGGCAAGAGGATAGCAATATCAGCAGCAAAAGAGGATAAAGTGGATTTAAAAGATATGGCAGAGCAGAGAATTGTATCATTAGCAAAAATTGATAGGACAAGGCTGATTAAAAACAGAGCATCATATGAATCTTTTATTTTGCTTTAGTAAAAACCAAAAGATTAATCTACTTGGGAAGAAAAGAGAAACAAACCAAGACCGAGACCTTTATGTGGTCATTCTACCAGTTAAAAATAGCAACAAATATCCCTTGAATCACAGCCTGTTGTCTTGTAAAAAAAGAAGTGAGTGGAGGGCATACTACAAGTATGAAGTCTTACACTGAACAAAAGTAAAATATGAGCACAAACAAAATATCTTTCATCATAGGTCTGCTTGTTCAGGGCTGACCTTGGTCTAAACACCAACAATGCTCTCTATTCCTCTGAACTACCTAACTACAGTCTGCTTCCACCCATCACTCTTCCTTTCATAAACCATTCCCCACTCTATTCCAATACCCAATCCTTCCACCCCAAAATATTAACCCTACGAAATCCCCTTCATAACTATTTTTTTCTGCAAAAATCTGCTAACAAATATTCAAATTGGACATCAACCACATCTGTCGCACCAACATGGAAAGCCCAGTGAAAATCACAGACACTACCCCTTCCTCCTGAATAGTCCATTGAAGAAAAGAAAATAAACTATACACTCCTCTCTCCACTTGTATCTGCATCAGTAACTAGTATTAGTAATATTATCAATATCAGGATAGTGGATAAAAGGACAGGTAGAGTCATAATTCTAACATCCACTTTTCCATGCCTGCATGGGTCAGATGGAATTTGTTGAGACAGATTTTCTACAGCTGGATGCCTTTTCGGTCACCAACTCTGCTTCCAAGGAAGAATGGAAATGAAGGACACTGTCTCGTGAAGGACACTGTCTCGTGAAGTCAAGGCAAGAAGTCAGTAACACACACACACACACGATGGGCTTCTTTCAGTTTCTGTCTATCAAATCCACTCACAAGGCTTTGGTCAACCTGAGTCTATAATACGAGAAACTTGTCCAAGGTGCCGTGCAGTGGGACTGACCCAGAGACCATATGGTTGGGAAGCAATCTTCTTATATGGCCACACAGACAAAAAGAGATATTTAGCTACCTCCTCTAATGTTCTAAGTTGAAATTCCTGCTTACATCAGCTCAACTGTGCCTTTCATTTTTCCGAGATCAATAAAATAAAATGCCTGTCAAATGCTAGGGATTAATTTAGTCAAATACATCCCCTCTACACAAATTCCTGGCTTTGTGTAAATTTAAAAAATCCCCATTATCATTATTATTGGCACTCTATTCTTTGTTGCTAGCAAGAATGGGGTAGAAATTTTTCTGCTGTTGGGGGAAATGTTTCTTTTATAGCAAAATTGGTTTTCTACAATTAAGCAATCAACCATAAAAAAAGGAGGAGAAACCTATTGGCCTTGCAAACTCAAGCAGACAGAATTATGTTCCTTGTAAAATGCAATGGCTATAGTAACACTTGAACGTGCAGTTACTAAGTCAGAAGTCCAATGCTGTACAACTATGTCAAAGCTAAATGAAAAAACATCAGGGTTGCCATTCAAAAATTATTCATTTGTTTTTTTAAAAAATCAAGTCACATCGTTTGCAAGAAACAACAGCCAAATTTCCCCCAAATAACATCCCACAGTCTTAAAAATACAGGAAGGACACTTTAAATAATGCATTTCTAGATATACCAAAAGATGAAATTGTCACATCAGGAATGCTGTTGATCATAGGTCTACTCAATGAAGGCCAGTCTAGGACTAAGCAACAACAAAATTCTTAAATACAATTTTTGATTTCGTTAAGAAATTTTATTGGCTATAAATACATTTTGTTTTCTGTTGCAAGTAATTTATTGTGTAGATATGGAAATATTGGAAAACCAAGCAGTTTTACCCTCAAAACATCCATATCTCTGGTGAATTGTTGTTACTCCTGAGTCCAGTATGGACACCAGTTGTGTGTGATCACAATATAATTGCCAGCGCTAATGTAAAAATTATCCATATCTGCAATATGATAGCAAAACTGTCTGCCAATATTTTGCTAACCATATTTTGGCTAATATGCATATTAATTAATGTGATTATTTATTGGGAAAATGTTTGTATTATTGTTTCCCAACAGAAAATTAGAAAATTCTGTTTTCATCCTACAAGAATTTTAGCTGCATTTACTGAACTCTTAGAAGGAATTAACAGTTATTATTTGAAAACAATGTGGCAAGATTAAACCCAAAAACACACCCTTCAGTGATATGATGCTAACATAAATAATACAAGTAGTAGTAGTAGTAGTAGTAGTAGCAGCAGCAGTTTTGAGGGCAAGTGTTAGTCATTAAGATCAACTACAGTACTAGATTGGTACTTTATTCCATCGGCCCCAGAGGAATGGCAGGCAAAATTGATTTTGGTGTAATTTGAACTGAACTAAAAATGTAAAGAGCCAGAAGAAACATCATACATTTTGTCCAATACTTTAATAATTCTGCTAATCCACCCAATAATAACAATTTCTTTGACATTAGCATAAACCTCTGATTAGTTGAGAAGGAATATAGTTCTTTGGATCAACTCTTGCACATGCATAGAACACATTTTATGAACATGGAGGAATGAAGACAAATTTGACCCTGGCAATATTTGGGTGCAGTATATAAAGGACTGTAGCTAAATTCCTCAATCATTTAGTCTAGTACTCTACTATTTCTAGCATTTCATTGCATTGTCTCAGTAGCAACATCAATAGCAATCGTCTCCTGTTGGAGGGAAATCTTTACAGTTTATAATCTGAAGAAATAAGGGGTGCACACTGGCTAACTATTGATAAAGTTCCTGGATCACTGAGCAGATGACCACATGTTCTGAATGTTCAACATGCATTGCATTCTACTTGGGCTAGATACATAACTTTGCTTGCCTCAGTTTGATTAGCTAGCTGACAGAAAGTCCCACTATCTTAGTAACAAGTCCCACTATCCTAATTGATTATTTAGAAGAAACACATTCAACTGTAAACATAACAGCTCCAAAAATATGCAAATATATATATATATATATATCAAATATGAACTGGAAGCAGCTCTAGAGTAATATAAATTAACAACCACATATACTTAACGTATTATGCTTTGTGTATTTGCCGGAGGGCTGCAAATGACATGAGTGGAGAATAAAATCTCTCAAAGCGCCTGGTGATAAAACACCTTAGAGTTATTGAGAGTGAGTTATCCCAACTGTCCATGACTCTAAGGTGTTTTATCATCTGGCGCTTTGAGAGATTTTATTATCCACCATGCCATTTGCAGCCCTTCGGCAAATACACAAAGCATATACGTTAAGTATATGTGGTTGTTAATTTATATATATATATATATATTTTTCCCCCTGCAAAAGCCATCTTATCCATGTTAATATGGGAAAATAGAAATAAAACTACCAAAAAAGAGAAAAGAAAAGAAAAAAATTATTTTTAAAAATAAAAACCCTTTAAAAATATAAAATTTCCAATGGAAATTCCATTAGTTCATATTTTATTTAAGCTGAAATGAAGAAGCATTAGAGAAAAGATAATAAATCTCTTAGCACTAACACCAACGTATAGAGTAAAACTTCATGTAGAGATTAATCTGCTCCAGGTGCAAAGAATGGAAAAGAGAATGTGAAGAGCAGATTGCAAATCAATCGGGTGAAAATTTAACAGTTAATTCAATCCTAGATTAGTCTCTTTTCTTTTTAACCTTTCTACTTAATGCCCAGTCTGATTTGCTCAATAACGCTAAGAACCAAGCTAAAATAAAGCATTTTAAATAAAACTGGTAAATATATAATTACACATAACCCCTTTGTTCTACATTAAACCAGGATATCTAATTTCACATCTATGCATGCACAAACACACTAAAAAGTTATAAATATGATTCTTGTTTCCTCTGATATTAGATTATCAAGTATGTTAAACAGTACTTTCCATCCAGTTCATAGATAAACTGATTATTTTTCCAAGAAATAATGTTGACACACACTTTATAGGCTGTAACTATCAAAGATCATCTTTACCACAGTTTTGGTAATGCTTTTTATAGTTTCAAACTATAAAGGGTGATAATACAAAAATAAATTCATCAGTTTGTAACGCTTATAACAGAAAAGAAAATCTTGATAAGGTATAACCAATGATAAGGGTGTGCATGGAGTGAGTGTGTGTGTGTAGCTTTTCTGAATTCATTACTATTTTGATATTTTGAGCTCAAGCTCTCCTTTCAAGATATATAATTTGATAATTCCTAAACAGAGATTATATTCGTCTCCTCTCTCCAGAAATAGAAATTACTGGATAACTTAGTTGCTAGTTAAGTCCTAGTTAACTATTAACTAAGCACAAGACTAATTATACAGACAAAAGGTTACAGTCAATGAATCTACCCTCAGTATGTTACTGGTGATTTTTTTTAATCAGCCTTTAAACAAAGGTCTAAACTATGTACAATAAACCATCTAGTCCAGTACCATACTAACTTGGTCATTGTCATTGCTCTGCAATTCAATATTTTGTTAAATACTTTTCAATAAATTTTCTAACATGAACATTTAAATGAGAGAATGTAGAAAACTACATGACAAAAGACTTTCAGCATTTAGTAGAGGCCTTTTATGTTCTGAGTTCAAATCCTGACTAGATCAACTGATTTCTATCCTTCTGGGGTTGATGAAATAAGTACCTGACTGAAGCCAATCTAAACAATTGTTCCCTCCTGCAAAATGTGTGACCCTGTAACTACATTTGAAAACAATATATTTTCTAATAATATTTGTTTTAATAAATATGAATTAATCATGTTCATAATTTAGAATATATATATATATATTACTGAAATATAAAGAAAAAATCTCAAAATTTATTTTCATTCATCTGAGATTTGTTATTTTATAGAAAATGAGATATTGAAGTTGCATAATTTTGACGCAACCAAGCTTTTTACATAAAGCTTTAAATTGCATTGAAGTTAAGAAAGATTCTATTTGTAGTTTCACACTCATATAAAATAGTTTTGAAAGAAGGCTAGTGTAAAGTTGAGCTATCTTTTGGGAACTAAAACATGAACAAACCAAAAGACGTGCTAAAATATGTAGTAGCTGATTAAAACAGTAGAAAGATCACTGTGTAGTACTCATATATGTACATGTACGTATGTTTGTACGTATCTATATTTACACACACACATATAGATAGATAGATAGATAGATAGATAGATAGATAGATAGATAGATAGATAGATAGATAGATAGATAGA
>JAOPUL010003388.1:70483885-70495145 GCA_027564515.1 Octopus rubescens
GATAGATAGATAGATAGATAGATAGATAGATAGATAGATAGATAGATAGATAGATAGATAGATAGATAGATATAAATCCCCAGATGCAGTAACAGTGTTAACTAGAATGTCCCCTCTTCCACAATATTAATACTATTTGCCTGTATGCTTATGATGAGGGATAAGGTCTCTAAAGTTACTGTTTCTAATTGAGAATTTTAAATTTTAAAAAGAGCATGAAAATTGTTTGTAAAGGAATGACAAACTATGACTGAAAATAAGAGATGAGTTTGGTCAAGTTTTGATGGCCTTTGACCAATGAGTTGACTTAGGGTTAATTATCAAAAGAAAAAGGTTACATGAAGATGGTGAAAATAACTTGAAAACTGAGTGAATAAACATATCAATTTGTGGTAACAGGCAATCAAATTACAAGCAGGATCAAAGAAAACTTGGAATATCAATAAAACATCACAAAAGCTATTTATCAAAGTAATTGGAAAAATCACAAAACTGACAGTATTAATTTTTGTTGGATGGGTTTACCATATAGTAGCTCCCTGTGCCTTTTGGTCTAGAATAATTTTATTCTCAATTCTAGCTACTGACTTTCAAATAAATGTTCCTTAGCGTTTTTGATACAGAGGCTTTTCACTATCAACTCTCGGCCCATTTTCACTCTGCATATATCAACCATATATATTACATGTCCATTTCAATTAAATCATCTTTCATGTACATATCATGTTGATACCCAACACACAAGCTATCACTCATTCTCATATCACTCATTGAGAGCCCAAATCAACTCATTCTTCTCCAATTGCTCTAAATATTTGCCATACATCTCAATCTTACAACACCTCATGTTCTATCTGCCATTCTATACAAAGAAGGAAATCCTCTATTATTAGGTAAAAATTATAATAACTGGAGGAAATTGTAATCATTATATATTATGTAGCAATGAAAGTAATATTAAAATTGTATACTTATTTGGCGATTGGACTAATATCCAAAATTAACAGCCACTTCAGAAGAAAATTAGTATATTTGACTAGATAATTATGCAATTTATATCAGGTCCTTCCTTCTTTGTACCAACAGATCACCAAAGAGCTCCAAGTGACTTCCTTGAAAAATGCTATGCACTTCTCATGAATTTTATTCTCAAGAGAATACAAAAGTAGTTTACTATTGTTTTCCTTTGGGTATCTTTTGGTAGATACCATCTTTTTAACAAGATACAGACAAGTTCACTTGTTTAGGTACTCAATGTCAAGAGCGCTCCATACGAGAAAGCATTTGTATAATGCTCTCACAATTCTGCTAATCTACTACACTTGAATGGTACTTTATTTTATTGGCCTTGGAAGGTCAAAATACAGAACTACTTTCAGTAGAATTTGAAACTCAGAATGTAAAGAGCTGGAACAAACACCACAAGGCATTGTTATGTTCAAGATTCTGACAATTTCTTACCTTAAAGGGACAAAATACAGCAAGGCAATACTCCAGTGATCTAGAAATTCTGGCACCCACCACCCTTTATAAAAATATTTATTTCTAATACCATATTATATAACACAAGATAATAGTAATCATAATATTAGCAATAAAGTGTAGAAAACTTAATAAAGACACATTGCTTGACCTGCTAGAAATAACAGCCAAATCTCATTCAAATCACACCTATCTTAAAAAGAGGTAAGACACATTGGATACTGTAGACCTAAATACATAAGATGGGAAGGTCATGGCAGGAAAGCTTTTGGTTGAGGAGGGGGAGCTAAACAACAACTATGCAAGACAATTCAAAATAGCAAATGAGATCAAGCCAGAGGAGCATACTCCTGTGATGAAGCACTATTGGAGACAACAATCCTCTTTTGTAGTTATTTATTTATTCATATTAAAAATACTTTGCTTTGCAAGATCAATATCGTATTGTCTCCCTGAATTCTTTCTTTTATATCAAGCGTGTTCAAGAACGCAGCTTAACATTACTTTTCAAATGTTCACTTAAAATTTACAACCATTCAATTTCTTTGCAAATTATTTCTCTATCTTTTGATTTTGATTTTTCTTAACGATTTTGTTTCCTGAATTTATATTTACCAAATTCAATATAATTTGGTATGAAGAACCCATCACTGCAAATTATATTTATTATAATGTAATAATTAAATCATCTATCTCTTGTCTTAACCTTTATCTAATATATAATATCTTGACTCTGACAATGAACTCTGTAAAGATACTTAGCTTTCTAATTTATTCCCACAAGTATAAACATTCAATTTATTATTTACCACAAGAATATTAACATACAATTTGTCCTGTACTTGCTGACTGACATGGAAAAATTATTTAAAATTAAATTCTCACAAGTACTAAATTTAACAAAAATATAAACAAAAGATTTTTTGTGCTAAAACGATAGTCCAGAGCATTTCAAAGGGCACCGTGAAAAAAGTCTGAAACATCCCCGTTAAAACAGAGCAATTGGTGAAGCTTCCTGACTCAGACGTCCGCCCCAAAGTATATGAATGAACGAGAAAAAGTGATTATGTATATGAGTACATAGTCTTGGATGTCTGATTTTGGCCAATAGAGAACAGCTAAACTCTGCAGTTTTTAATTAATTTATTTATTATATTTTCGTTCTGTGATGTGTTACACACATTAACCCGTCCTTGTAACATGTTAGTGGGCTAGTCCTTCTTCACTCAATCTTTCTCAGTTTCTGTAGAAAGGGAACAATGTGAATGGTACCCAACGACTTCTTACAGCGGAGAGAGAGAGAGAGAGAGAGAGAGAGAGAGAGAGAGAGAGAGAGAGAGAGAGAGAGAGAGAATCGGCCCACGTACTTGAGTACTTTATCGACCTCGGATGTATGACCTCGGCGAGATTTGAACTCAGAGCGTATGGAGCCGGAGCAAATTACCGCAAGGCATTCTTATCCGATGCTCACTTTCTTTATCTATCTGCTATTAAATAAAACAGCCGAAAACCAATATTACCAGTTATGAAAGTATTACTAATTATTTATTTGACCCTTGGCCGTAAATTCCCCACCCCACTAGCTTAAAAGTAGCTCTCAACAAGGAGCTTATAAACATAATTAGGTCCTGATTTATGTTCTTAATGAGTTCACTAAACAAGGTAAATGAATGCGCACTGTTCACAGGCTATTCGCAGCAGGATGCTCAACATGGCATTAAATGCTGTATATGCTGGGCAATATTAAATACATCGAAGTAGACAAAACAAATAGTTTTCGTTTCTCTCAAATAAATATATAAGTGAATAAATAAAGCTGTAGCGTGGATTTTGGAAATGATAGCTACCTTTAATAGCTTGACGCAAATGATAAACAGATTAGACAACATCTAAGATACACAGTAAACCGACTCACAGAATCACCATATCAGACTGATATATTTATGTATCAAAATAAGAAAGAAAGGAAAAGAAAAGAAAATATCTTTAACTTCAATAACTGGAAGTTACAGAACATCTAGCACAACTATCATTTAATTATTACAGAGATATTTTTAGTTAGGAAATGTGTATCAGGAAACTTTATACAAGTCTTTTGATCCATTTACATACACAGCTACCATGTGAAAAAAACAAACATTACATATAGCGAAGCATTGGATTAAGTTATAGTCCGAAATTCCACACCGTAAGCAATCCCGTCCTTAATGTAAACGGACTGAATGTCTCCAAGACTACTCCTCCCATCACAAAGAGGAATGTGCAATTCAATTTTCTTTCTCTTCTTTCTTTCTTTCTTTGAGATTAGACACGGTATTAATGTTATCTGAGAGAATTGGCCAAGTGCCTTTGAAATATCACAGACGAAAACAATAATATTTAGGTGGCATCCACGATCAAAGTTTATTAACTATATAGCAGACAAATTTCCTATTTTTATACAAACCAAACATGAAATATAACATTTTCTTTCACAAGATTTTGATTTAAAGGAGATTATAAATTATCCACTGGGATAACACAAACAGGCAAAGCAACAACAAAACTCAAAATTAAAAACCGAAACATTCTCCCACTGCAATTTAAACAAGGAGCTAGGAGAAATCACCTAAGATACACTGAGAGATTTTTAAGAGAAAAATTATTTTTCAAAGGAAGCTAAAAAGAAACACATTTAGGAAATTCATTAGGGAAAGGAGATAGATAACATTACAATTAATTAAAACCGCAGCGGGCATTTTATACACACACACAACTTACATTAGCATTTGGTAGCATTACAACAAAAATAATTGAGAAATTAAGGGGAAAAATAAACCAAACTAGTAGTTTTACTATTTTCCCTTTACATTACTACATTACTCACACGCTATATATATATATATATATATATATATAATTCGGAAATGAAATCTTTGCGATTTTATAAAATAAATTACACAAGATAGCAAATGCGATTGAAAATAAACGTAAATAATGAAGGCGGCGGTAAAATACTGAACAACAATTTCAATAATTAAATTTTAACAATAATATTGATAAATAGACAACTGCATGTCTGTGTCGCATGGTGCGCTAAACGGCAGAAACAGAGAGAAAGGGGGGGTGTTTATATTATCTATGTAAATAACAACTGACTAGATGATGTTATGAAGGTGCACCAGTCACTATGCAGTAGCAGCACCACCAGCATATATTTTTGTGTACTCACCTGATGCCGCTGGCATATACACTGTCCCATGAAGAAATCTTTAGCGCAAGCTAACCAAGAGAAATACATCAGCAAATTGTTGCCGATCCGCTAAATGAGAGATATTTCCGAAAACAATGTCTTCTTTTGTCACGTCATGGAAGAGCTTGAGTGCTTCAGCACAGAAAGTGTACATATATGTTCGTGTAAGTGTGTGTGTGTGAGTGTGTAAGTGTGGTGTAAAGAGTGCAGTAGTCGTCTTTCATAGCCTTGGACCAACTACGTAGTTTGGAACATTATCAAGCAGAAAGTGATCGGCTCTCTCCCTACTCCGCCACCGACTACAGCAAATTCACGATTGGGATGAGATAGAGTGTGTTGTAACCAGCTGACCACTTGCTAATTATGTAGCGATCGGAGATGATAATGACAGAATGCATATGAATTTAGTGTGGTAAATTAAACTTGCAGATATCAGCGTTGGTCAAGCAAGTGGTTGAAATGACTGAGGCAGAGCGGTTACTAACTGAACAAGATTAACGAATAAAAATAGAATGAATTACACAAAAGCACTTCCAATCATCAATAAATTTGATTTCATAAAGTGTTTAAGAGAAAGACAATACTAGATAACGACGGGAGAAGGAATTGAATTAAAACGTGATAGCTCTCCTGTCGTTGTAGTAATATCATGAAAGGATAAAAACTACACTAGGATGATTGGTTAGGATATTTCTACAGGGACTGGAAATGTTCAAGCCTAGAAAATAAGTAGAATGACAGCATAAACAGGATTTATTGGAAAAGAGGTTCTATTGTGGTAAAAAGAAATAATAAAACAGAAAGCTTAGCTCTCTTAACCTCTCAAAGGGTTAGCTGCTTAGGGGGAATGTTTCCCTCAATTTATTTCTGTAGTGACTTCTGAACAATGTATTATTGATTTCTTTTGAATAGGTACAGTGGGAGATTTAAACTATATCGCCAGCATATTATTACTATTTTTCTACTGACTATGGAAAGGTAAAAAAAAAAAAAAGAGGTAACTACCTGGATTTGAACATGAAACCTAAAAGAATTAAATCAAATCCAGTCCCTTTCTTTCTTATTTCAAGTCAAGTTCTCTTCCCTTATAATATATTATTGGAGTTAAATAGTAGAATGGATAAACCAGCTATCTAAAAATAGTTATATCAAAATGTAGAGTTTCCTTTTATGAAGTCCCATAACACCATGTGAGAGGATTTGAAGTACAATGTTAAGTGGTTAAGGAATCGTATAGGTATTGATGCTGTTTAATAATAGCATCATAAATTCTGGTTAGCCTTATTTCAAAATAGTGGAGGTGAGTTTCCATCATAAATAATGGTTAAATTTTTGTAGCAGCAGCTAACATGGAGGTGATACATTCAGATAGCTTGTTAAATGTCGCAGGGAAGGCTAAAATTGAAGAATATCACATAAATTTGTTATATCAATAAATGATGAAAAGGCTAAACTTGAACAGTGTAGAGGGAAAGGAGAGAAGTGAAATGTTTTATTATTAGCTTCAAAATAGACAACAGATTTATAAAGTAACAGAAATTGTAATGAAATTAGTTTAACTAGTTTTAGTGTTGGGTTCTCTAGAATTAAAAAAACCATAACATACACACGTAATTTAGCCCAAGGTCAGCCCTAATCCAGAAGACCTATGATCAAAAGCATTCTACCAGGCAATTTCTTTCAGCCATAGGGTATTTAAGAAATTTTTTTCTTATTCAATCTGTTCTGTTTTTTTTTAAAATAGTAGGGTGTAACTCAATGGAGAATTGGCTACTATTTCTAGCAAGTCATATAAGCACACAGATTCTCTTTTTACTAGATTTCCACTTTGTTACCTTTTAAACAATATATAACGCTAATAGAAGAAATGAGCCCTGCGAGGTGGAGTGGCTATTGCAGTGAGTGTCGCTGGTCATTCTCCACAGCAATGCCATCGCGGTCATTACTGTGGGGCACAGCTGAGTATCCCTCTTGTTCTGGGATATGTGGAACATCGACCCCCCCGTCCTCCCCCTGCTTTGTCCCCCTCGTTTTTTCTCTTTTTTTGTTCTTTTATTTTATTGATTCTAAGGAATCAACTGCATTTATATTGTAACAATTGGCAGTCGATCAACTTTCGTCAGATCAGACTGGGGAAACAATGTTTTCCGTTGGTCTTTCCAACTGCTAATACTATCTATCAGGCGCAATTCCAGGTAGAAGGAACAACGTCAAATAAATTGTCTTACTCAAGGAGATAACGCATCACCCGGTCTGGGATTTGAACTCACAACCTCACGATTGCAAATCCAATTCTCTAACCACTCAGCTACGTGTGACAATATTAATGATAAATAAAACACCATATAATTACAAATGAAAAAATATATATATACAAGAGTCCAGTTGCTAAGTAGTGGCCGTATGGCCGCAACATCGACAAAATCTGTCACTATGAGGCGGCTGCATCAAGAGTCCTGTTGCTAAGAAGCGGCCACATCGAGAGTCCTGTTGCTGAGAAGCGGCCACATCGAGAGTCCTGTTGCTGAGAAGCAGCCGCATCAAGAGTCCTGTTGCTGAGAGGTGGCTGCATCAAGAGTCTTGTGTTAAAAGTGGCCGGGCTGAGAGATCGAAGCTGTGTTGTGTGGGAAATGTGAAGATATGTCCTCGGGTGCAGGTTCCCACTCTACCTCACTGTATGGGAATTTCCCCTCTGCTCTACAAAGAGTGTCTGGGCGCACTGGACTATGTATATCTATTTATGTACTCTGTATTTGCCTGGCTGTCCTTGGTCTATATGCCCACCTGTCCCTTGCCTATATGTCCGTCTGACTAACAGTTCCCGGTCCTTATGTCCGCTTGCCCCCGGTCTATATGTATCGCCCCCCCCCACCCTCCGGTCTACATATGTCGTCTGGCCCTGGCCTATATGTACCCTGGTCCTTATGTCTGTCTGTCCCTGGTCTATACGTCACGTCCGTCCATCCCTAGTCCATCTGACCACCAATCGCCTGTGTGGTGCCACGTAAAAAGCACTAGCGTTGAGAGTCTGGTGCCAGTGGCACGTTAAAAGCACTCAGCGCACACTATAATGTGGGTGGTGTTAGGAAGGCCATCCAGCCGTAGAAACCAAGCCAAATCAGACTGGAACCTGATGCAGCACCGGTCAAACCGTCCAACCCATGCCAGCGTGGAAAATGGACGTTAAATGATGATGATATATATATCACAAATATAAGACGTTAAATGATGATGATGATGATGATATATATCACAAATAATGTGATAGCAGCAAGAATAGCCTTCATCCATTTCTATGACATGAAACACAAAGGTTGTGTTGTCCAACCAAAGATGTATGTTCTGAAACATGAAGACATAAAATCCCTCCCTTGGGCTCAGTATGCACAGCAACAACTCTAGAATTCAGTCTATGACAGATTGAAGTGGGTTTATGCTATCCAATTCCAAACAGATGAGTGCAATCTTTCAGCAACACAAGACAGCAAGCTGGCAGAATCATTAGCACGCCGGGCAAAATGCTTAACGCTATTTCATCTGTTCTGAGTTGAAACATTGCCTTTCATCCTTTCAGGGTCGATAAAATAAATACCAGTTGAGCTCTGGGGTCGATGTAATCAGCTTAAACCCTCCCCTGAAATTACTGTCCTTGTGCCAAAATTTGAAACCATTATTATTTTCTAGAAAAATGCGGTGAGCTGACAGAATTGTTAGCACGCCGGACAAAATGCTTTGTGGCAGTTCTTACGTTCGGAGTTTAGATTCCGCTGAGGTCCACTTTGCCTTTCGTCCTTTTGGGGTCAATAAAATAAATACCAGTTGAGCTCTGGGGTCGATGAAATCGGCTTAAACCTGCCCCTGTGCCAAAATTTGGAACCATTATTCAGTTGGTGTAAGGCAGCGAGATGGCAGAATCGTTAGCACGCCGGGCAAAATGCTTAGTGCCGTTTCATCCGTCTGCACGTTCTGAGTTCAAATTCCGCCGAGGTCAATTATGCCATTTGTCTTTTCGGGGGGGGGGGGGGTCGATAAAATCAGTACCTAATGAGTACTGGGTTCGATGTAATCGACTTATCCCACCCCACCCCGAACCTGTAGGCGTTTTGCCAGAATTTGAAATCAATATTTCAGCAAGACTGTACCAAACTGTTTTCAAGGAGCAGTGGACTCGAGACAGTGAGCTTCCAGACATTTCCATGACTGTTTACAAGAGATGTTAGATAAGGAACGGAATGATGCAAAAACAAACAATTTCAGCTAATGAAGTAAATTAAGAGCTGAGCTGCTGTGTGAGGTACAAATTGCCAAGTTTGGATGGTCTGCCCTATAAACTATATTTCCACATGGCAGCTAGCAGCATTCCCAGTCAATTTAGCAGGAGAGTGGTGACTCTGTAGAGGGAAGATCCAAACAAGAGGAATGTGATAGAGAATTTCAGACCCATTACTCTGCTCAACAGAGAGTTAAAGATTTCAGTAAAGGTACTTGCCAAGAGGCAAGCTGCTCTTTCTAAAACATCTAGCTATTATATGGAGGCCTCCATCATTGGCCCATGAATACATATATAAGACAGCAAGGTGTGATTTGAGGGAGATTTGGCTGCTCTTTCTAAAAGATATAGCTACTATATAGAGGTCTCCATCATTGAATACATATATAAGACAATAGGGAGTGATTTGAGGGAGATTTGGCTGCTCTTTCTAAAACATCTAGCTACTATACAGAGGTCTCCATCATTGGCTCATGAATACATATAGAAGACAGCAGGGAGTGATTTGAGGGAGATTTGGCTGCTCTTTCTAAAACATCTAGCTACTATATAGATGTCTCCATCGTTGGCTCATGAATACATACATAAGACAGCAGGGAGTGATTTGAGGGAGATTTGGCTGCTCTTTCTAAAACATCTAGCTACTGTATAGAGCATTTGGTAGACGGAAACTGAAAGAAGCACGTCTGATATATATTATATATCTATTTTCGTGTGTGTTTGTTTGTTCTCCCATCATCGCTTGACAACCGGTGTTGGGGTGCTTAATTCCCCTTATCTAGCAGTTCGTCATAAAAACCCGATAGGTTAAGTACAATACTTTAATAAATAAGTACGGGATCAATTTGTTCGAGTAAAACCTTTCAAAGTGGTGCCCCAGCATGGCCGCTGTCCACCCAAACGAAGGACCATTATTGCTTTGTTTTCTTCTTTCTTTTTAAAGGTGAATATAATGTTGCCTTTCGTCCTATCAGAGTCGATAAAATGAGTACCAGGTCCGCACTTGGGATGCTATACTCGACTCGCCCCCTCCCTAACAAAATGTTTGAGCCTTGTGCCTGTAATAGTAAGGATTATTAAATGTGCATGCGTGTGGGTTTCCATACTTGCAATCGGAATTGAACACTACAACATGAAGAGGTTTTAGCGATTATGGCTTTAACACACATCACTGTGATTATTATGAACTCTAACTAAACAATTGAGTTGAATAATTCTTGGAAAGTAGCTACTTAGTTGTTTTCGTTTTTATTACCCTTTTGTGACTATTCGAATGAAGACTGTAGAACACCAGGTGAAAACTGGCGGATGCTTAGTGCGTTTCTTTTGTTCCGAGTCGGTTTTTCCGGGTTTTTTTTTTAAATCGCTCCTTGGTGTAATTAAAGATATTTCACACAAAGAACTTAGTTATATATCGTAACAGGTAAGGTATAATACATATTTTATTTTTAGTATATCCCTGTGAATATAGGTAATTGAAATTTCCTGTCAAACGTGATGGTTCCCAAGTCTTTTACTGTTATTAAATAGCTATATCTACAAAACTGTACCCCCACCTACCGACTTTAGTGTAAAAGGGGTATTTTTTAATGATATTTTCTACAAATACCTTTCAAATAGTGTAGATTACGATTATATCAGAATTTTGTGTGGGGAAAAATTGATTGGTACGCACACATCACATATATATCTACAAAATTTCAAGTCGCATTTTGTAAATACAGGGTGTCCCCCCAAAAATGTATACACACTTTAGCAAAATGACTTTAGAGAAGACTTTGAAGATGAGTTTTATTTTCGGCAAGATAGGGCATCCCCACATTACCATCGCGATGTTAGATCCTTCCTTGATGAGATCTTGGCAAACAGGTGGATTGGACGGAGGGGTTTCGTTGAATACTCTCCGCGTTCACCAGACCTCTCACCACTAAACTTTTTTTTTATGGGGATACCTAAAAGACAAAGTCTACGCTATGAGACCTGCAACAGTCGCTGAATTTGAGAGCAGCCATTGAACGTGAATGCACGCAAAACCAAAGGAATTGTTTTGTGTTGTGTGTGATTCCATTGCATCGCGTTGTCAGCAGTGTGTGGACCAGAACGGGCGTCAGTTTGAGAACAGGCGGTGACAAAACAATAAAATGACGTTTGTAAATTCTATTACATTTTGAAAATTAAATGAATGTTAATAAATACCTACTTTACAATTATTTAAAGTGTGTATACATTTTGGGGGGACACCCTGTATATATATATATAGCGTTTTATATTATTAA
>JAOPUL010003388.1:70507347-70518742 GCA_027564515.1 Octopus rubescens
TGTGTGTGTGTGTGTGTGTGTGTGTGTGTGTGTGTGTGTGTGTGTGTGTGTGTGTGCGCGTGTGTGTGTGTGTATGTATGTGTGTGTGTGCGTGTGTGCACACCTGCATGCTTATGTGTGTTAATATATTTATCTTGTATTTTGGGGGGATTTTTATCTTCTATTCTTTAGCAAGCATCACCATTCATTTATGAAGTTCAATCTACAATCAAGTTCAAAGTTGACCCTGCTGTGCAGCACCTTGGATAAATTTAAAAAAGAATATTTATATTTATTTATACACTATAGCATTGGGTTGGTCAAAGCCTTGTGAGAGAAATTTTGTAGACAAAAACTGTGTGGCAGCCTCCTAAATGTATCTCATTTAATATTTAGTCTCTTCATAACGAAGTAGAGCACTTTATATAATTCATCTATATTTATCTCGGTGCCACGTAAAAAGTACTCATGCTGAGAATCCTGTGCCAGTGCCACGTAAAAAGCACTCGTGATGGTGCCACATAAAAAGCATCCGCATTGAGAGTCCGGTGCCGGTGGCACGTTAAAATCACCCAACATACACTGTAAAGTGGTTGGTGTTAGGAAGGGCATCCAGCCGTAGAAACCAAGCCAATGGAACCTGGTACAGCTCTCTGGCTTGCCTGCTCCAGTCAAAACGTCCAACCGATGCCAACATGGAAAACGGATGTTAAAGAATGATGATGATGATGATGATGATGATGAGCAATGAGAGTAATCATATATTACAGTTTTCTTTATTCTGCTTATTTTGTTCTTTCATTACATTTTGTTTCCTTTATGAAAAATACATAACAATGTATTAGATATGTACGAGATAAAACCTTTCATACTTCACAGATGATTGTGTATGTAACATGAAATTTCGAGATCTCGAAGTCTGGAGTCTCATACAATTAATTATTTAGATATCTGAATATAAAGAATAGATTGTTTCCAGTAGTATACTACGATGTCTAACTGCACACTTATATTTTTATTATAAAAACAGTGTGCATTGGGTTTAGATACTCATATATTTACCAAAGGTTTTTTAACAGAATAAACAAAATGAAAGTAGCTTCAAGAGAAATTTGGAGATGAACCTAAGATTCAGTTCACCAGTAGATGTCCAGCATATTACTCAGAAACATAGACACAAAACACAGGGTATTACAAACATCAGTTTATGTGTGTGTATATATAATATATCATGATCATTCTTTAACGTCCCTTGTCCATGCTGGCATAGGCGGTAGGCACGTCATCTGAGATGCCACATGCTGTGACACCTTCTCCAGCAGCAACTTGGTGTGTTCAGCTACCAGCCCAGGCTCCACTGCTCATCAGGCTGAGAAGAGCAAACTGTCAAAGCATTGGTTGCTCTCTGACAGGTTTATGGTTGAGCTTGTGACAGTGGAGACCTCCTGCGTTCTTACCCTCCTCCCCCCTCTGGACCATATCCTTGTTCCCTGCCATTGGAGCGGAGATGGCTATCCGCAAATGCGAGCACCATGAGTCAGAGTGGCTGTTCCAGCGCATCTCCCTCGCCATCCTCTGGGGCAACGCTTTTCCTATTTTGTCTGCTGGGACCATGAGGTAGTCTGAATTACGAAAAATCGGGAGAATGTAAGAATTTCATAGCTAACCAAGATAAATTATTGGGACACATTGACAAAGGGGTAAAGGCTGACCAAGGAATAAAGAGAATAGATATGGAGAGAGACAGCCAGCGACAAGAGAAAGAGATTGACTGGAAATACAAAACTTCTAAAGAGGAGTAGAATGAGGGGTAACCATGAAACACAGAGATATGAGACTTGAACCATACATTCATCACTTGCCAAGCTCCTCTTCTCAAATTATGTACTACAACTATAAAAAAAACAAAAAGAAAGCAAACAAAAAAACACAGCACTGCAGATGATTAACATTATATATACAAGGTCACACATTTTGATGAGGGAGTGTAGTAGTATTTAACTGATTCTTACTTTATCAACACCCAGAAGGATAAAAAACAAAGTCAACCTTGATAGAATTTAAACTCAGAAGGTGCAGACACACCAGTAAATACTAGAAGGCATATTTAAGTTTGCCAGTAAGTGATGCAGGCATCCACATCCCTCTGCTGCATAATATGTTCTAAGAAAATTATAATGGGGATTATTTTCAAATTCCCCCAAATAACCTAGGGTAAAGAGTGTAAGTAGGAGGGGCAACAATATCACAAGATAAAATATTACATTATTATACAAAATGAACTAAGAAAATTATAACCAAAATGAAACAGTATAACATCCTCAGAACAAGTAAATTTATGAGCTGGCAATCAAAAGGTTTCAGTCTGTTAAGTTTTGGACTATAAAAACCTGTTATTAAATGTAAAATGAAAACATTACATAAAAGTAAGAAAGAAAGACGAGCGATTCCTTTTTTATCTCTTCATCGCACATACGTTGCTTTCAAGTTTGCCTGCAAAATATAGTTTGAATAATTCTTCTTTATGAAACTTTAACCTTTTCATTTCAGAATTTCCACACTATATGTCTTTGAAATGTTAAAAAAAACAACAACAAAAAACCCCCAACTCTTTGTGTTTTCAAATGTACTACACCCAATCTGAGTCATGTAGAATGATAGTTCTCTTCACAAGATTAGGGTGACAAAAGTATAGAGAAAAACTTGACAACTTCAACAAGTTCTACTGACAGGTTACTAATAAACAATAAACACATTGACTCTTTTATAATGCTTAGCCCTGAGCCCTGAGATTTCTTATGAAGCTAAAAGTGCTAAAGAGGTTTTAGGGATTATGATGATTTCAATGCTATGGCTGCTCTGCTTCTATACAATTAATCTAGTGACAGATCCAGTTGGTTGCATCCATCTAATATATGTAGTGGTATAACCCTTTAACTGCAAAATTAAATTTCATGGTTATTCCAGTAATAATGTTAAATATCTACCAAAAAATAGAATTGGTATTTCCAGCAAGTCATTGAACCTGTCTCAACAAAAAATAGTTTCAAACAAGACATTCCTCAACAAAAGACAGATTGATATATAAAACTGCTTTCCACAGTTAAGAGTAATAAAATTTTGGGTGGATATATCTGATTTCTGCAGTAAAAGGGTTAAATCAGTTTATACAACATGAGGGAGACAAGAATTGTAAAATTTTGTGTTATGAGAAAAATTATTTTTCAAGGTAAAATTTCTTCATATTTTCTCCCCATCTATGAAAAAGAACCTAGCCAAAATGTTAGAGTTTACCTCCTGTCACACCCATACAAACTTATTAATAGTTGTAAATTTACCTAATTGAGTTTATCTAATGCAGAGTACCCATAGTTTTCTCAGAATTTTATTTTATTATTTTTTTTCACTATATCCAGCTTCAAGATTGAGGGAAAAAACGATTTTATAAGAAAATGTGTGATGTGATTAATCTTTTAAATAGCTTGATGTAATGCAAATACATTAAGTTGATCAAATATCAGTAACAAATAAGTTGCCAAATTTGCCAATTTTTGTTAAGTCTATTTTTCGTCTTTTTTTCATTTTATCTTTTTTTTTTATATATATTTTTTTACAAAAATTATTTTTGAAATTGCACTATTAGAAAATTGAAATGAGTATAGAAATAACCCCCCCCCTCCCAGATTAAAGTTCCTAAAATTTTCTGTTACACCCAAAATTAGAGGACCAAACAAAACTCAAATATTTTGAATTTTTTTTTCCTTTATTACTGTTTACTTTATCCTAGATGTGATGTCAAAACTAAGGGGTCCAAATAATTTGTTGCAATTTTTCATTTCTTTTTAAATTTTAATTAAATAATTTATGCAGTTCCAGTTCTGCAATAATTTCAAGCAAGCATCCTATCCTTAAAACTGGTTATAGGCTCTGTGTGACCTTCCTCCTAATTATTCTTCCCAAAAGTAGTTTGTGTTCTCATTATTAATTTGGTAGATTTAATCTGCTTCCCAGTAAAATGCCACCACCTGGCCATTGAGTGCATTTAGTGGAAAGCACATTCTGCTGCAAGTATTTAGACCAGGTCTCACACCTGAAGATAACTATCTCCTTTCTTACCTCAATTCTTGGAGGTTCTGAAAGGGCTGTTCTTCCTCTTGTGACTAAGTAATCATATTAATAAAAAAAATTCATCTGTTTCTATGTACAAGTGCCAAAAATATTAATAATGTAGAAAACACTAACTTCTCTAACAATAACTCATTTTGAATTTTATTCATGAAATACACACAGAATAGCAAGAATCTAAACAATAATGTATCTATTCATTATTAATACATTCTGACAGATTCAAACGTGAATATTTAGTAGACAGAAACTGTGTGGAAGCCCATTGTGTGTATATATCTTTGTACGTGGGTTTTTGTGTCTGTGTTTGTCCTCCCCACACCGCTTGACAACCAGTGTTGGTTTGTTTACATTCCCATGACTTAACAATTCAGGAAAATAGATCAATAGAATAATTACCAAACTTAAAAAAATACTGTTCAACTAAAACCCTGCAAGGTGGGGCCCCAGCATGGCCACAATACAATGAGTGAAACAAGTAAACGATAAAAGAAAGAACATACACACACACATTAATTCCTTCCTACTTAATACAGCAAAGTAAGTAGCTTCTTGCAAATTTTTGCTACTTGGTACAAAGCAACAGCACATTACTGTCTAGTTTTTCAGGCTGGCAGGGTTAAACAGGTATGTATGATAGCAGGTCTCAAATGATATATCATCGTCATACCACCACCATCTTTATGAGTCTAATATCCCATGATCTGATAAAAAATACTTCATTTTTTTCTTCTTTTAAGCTTTCATCTAAACCTACCACTATTTAAGCAGTAGTGTTTTTCATGTAATACTCATAACCCAGACACATTATTACATTATCAAGCTATAGTCCTCAATTCTACCAACTAAACTGCCAATGAAGTAGCCTTTACATAGTCACTTGACATATAAGAAATAGCAGCTAAATTTGATCCAAATCATTCTCTACAATTTTAAAGCAAGGGCATGTTGGAAAAACGTAGTCCGACATGAAAAAAAAAGACAGGAAGGTCTCAGCTGAAATGTCTTTGATCATGAGTTTTTTTTTTTTTTAGTTTGCTAGATCAGGGTTGACCGGGGACTAAACAGCCTTATTTCTCCTCTACCAAATAGAAACTAGGCATTATGCTTGAATAAATGACTATCAGTAGCATCAAGGTTTTGATGTTAACAGTGCTCCTGGAGAGGAAGTCTCAACATGTGCTGCCTGCTTTGTATCCAACTCCACAGAGCAAACATTAATCTTCTCCACTCCTATCACTTTCCACACCACTAAAGTTCATCACCATGTGCATACAAAAGCACCTCTGTTTGCTTAAAATCCACAAGGCCACCAGATCTGAAAATATTCCTTCTATTGCCCTCAAACAATGCATTCCATAGTAGGCTTCTATCCTTGCCAAACTCTTCTATCTTTCAACTGTGTCCCAAGAAGGGTAACCCCTGATCCCACCAATCATCCCTTCAATCATCCCTTCATACTCCCTCTCAAGATCTCGATGAAGTCAGCCACTATAGCTTTCATAAAACTGTGTTACACCAATAAAATATTCAACTATGTCTGACAATGTAAATTTCCAAGCAAATCTGCCCAGTTATGGGCTCCATCCACCCCTCAGATCAGTGTCTTCCAATCAGATTTCACCATTACAGTATGTTCTGATGGAGTTCTCACTTACCTACACTATCAATTCTGGTGTGCCCCAAGGTTTGGTTTTGTCCTCTTCATTCTTTCTCCTATATATCAGTGATCTATTTGACATCACCTCCGACAGTAGCTATTCCTCATACAGATGACACCATCACTTATTCCTACCAAACCATCTGTACCTAAGCATCACACACATGCAGTCTATAAACCTCATACTGACTCCACAAACAGAACTAGAAAACATTCTGTAATGGGCATCATGCCAACCCTGTCTCCTTCAACAACACAGAGACACAATCAATACACCTCACCCACCTTAAACACGAACAGCTTGCAACAATAATCCTAAAGGTCACTACAAATGATAGAGCTTGCTATCATTGAGGACTCTTGGTAAACATACATTCTTAACAAAGCCAAAAACTGTCTCAAAGAGTGGCCTTCCTTTTCTTCAACCCCCTACAACTATTAATCTTCAGCAGCAAAGTTCAGGAATGACTCACAATGGAGTTCTGTTGCCATGCCTGAGATGGGATGATCCTGCTACTACACATATAGACATCTAAAACTGTATTGAACAATAAAAAAAAGAAAAAGCCACCTGATTGCTATGTAGCTCACCAAGACACTTCAACTGCTAGTCTGTAGACACAGTTTCCTCTCTCTCTCTCTCTCTCTCTCTCTCTCTCTCTCTCTCTGCTTTACTACTGCAGCTACAGTAGCTTCTGCTTATCACAGCTAGCATGTTTGTGCCACCTTCACTTAGGGATTCCCAACTTCCTTGTCACCCATTTTGTGATATCTCACCAAGCCCTACCACTACACCTAGTCCTTCCTTCTCAGAACACAAGCTCTCTAGAATTCCCCTTCTTGCTCATGTTTTTTACCTGCAGCCATCAACTTGCAACTATTCAAGAAGAATATTAACAGCATCATTCTCACTGATGTTAGAGAACCTGTGAAGGTGATGGGCACATCCCCTTCTAGGTGCTCTTAAGAGTAGCTGTTCAATCTCAGTTTTATGAAGTTAAATAGCAGCTAGTTGCTGGGTTATTGCAAAAGTTGCTAGGTTATTACAAAAATCATTCTTAGATTACTTATACCTATTCCAAACTGTGAGAGTCATGACAGGTAGTATACAGAATTAACTGTTCTGCATAAATACACAATGAAACACCAGCTGTGGATTTGAACTGAAGACCCACATAATAACTTATCCACAAATTTATCACTGCTAATGATTTCACTGTCTTTATAGTATAGAACTGGAAACTATACTTTATTTATATATGAAAAATGGCTATTTTTGCTGATATTGCAGGAATCTGGAAGCTCCTCTTAATAACTAGAGGCTTAGCTATAATCCGTTAGGGCTTTATTGAAGGTCCTTTCAAATTTTTAATTCCTCCTGCAACTACAAGAATGGTTCTGCAATAAAATCAAGCACTCTGCATAAAGGGAAAATAAATTGTGTAATATGCACCTCTCTCTCTCTCATATACACAGACATGCACATGTGTATGTGCATGCATACATACACATACACACATCTTGATTATCTAGATAATTCCATAAGCTACCACAAACAAAATATATACAGTTAAATAAAGAGCAAAATAAACAAGGTGTCAACCAATCTGTGCAAATAATAGCTAAACATGTGGTAGCCACAGGCTGTTTCGGTAGTGATAAAGTAGTTTTACTATTACAGATTTTACATCCATTTTAATATGTTGGCACATAAACTAAAAGGAGATTATATATAATATATAAACATATCACACACAACATTATGATGGAGATATATGTATGCTTGAATGCTTCACTTATTGGGAACTATTTTTCTTGGAGAGGAGGAGTCTGCAAAAATAAATAACTAAAACTACAGAAGTTCGATGTGATATGATGCATCTCAAACAAAACAAAATAAAATAAAAATGGCTTGGTGACTGTTTAAGATGAGCTGAAAATAACCAGTTCAACTGAATAAAAAACATACTTGGTTAACAAATGTAACAAGAGATATCTCCTACAAAAAATAGCTTAGGTGATGTGGATGAATATATAGCTATAATGGAGACTAGAGCACTATCTAGGTGGACAACTACTGTGAGCTACAGATTAATGACAGTTAGAATAAACAATAAACCTGAAATGAAATTATATGTGAAGACCTAAGGGAGCTGCTCCCGAATAACCTAATAGGGAAATGAGTTAAGTGGAAAGAAGTTGCTCAGCTGACCCCCAATTAGGTCATGCAAGCATCAAAAAGCAGATGTTGAAAAGATGGTGGCAATAAAGAAATAAAAGATAAGACAGTATGAAAATGGCTTTCAACAAGAGAATGTCTTGAAGGGAAACCAATAAAATTAAACAGTAAATAAGATCTAAAATCTCTTGGCGATATCAAGCCAAGATATTTCAAAAGAAAAATAAACTGGGAAACATCAAATTGGTAAAAGCATTTCTCAACCAATTTTCACCTACATCTCATTTGAAAAAGAGCACAGATTCAGCATGGGTAAAAAGCAAACAGTTCAGCATATTTTTTCTTCTCTCTCTCTCTCTCTCTCTCTCTCTCTCTCTCTCTCTCCTTAAGAATTTAATGTCTTACAAATTAAATCAAGCAAAAAAAAACCAACAAAAAACCAAACAAATGGTACTGATATAAAATCAATAACAAAGAAATAGCAGGTTTCTATCTTTTTTATTGTGGCAAGAAGGTAAAAGATAGGCTTTAAACAGATAAGGAACTTCACTTCAGAGAAAGAGCATGCTTGTATCAATGAAAGAGAGAGGTGGGTATGATTGTGGTTCTCGCAGTATAGTGTTAAAGAATATCGAGCCTACAAGAAAGAATATGAAAGAAAATCTTAACAGAAGATGAGACAGTAGGGGTGATACAACTACTCAGAGAATCTGTTAAATTGTGGAAATATCTTTTTATTATTATTATTTTGTTGTTGCTTATTCAAAAGAGGAAGGGCAATGTCCATGATCTTTTACAGGGCCTTCAAGACTGAGGGGAAGGATGTTATCCTTAGACCAGAGACATGGCCCAAATGCTTGCAAAAGAGTATCTACTCAATCAAAAGCACAACGGACCTGGTAAAAATGGTAACTGATTTGTCACCAAAGAACAGAAAGGCCACATAGATTTCATCTACCAAATTTCAAGGCTTTAATTGATTTGAAGTTATGCACAAGGTGCTACACAGTGGTTTGGACTGGAAACTATGGAGTTGTTTGTGCTCATTTGACATAGGACACATTTTTTTCTGAATGCCAGCCAGTAGGTCTCATCACATATAACAGTAATATTCTATCAAAGTCTAGCCAGTAAACTGTAAATAGCAAGGGATTTCATTTGTCAGAAATATTTTTATGATATAAAACCTAGTTTAATAGATACAACTAAAGCTTATTGACTTGTATTTTTACTAAGCAGATGTGATCTTTATTTCACTAAAACATTAATTCACAGAAACAAAGTCTGGATAATACTATTTAATACTCAATATGGATAATTATACTTCTAACAAATAAGATAGATTTGTACATCTGAATCAAGGTAAAAAAACTTTAACAATTTGTGATTGGATATTAGTGAATTGACAAACTATTCATTTATTACACACACATGCACACTTATGATTGCTTTGATAGTTAGTTTTCAGGAAGAGAAAATCATCCACTGGGTACTCTCAGAGATAGAGGAATGGGAGTTGTGGCAATATAAAAGTGGAACTACCACCACTGCAAATCGCAGACTCAGTTTGCCCAGAATTTACCAACCTACATTCATTCTTGTACCAATTAATTGATACCAAAATAAATTGTTTAAACAAAGAGAAACTAGGTGTAGTAAGATTATTTTTGTGCTATGAGTAAGGTGTTAAATCTTTTTCATCTCTCATTGCTACAATGACATGTCCAATTCTGAACTTTGATGCTTCATGTCAGCCTTCATCCAGCAATTCTACAATCATTTCCCTACATTCTGTCTGCTATACAGTCTTACTGTTTAGATATATGCACTAAACACTAGTTGGAGCTTCCGTCGGCAAGAGAGTTTTTACACAGTTACCAAACATGTTAGAAATAGCAACCAAATCTCACTCAAATCATATCCAGGTATCTTTAAAAAGATAGGTCTTTAAATAAGAAACAGGATAGTCATGGCTGGAATACTTTTGATTACAGGTTTACTTGATCAGGGCTGATCTGTAGCTAAACAACAACTACTTGGAGCTAATGATGTTAAGTTCAAATATTGAGGAAACAAGCATATTTCATGTCTTAGAGTAACAGCTCCTTCTAGAACCTCCTCTCCTAGAGCCACTGGGAAAGCCTCTATGTTATCACTTGACCTACTAGAAATAGTAGCCAAATAACCAGCAAGATATACTTCACAATATCTAAAGAGGAAGGGTACACTGGAATAATCCAATCCTAGGAATGTAATGCTCAAAAGAATGAGCTGTTCATGGCTGGAATGCCTTTGATCATATGTGTGCTCGATCAGGGTTTATCTGCAATTAAACAAGAACAGTAACAACAACCACCTCCTGCCCTCACCCCTCTCTTCCTCATCACCTGCTAAACTTAATTATTCCAACACAACATTACTCATGTTAACCACACTCCACAAACAGAAACCTGCTGTTCCAGTCTGAGAGGGTCCTATGGAGCCATAGATTTTTGCCTTTCTATTCTGAATTATAATAGATCATCATCATCCTTTAACGTCCGTTTTCCATGCTGGCATGGGTTGGATGGTTTGACTGGAGCTGGCAAGCTGGAGGGGGGGGGCATGCACCAGGTTCAAGTCTGATTTGGGTTGATTTCTACGGCTAGATGCCCTTCCTAATGCCAACCACTTTACAATGTGTACTGGGTGCTTTTAATGTGCCACTAGCACCGGATGCTTGGCGCTAGTGCTTTTACATGGCACCGTCACAAGTGCTTTTTATGTGGCACCAGCGATTGGTAGTCAGACGGACATATAGACATAAAGACCGGGGGCAGACAGACAGACATAAGGGCTGGGGACAGACAGACATAAGGGCTGGGGACAGACGAACATAAGGACCAGGGACGGACAGACATAAGGACCACAGACAGACGGACATATAGACCAGGGAGAAACGGTCATTATAACCAAGTGGCATGTGCACATGCACTTTTGTGGAAGGTGAGGAACAGATAACAGATATACATACATAGCCCAGTGGCCTGTGCACATGCACCCAGACCACCTTCGTAGAGCGGTAGCCTGTGCACATGTGCTCAAATCCCTTTTGTATCGGTGATGGTGAAGGGTGGGCCGGTGGGGAGAATTTTCATACAGCGAGGTAGAGTAGGAACTTGCATCAAAGGACATATTTTCACATTTCTAGCATAACAATATAGCAGAGACGAAATAAGACAAGCTTAGACGAAATAAGACAAGCTTAGACGAAATAAGACAAGCTTAGACGAACAAAGCACAGAATTATCTTAAATTGAGAATTGTATTTTACATCCTTTTGGCACCTTGTATTGCTAGAAATGGCTTCACTGCCCTTACCACACCAAAATGCTGAAAATGGATGCCCATAAATAATAGTGATAATTTTCATACAGCGAGGTAGAGTGGGAACTCGCATCTAAGGACATATT
>JAOPUL010003388.1:70583390-70600178 GCA_027564515.1 Octopus rubescens
AGTCGATTACATCGACCCCAGTTTTAAACTGGTACTTATTTTATCGACCCCGGAAGGATGAAAGGCAAAGTTGACCCTGGCGGAATTTGAACTGAAAGTCTATCAGATAATAAAAACCAACTATTTCATGAGTTTAAAATGGTTGACAACTCATAGACAAAAAAAAACAAAACAAAACAAAAGAACTGGTTTATATCTATCTCTTGCTAAGAAGGGCATCAAGCCATAGAAACCATGCAAAAGCAGACAGTGGAGTTTGGTACAGTCCTCTGGCTTGACAGCTCCTGTCAAAACCATCCAAACCATGCCAGCATGGAAAATGGACGTTAAGTGGTGAATCTCAAACTAACTATGGTTTATTCAGATAGATACTGAATGATGTATGCAAAAAATTCTTAATGAATTAAAAATTTTCCTTGAAGTAGAAGGAAAACAAATTTTAAAAACACCTGGTGGTAATTGTAAGCAAAAAGAAATGGGGAGATAATTTCAAGAAATTAAGATTTACCTTGCAGAAAATTGAATTTTATAATTTGGAAAAAAATCTAAGCAAGGTGACAGTTTGTTTTAGTCTTATTAAACTTCAGTAAAGCACAGTTTTTCTCAAGTCTGCTCTGATTAGCAAACAGATTTTTTTATAAACACTACTAAAAAGTTACAAAAATCTAAAAGTTATCTGAGGTTAAATAAAACTAAATCATATCTATAGTTGTCACCTTATCTGCTAACAAAGATCAGATTTTTTTTTTCTCCTAAACTTGGAAATTCTGTTTTCTGTAAGTTTTCTTTTTTTCTAATTTCTTGAAATAATCTCCCTTATCTTGTGTGTGTATCCCAGTTTTTAGAATAGACAAAGTGTATCCCTGTGTGTTCCTAATGATGCATCTAAAAGGATTGACTGTAAAACACTGCTCCTGAAAGTCTCATCCAAACCATCCCAACATGGAAAAACAGACATAATAAAATTGACAATAATGATGCAACAAGGACATTGTTTTCCTTCTCTAACTAAAAGGCAAATTCCATTTAACTAAGAATTTTTTGTGTATGTTATTTTGTACACCACTACCTACATGAATAATCTAAATTCATACCATTGACTCTCTTGAGTTATTTCTCTTAGTTCCTTTTTTTTTTTTTTTCAAGTACAGTTAAAGGAAATCTTGAAGGAAATTCATCAGATGTTATTACTAGAAATGTAGCATAATCAAATTCAAAGACCTAGTCTTCAGTTACCCAACAATGCTAATAAAAGTAAATAATAAATTATTTATACCAAGAAAAATTATTTTCTTTTGTTTATAATATCTTGCTTACAAAAAGTTCATCCTATCACAAACCTCAAAAGAAATATTGAAATATTACTTAAATCTGGTTTTTCTGGTCAGGACAAGAATCTGTTAGATTTTCCCAGATATTTTGGATAGCTAAGTACACAGCAGTACCAAAAATAAAGTGTCATGCACAGAGGTACAATGAAATGCTTAGTAAGGATTTGAATTCATTAACTCATATCATCAGCTTCTTTATTGGTTCCATTATTTTATCATTTTGTTTTAAAAGCCGAGTATATTTTAGTTTATAGATTCTAATTTGATGCAGAGTTAATATTGACATTAGGTGTGCTGGACTGAATGGTTTTAAATATCACGTTTTCTCCCTCTTCATAGCAAGTTCAAATTCTATCAGGATCCTCACTAATGTAAGTTCTTTTGCACTCAAATGACTTACAAATCATTTTAGAACAGAAATCAAAATTACATCTTTTTTTAGAATACAAAAATAGAAGTTGGAAAAGCAAAAGAAACATGAACATTGTTGATTCATGTTGAACATGTTGATTCTTAAATGTAATACATAAACTAGAAGAAACATGAGAATAGCTTGGTGAAAGAAATATAAAATCTTGACCAGTGAGATAAAATATTTTGGCAAATTAACATAATTTTCAGTAGCTGTAAAATTATGGTAGCTGTAAAATGATGGTTAAATCAAAACAAATTCATTCTGTAGAATGTTCAATTATTTGTATGGCATAACTATCTCAGTACAAATTTTAGGTTTTCTCAGTCTACGTCTCTTCAAGACAGGATCAATCCTAAGGTACACAACAAGCTGAACTATATATGCAACAGTTAACTCTTTCTAATATCTTATCACTTTTCAGTTTATTTGTGTAGTCTAACTTGTTGACAGGGAACTTCTGGGTAGTCACTAGGCCTAACAGCAGCCAAATCTCCCTCACATTCTACCATTGTAAAAACAAGGACACATTGAATAACATGGACCTAGGTGACTATGTTTGAAAAAGTAAAACAGAAGATGGTCACAGCTGAAATATATTTGATCATAGGTCTATTCTATCAAACCTAATATCATTATGCAGCTTCTTGTTGTCAGAACTGAAATAACCAATATATCTATCATACAACAGAGACAAACTAACAAATATCTAAAGTTGCCACATATATATATATATTGTATCTATATATATGTTCCATTCACCAGGATCCCTCATTATAAATGACAATCACAAACCAAAAATCTAAAGTTCAAATGAAGGACTACAAAAAATACTTCCTCTTGATGGCATTTGGATAACCAGCTGACAGGAGAAAAAGTAGATAAAAATAATGGAAAAAACTAAGGTTTTTCCCTTTTTTTCTGAAGGTCAATGTTTTAGTAAAAACAAAATACAACACATATGAAAGAGATTATAGGTTTATTTATTTTTAGTTTGTTTTTATGTATAAAAAAAAATTCAAAATGTATTAGTTTTTTTATTGATAAATATATGAAGTAGAAAATGTTAAATATCAACATGTACCAAACAGACTACCTGACCCATTCAGAAAAATAAAGCTAAAATGTCGGTACATATATGACACATATTTATGTTAATTTTCGCATGTTTGGTTGAATAGTAGTTCCTGTATTTGTACATTTGTACACATTTATAAAGATAAATTATTATGCCTGATTTCATGGGAAACCTTTTTTTCATATATTCCAATGACCTGTTGATATTCATAAACTCTACCAAGGACTACACAGTATATGAAATGAGTAATAATGGTTTCAGATTTAGGCACAAGGCCAGCCATTTCAGGGGAGGGGTTTAGTCAATTACATCGACCCCAGTGTTAAACTGGTATTTATTTTATTGACCCCGGAAGGGTGAAAGGCAAAGTCAACTCCAGCGGAATTTGAACTCAGAACATAGAGATGGGCTAAATGCTACTAAGCATTTTGCCTGGTGTGCTAACAATTCTGCCAGCTTGCCGCCTTATGAAATGAGTAATAATAATAATAAAGTTTTGTTATTCTAGTTTCCAGTTTATATATATTTTTATTTTCTGCTTGAAGATGGTTTAAAATGAAATTATCTCAAGTAGGTGACTGAATACTTAAATAAAAGATTCTGTCATGCACTGATAAAACATAAAACTTGGTAACTATCAAAGACTGAATTTATTCTTCTCAGTAATAATATCTATTTGTTAAACTTCAACATGACACACACGACAGACAAAAGAAAAACAAACTTTCCCCATCATCAAATATGTAATGTGGTTAAGGTGCTGGTCTACTGACTACATGGTCATGAGCATTGTATTGTGTCCCCTGAGTAAGGCAAATAAATCCTGCTTGCTCTATGCTTGCTTCGCTGATTAATTCCAGCTTCACAGTTGAGTGGTTAGCAGTTGGAAAATATGAAAATAAAAAATCATTCCACTGATACTATCGTCTATTTTTATTTGGTTAAATGAGATATTTTTAACATAATGCATATTTATTAAAACGATAGGATTAGATAGGGTTTAGGAGTTCATCATCATCATCATCATCATCATCCTTTAACGTCCGTTTTTCCATGCAGGCATGGGTTGGACGGTCATGGTTATATATTCAAGATGTGAGAGCACTGTATCTATGTGAGGACATTGTATCTATGTGAGAACATTGTATCTATGTGAGAACATTGTATCTATGTGGGAACATTGTATCTATGTGAGGACATTGTATCTATGTGAGGACATTTTGTGGCTACATGGAAAGAATACATAGCAAATGTGACCAAAAGACAAGAGAAGAAAACACACTGTTATTGTTTCTCAGTTACTCAGGCAGTAATTCATTTGGCGTCAGTAAAATATTAAATAAATTTAAAAAAAGAAACATTGAGAAGAGAAAAAAAGGAAATTGTGTTGACAGAGGGGATATGGTGACACTTCAACTTTAGTATTAAAAATCAACATGTAAAAAAGAGAGTTATTCCTTTCAGAGAAAATATCACAAGCTATATCAGACTTGCTCAGCCTGTGTTTCTATGTTAACCCCATTAATAGCTCATTTTTATACCAAACCAAGGCAACAACTAGTAAGTTTTTAATGTTTATTTAGAAGTTAGTAAACACGGTTCAAAAACAGAGAATCTCGCAAACCAAAACCGATTTAGTTTTAATGCAGTTTATATGGGAATGGTATAAATGTCTCAAATTTGCATTGTTTAAAATACAAACATTTGGAAGAATAGACAAGTAGTAAGCTCCAAATAAGTTGGATATATTAAGATTGCAATTCTTGGTTACATCTAATTAACTTGGGTTACACCTCTAATATCCTCTGAAAAGACATGCATGCCAAAGTTTCTCATTTCCTTATCCTTAATAATATACAGCCTTTGTGCCTAGTCAAAAACAAATTATTTGAAAGAGACAAGGCTAAAAAATAAACGCTATAGAAATATACCATAGATGATGATTATGAGTCATCGTCACCATGGGCATTTTTTCATGCTGTTTAAGATGGATCTGAAATACATTTCCACCCTCTATCCTGTGTTATCTCATCTGTGAGTTACAGTGTGTCCCAAGAGCTGATCTCACACTTCATATCTTTCTCTATCAATGGCCACCGTCCACTGTTAGTACACAACAAGTGTTGTCCATTTACATTATTTCTATACTAATATAATTATTCTTCTACTTATTACCTGATACCTTTACTGCCAATCCATTTTTCATATCATTTGCACATCACCTCTTACACATGTTAACACTGGACATCCAATAAACATATACATATTTTTCTGCAGCCTTCACAAGCATCCGCTGTCCATTTATTCCTACCATATAGCATTACATTTCTTACACATGCTTCATCTCATCTACCTGTTCATCAGATGCAAATTTTGATTCTCTGAAAATATATATTCAACTGACTAAACTTACCAACAATTTAAACAAGAAACAATTTCTAAATGTTACCATGAAAATAATTTACACCAGATACATTTAAAAACAATAATTTTTTTCCTCACCAAAATGACTGACCAATTCCCAACCTCATCTGATCAAGAGTTACATGATACATAAGTGGTGTACATTACAACAAAACTGTATCCAACCATTACACTAAAACTGATTCTTCTTCACAGCATAAAACTTGCGGCATGGCATCACAACAATAAATCATATGCACACAATGTTTTTGTGTTTTGTTTTTTTAATTCTTTTAAATAAGTGAATATATACTATACTTAAGTGGTAGAGGAGGACTGGTAGTATGAAATATTTGTATGCTTGGGAGTGGTGATAGAACTTAAAAATTCTGAACAATTAGTAAAGATAACTAAATCAAGACAATTGTTTGTTTTCTTTCTTCTTCCGTACACCCAACAAAGAATGTCATACATCACGAAATAGTCATCTTTATTTGATTTTCCTTTGAAAAAAAAATGTATTATATACAAACTCATATAGAGTAAAAAATGTGAGACAGAGTATACTTTTAAATATATTCAAAATTTAATAACAGCTTAGATCATTGAATGTTCGACAAGGTAGGAATACAATTTAAGATTTGAATACCAGGACAATTATACTATCATAGTTCAAGAGAACAGATGTTCATATGAAGTCACCAAATATACATCTGTATAAAGCTCTTAGTTACTTAAAGCCATGACTTTGTGACAGTGCTACCATCTTTTGATGGTCAGCTTAGTTTATGTCATGTAGTTTGTTATTGTAATCCTCTTGATTATTCTAATCATTTATGTACTAGATTACCATATAAATCCAATAAGTAAATGATTATAAATGCTTCAATTAGCAGCAAGAAGCTCTAAAAGGTCAATTCTTGGTACTGGTTTCATGCTGTTACATGAATGAGAGATAAGTATTACTTAATTGAATGCAGATAATATTCCTACATGATCTATTGTCTCTCCTAAAACAGCTAGGTAAACTAAAATGAAATAATCCCAAGTAGGTGACTGAATACTATAATGCACTGATAAAAAAGAAAATTTGATAACTGTCAAAGACTGAACTTATTCATCTCAGTAATAATACCAATTAGTTGAGCTTCCATACGACACCCAGTACAAACAGAAACTGACTTTTTCATCATTATATATGTAATGTGGTTAAGGTGCTCTACTACTGACTACATAGTCATGAACACAACTAGTGAATCAAAACTCTGCTACTCTATTTACAAAAGGTTAGCTAAAGGAAATAATTAAAGTGGGGCAAAGGCATAAATTTAGATAATTCAGGTAGGTGGTGACATACTGAATGATGCACACAAAACATTCTCAGTGAACTGAAATTTACATCTTAGTTGGAAAAAGATTTAAAAAATAGGGGCAACTGTTAGCACCTCTCAAAGGAAATTGTTCATGCTTAGGTGGGGAAAACCTCATTTTTGTTAGTGGTAAAGTGACACTTACAGGCACGTTTCTCATTAGACCTCATTGACTGACAACTTCAATATTTGTACAACCAAATGCTTAGAGTAGATTTAAACTTAAAGATCTTTAAACTGACTGTTCATTTTACTTTTATAATTAGTTTCTGGAGATTTCTCTAACTGCACCAACAT
Source organism: Octopus rubescens (assembly GCA_027564515.1). Classification (NCBI taxonomy): domain Eukaryota; kingdom Metazoa; phylum Mollusca; class Cephalopoda; order Octopoda; family Octopodidae; genus Octopus; species Octopus rubescens. The sequence continues at coordinate 70,590,282 of JAOPUL010003388.1, forward strand.
TTCTCAACCCCTAAACTTCCATGTCTCTAATCTGAAACAGTCACTTGCTCACCAAACAAGAACCCTGTTATCAAAATAAGTACTATAATATCACAATAAATTCAGCTGTCTCTATCACAAATCTTTAAACATCAAGAACATGGCTAGTTAAAAGGGATTATTTCTCTCTCCTTTTCAATTCAATTAACTCTTGATACCAACCCACCTGAAGCCACCCCTGGTAACATGACACCAACTTCCTGTTTTCAAGTGATCTAAATTAAAACCTTCCATTAACATTTCATGTTAATTTGTTCTAAACACCTGCTTAATAATGACAAAGTTATTTTACTAAATTCTTCATTATTTTAAAAATTAATGGAAACAAAGACAGTGTTTCTCATCAGAAATAGGGTAACAAAAGGTTTAATCACTTCCCACACTAAATCCCAACACATCTTTAAATTTCACTCCATATCTTTATGACTGAAGTGCTTTTTTTTTTCAGACAATATATATCTATGAATATATTATCCAATAAGTTCATTTTTTAAGATGGTAGGATGTGATATGATGATGATTTGACTACATAACTTAATTTATTGATTATTATAGTTTGATGCTATTGCTTTAGGAACAAGAATGTAAACAAATTTGCTTTTGAAAGAAATACTATACTAAAAATGATGAAAAGTATTGAAAAGTTTCAATTACAGTAGCTGCATATTTCATTGAAGACCTACATAGAAACATTAGCTTATTCTTACTTCCAAAATAGAGATAATTTATCTGTTTTATACACTTAAAAAAAAAAAGATCCAATATAAGCTAGACTAAGGAACTAAGCAATCCAGTTCTTTCAAATATTTTTCTTATATTATTTAATTTTACGTCAACATAAACTTTATGATCATTAGGTCCACAATTCTAAATTATCCAATTTCTCCATGAACTGATTGCCCACTAGAACATGTCTTCCAAACTAATTTGGCCGCCATTAGAGTAAATTTCACCAAGGAAAATAAATGCCAAACAAGTCACTCTTCCCACTCAGTTTCCTATTTCTGAAAAATATTCAGAGATAAGTACATAGCAAAACTATGGAAGATTTCCAGGGACAGAAAACAAAAATACTGTTTAATGCCAAAGTTAATTCTTAGCTTCCATAGCTGGCACACAATTTTCTACTTCTAATATAGCTTACTCCTTTTGCCAGGATATAGTGTCTGCAATATTTGCTTTATTGCTATATTGGTTAATGTTTACATATGCCAATATTCAAAAATCAAATGAAAATGTAGTAGATACAGGAATGAGGATAGAGATGTTAATTAAATGCCTTAATTAATGCAAGTAGCTCCAAATACAGGACCAACAAAATTTTGTCACATTGGCCATCATATGACCCTAAAAAAAGTAAATAATTTATTAGAGATTCTACATAAAGCATAAGCCAACATGGGAGAAAATATTCATTCTATGATGATTGTGCCTAGTGAAAGCAATTTAAATGTTTTGACAAAGAACAAAGCTTATTGCTGGAACATTAAATTCTTGTATTGTTTTTAACATCTAAGTTAGACATGGCCTGGGACAATACTGGCCGAAACATATCAAAGTTATGGTACTCAACTATCCAGCATGGTCGTCAAGCTACTATAAAATCTGAAAATTGCTCGAAGTGAATCTTAGTTTTTAGGAGTAATGTGAAGTCTTTTTCTTATAATCAGAAATATCAAGATTTTTCCATAAAAATTTCTACAAGTTTCTAGAACTTAAGGTATTAAATTATTTTACTGGTTTACATCATTGGTCTATGGTCTTATGGAGTAACTTCAAGGGTTTTAGTCAGTCATATCAACACCACTACTTATTTCAATCTGGTACATATTGTGTATTTTTAAACCGGTAAGTTACAGCACATTAACAGACACAACCCACACAAATATATATATATATATATATATATATTGGAACCTGATACAGCCCTCTGGCTTGCCGGCTCTGGTCAAACCATCCAACCCATGCCAACATGGAAAACGGATGTTAAAGGATGATGATGATGAACACAGACAACAGGCTTCTGCACAGTTTTCTTCTATCATATTCCACCTACAAGAAAATGGCCAACTTTAAGCTATTGTAGAAGACATTTGCCCAAGATTCCATGGTACTGGGTTTGATCCCACTATATAGAAACTTCTTTAACAAGTGTGAGAATTTAGAAGACAGAAACTAAACTATAGATGTATGTTGTATATGCATATCTGTGTGTAAGGTGGGTGTGTACTTTTATGTTTACACTGGTCTAAAAACTGGGGTTGTGTATGTTGTATTCCTTTACGTCCTGTAACTCAACAGTCCAACAAATAGAGATCAATAAAACAATTACCTGACTATATAACTACTGGGATCAATATAAACTAAACCCTTGAAAGTGATTCTTAGCATGACCAGAGCCTAATGACTGACAGAGGTTAAAGAATAAAAATAATGTTTAATTTATTTTCACTATCAGGATACTCAGTACATTAAATGTGTTAACACTAACTTAACAACTGTTTTCCACACATCTGAATAATTCACCCATGTGATTTATTATTTTAAAATAATGCTTTTTCACACACACCCACTATTCTTGTACAATACTATGCATTACTTAGTGATTCTCTCATCACTACTTTAGCAAGTAAAATGAAGTATATGCTTCATTGAGGAGGTCTACTAACAAAGTATGTCCAAAGTTATCTCCTGTAATTACCAAAATGATTAAATTAATATCAGTGATTAAATTAATGTTGTCTTTTTCTCACAGCATAATTAATATTAAATTTTTTTTATGCTCACTATATGCTAACAGAAATTGTATTGTTTTCCATGTATCTCCACATCTGAGTAAATTACCGTTTATTAGTTTTTTGGGGTTTTTTTAAATTTATATTTAGAAGCAAATCACAATGTTAGAATACTTTGTGTCACAAATTATTTTAGTTTCAGCACAGTATGTAATGGTATATTGAGCTTCTCATAACGTCTCATTTTCAATATGGTCTCACAGCTAAAGCAGCCTACATTGCTTTGTTTGGCTTTCACAGCTGAAGGAAAATGTCTGAAAATTCCTGATGGAATGAATTTAAATGAAGGTTTTTGGGGTTTTTTTTTTTTATTTGAATGATGGGAAATGAGGATGAGAAGGCAATGTTATTATCATAACACATATATATACAATAACATATATGTATATTATTTATTTTTAAAACATAGGTTTTGTGTTACAAATCCTTTTAGTCTGTATCAGAACAGTATGATATGGGTGGTACTCTTCAGATGCCTTCTTCTACCAAGTGTGACAACTTTACTCCAACTTCTATGTAGCAATTATACTCACTTCCACCCAAGACACTTTTACAATCTCTTCCTCCTTACCTTTTACCACAAAACAGAGACAACCTTTATGCAAAGCAGCATCAGATGTGGACTTCACAAGCCACATTACGGGTTACCTATTTGAGAGAGCAGTGACTCCAAATAAAAATGTTTACATGGTCAAGGAGATACGTTAATTCTCCTAGCATGAGGCAATCTCTAGAACCAAAATATGCACCAAGTACACAGTGTAAAGTGGTTGCTGATAGGAAGAGCATCTAACCACAGAAAGCGTCAAAGTGGAATGTAATGAGCAGGATGCAGGCTCTGAAAGTTTCATTTTAAGATACCTGTCCAAGAGGACTATTATTCTCATCAAGAAACAGCTACAGGGAAGATGGAACCCTTTAGTCCTCTTCATATAAGACAACCACTCTAATTTGGTAGCATGATAAAATGCAATGTCAACATTAATACATACACAGAACCATATCTGAATAGTTTTCTTAGTTGCTGTTTGTATACATTGGGGCAGACTATGACAATCTATCCAACCTATGCCACAATAGAATCACAAATGTAAAAAAATGATGATGATGATACTGGTTGTTATGTCCTATTTAGGTAACACAGTACACTTTATCCAATTTTAACCACAAAGTTCTTAAGGTGAAAAGGCAAAAAAAGAGTCTGTAAATTCCCATATAAATGAAAGGATTATGTGTTTGATTTTCTGTTTCAGAGGTTATTGACCTCATGGTCAGGAGTTCAAATTTTTTCTACTATAATAATAGTGTCGCATCTCTAATTAAGGCTTCATGTTTAAAGCTGACCTGGAGTAGAGAGGGCATGTCATTGAAGAGGTTGCAAATGGCAACAAAAGGACTTTGGCAAACACAATTGATTGACCAAATGATTAATCAAACAATCGATTAGTTTGTTTGTTATTCGTCAATTGGTTAACTATTTAACCAAGAAGTGAAATTGAAGTGTGTGTGTTTATTGTTGGCATAATGATTCTCTCAAGATACATCAAAATCTGTTTCGACACTCATGTTCACATCAAGAATCTTGCAAATCAATTATAAAAACAAAGCCTACATTGGTCTCAATTAAACCTCTCAAAATTTCATATTAATTTACGTTCTAAACAAGCTTGATAATGAAAGTTATTTTACAAAATACTTCATTATTTTCAAAATTAATTGAAACAAAGACAGTATATTTCAATAGAAATATGGTAACAAAAGGGTTACTGTACTGGCCTGATGAAAAAAAAGCCTCATGACTGAGTGGTTGGCATAGGAATGGCATTCAAAAACAATAACATGTTTTAATGGCTTAGTCAGAGAAGGAAACCATGAGTCATTGGTTATCCTCAGACTGGAGACCTGGTTCAAATGCTTGCAACAAAGTGGATTCCACTGAAAATATTCACAAAGCTAGACGGTGGTATTAAAACCAAGCAATAGACTAAGTCTATCACCTGAGTACAGGAATTTGTCCATTCGACAGGTTTCTGCACAATATACCAAATTTTACTTGCAGGCTTGCGTTGACCCAAGGCTATTATAAAAGACACTTGGTTAAAGAACAATACAGTGAAATGAAACCTGGGACCATCATTGCAAACTTCTTAACCAAATCCTGGAAACAATATCAAATCTGAAACCATGTCATTTCAAAGTAAACTTCCCTGCCATATGGCTATGTGTGCATCCAATTGCTCTAAAATAAATATGTAAACAACAAAATATTTAAAACTTTAAATACAACAATGACGTCTTAAGACTAGGCAAAAAGCCAGTTCTGCAGAGGGAATATACAAGAATTTCTTTGAATATGCAACATCAGTGTAAATTTCAACATAATAAAACATATGGCATATGCAGTTGAATATTTTTATTTTGTATGAGGAACCAAGAGAATAGCAACAGAGTCAAGTTAGTTGACTTCTTCACTTAAAAATGCAAAATGTTATGAATATCAGTCAATCTATATACTACTAAAACTCTGATCTTGCGTGCTTGCTTGTCTGTTATGTAATACAGCTAAAAGGCACATAATGGGTAAATACTTTGAAAGCAAGTTGTCTCTGAAATGGGAATATAAATGGAATAAAACAAATTTCGCATAAATCAAACCCCGGGTTCCTGAGATTCGCGGGTTTTGGGGGTACCTTCGTAAATAGCCAAAACGGTGCATACTGGTAAAAATACCCCGAAAGTAACATAACCCTGCCTACCTTCGTAAATCGGACATGGACAATATTTTCCATTTTCAAAAAATAGCAAGGAATTCATTTAAATTCAATTTATCTTATTTTATAATGAATATCAAAAGAAATAATCCATTTGTTTTTTTTTGTTGCCATTCTGTAGACAAGAGAGACAGAGAGGGTGTGAGAGAGAGAGAGGCATGAGAGAGAGAAAGAGAGAGTGAGGGATGAGAGAGAGAATGAAGAGATGAGAGAGAGAGGGGGGATGACAGATAGAGAAAGAGACAGCATCCGTTAACTTTTTTTATTTAAACTTTCTCCCTTCCTTAATGTTATTTCTTTCTCTCTCTCTCTCTCTCTCTCTCTCTCTTTCACAGTCCTACTGTTACCATGTGTATCTGTACTTAAGTTAGAGACATATATATATATTTGTGGGTGTGTGTAAGTGAACGTGACCCAACAGGTCACGGGTGGTCTAGTATTACATATGAATATAGAAGTGATTAGAAAGAGAAACACTCACAATTTTCAACTGGCTTTTATCCATACATAAGGATTAATATGAAGAGAATAAAACAAAATCTTTCAAAACTTTCATTCAAATAAGCCACTTCTCTACAGAAATGACAAATCAAGCTTCATGGTAATATTATAAAAATATTTTCAAAGCATACAGAAAAATCAGTATAAAACAACTAAATATGAAAAATAATCCCTGATAATATCAATGTTATCATGAAGTAAAAATCTCCTCACTTAAATTTTTCTTGTCTCTTGCCAGAAAATGTTGATGCCTTTAGTTCCCAGTTGTTTTTCTTGGCTCATTTTGAGTATAAGTTATCTCTTTGTAGGCTTACATTACAGTTTTAGTGACTAGTATTCATAATTCATCTCCAAAGATTGCAAACAAACAACACAGAGAACCCAGATTTCCCAATCATACAGTGCATTACCTGTAATTCATCATACTTCACTTTTTATATAAATACAGACTTTCCAAGTCAAACTAGTCTAGTATTCTTTAAACATGAAATTACTGTACAGCTTAGTACAGGTGACCTGTGAGTATTCATGGATTAGATGTGCTACTTCTAGTTAACCATTGTTATAACCTGATCTGAATATGATGTATGATGCATATAGCTAAAACAATGAATAGTGAAGGTTGGTTGCATAATTGATGTTAGAAATTCATCTCATAATACATGTATTGATAAATTTATTTTTTAAAACAGCAGTAGTTTAATAAAAACATTTCATATTTTCTTATACAAAAAGAGATTAAATTAGTTTACAGATTTTCTTATAAAAAAAGAGATTAAATTAGTTTACAGATAACTATCACGTGGTTTTGAATTCTATTTAATGATATTAGAAATAGACACTTATAGATTATCAAATATCACTATCAATTGGTACAATGTAAAAAGCACTGGTGCTGGTGCCATGTAAAAAGCACTGGTGCTGATGCCATGTAAAAAGCACTGGTGCTGGTGCCATGTAAAAAGCACTGGTGCTGGTGCCATGTAAAAAGCATTGGTGATAGTGCCATGTAAAAAGCACCCAGTACACTCTGTAAAGTGGTTGGCATTAGCAAGGGCATCCAGCTGTAGAAACCAAGCCAAAACGGACTGTGGAACCTGGTGCAGCCCCTGGCCTTACCAGCTGCTGTCTAGCCATCCAACCTATGCCAGCATGGAAAGCGGACGTTAAATGAAGATGAAGAAGAATAGAAGAACAATAAAGGTGAGTACAATGAAAAGAAGAGTACAATAGTGTGCTTCATTCTTCTAAGTTCTGGGTTCAAATCCTACTGAAGATGAATTTATTTTCGATTCTATAAAATCTGTTAAACTAAGTACCAGTAATATCTGTCCCTTATACTGATAGCTTAACTTTATTATTCATATCTGCCTCATCTCATGCAATGAAATGGGTGCCACAGTCTTAAACATATCCTTTCATATCCCTTACAAAACCCTGTCAAGTGGTTCTTAAGAGTCTAGGACATCTAATCTTATCAGCTATGAGATATTTATTTTTAAAAGGATTGCAACAAGTGGCAAGATGCTTTGAGTGTGCAAACCTATACAAGTTTGGAAAAAAGATGTGAAACCAACTTGAAAAATGAAAGACGCATTGAATGTAAGATCTAACTTTCCAACTGAAGCCGTATATAATTATTTAATCAATTTTTAGTTAGTCTGAGTGAAAAAAAAAGGTAATGCTTTTAATATCTTTCTAGACTAAGGATAAGGAAAATAGGTGAGATTAAAGCTAATATTGCAGGTTAGGTGAAAAGAAAACTTGGACAGAGATATAGTACTCAAAATATGCAATTCTAAGAAAGTTGGTTACAGCAGACTTCCTCATACAAGTGATATACCATAAAATCACTTGGGTGATCTGAGGAGGGGGGGATTCAAAAAGTTGTTTAACCATTTTAATAGCAATTTACCTTAGACAGGCTACACTATAAAGTGTTTAAATGAAAAAATCTCAGTCATAACCATTATAACGTGAGATTTCAATTAGTCAACACTAATATACCAATATAAATGAATAAGTCAATAGTCAACACCAATATTCCAATATAAGCAAATATACCAATATATGTCTAAAGTGGTCACTCAACCTACTAGAAATAGCAACTAAATATCTTTCAAATAACACTCAACAGTTTTAAAAAATGGGACATTAAATAAAGTAATCCTGAATACACAAAAAGACAGGATTGTCATAGCTAGAATGTCTGATCAAGGCTGACACAGGGATAATTAACAGCAACAACCTGTAAATCACACAGACATAACCAACAAAAAAGCCTCTATATGGTCACTTAACCTGCTAGAAATAGCAACCAAATGTCCCTCATCTTAAAGGAAAGACACATTGTATAATGTAGATCTTGATGCACTACATCTGAAAATAATATAGTATCATCATGGCAGAAATGCTTTTACTCATAGCTTTGAAATGGGACCAAACAACAACCTGTAATATACTGGAGTTGATGCAATCCCAAGTTGGTAGTTGAAACTTCATGTTGTTAAACACAAACAGAAAGAAAGGCACAAAACATAAGAAACTGAAAAAAGAGAGAAACAAACACAAATAGAGAAGAAGTAGCTTATTTCATTCCTTATTTATATCTTTGCTTGCTGATTTTCTAAGAGGTTATTTAATTGCATTTGTAGAATTCACTAAAAATAAATATTAAATTACAACTTTGGCATCCATCAGCACTGAAATTATTTTGTAGCCCCATAACAGTTCCATATGCCACCAGGGACATCGAAATATTTCTGCACTGCTTTTATTTATTTATTAATAAATTAGAAATGTCTCCAAAGACCTAACGAAGGCCACAAGTTCCATAGCATTACCACTCCTTTAGATTTATTTGCTGCCGACATGGTTCCAGGTTCAGTTCCACTGCATAGCACCTTGGGCAAATGTCTTCTACTATGGTCCTGGGCTGACCAAAGTCTTATGAGTGGATTTGGAAGACAGAAATTGGAAAAAGCCCATTGTATATACACATATGTGTGTGTGTGTGTGTGTGTGTGTGTGTGTGTGTGTGTGTGTGTGTGTGTGTGTGTGTGTGTCTCTGAAGTGTGTGTGTACATGTATCGTTGTGATTGTCCCCACCACCACTTGAACGCCGGTGTTGGTTTGTTTACATCACCACAACTTAATAGTCCAGAAAAAGATACCGATACAATAATTACCAGACTTTAAAAATGGTTTGCTCAATCAAGGGATGGCCTGGCCTCAAACAACTACCACCACCAATTAGTCCTAGGGTACTTTTAGTAGTGTTCCTTCTTCTACAAACATTCAAACCTGACTCTCATAACCATGTTCTCTTCTGCCCATGTCTTTCCTGCAGACACTGTCCAACAGATATTCAGGCTGGTGGATGTCAACCATACAAATGAGGAAGGAGCCTGCAAAGGTCACAGACACTACCTTTCCTCCCTTGACATATCTATAAAAAGAAAGTGCGACTAAGTACTAATACTAATAATAATATTGATTTTTAACTTTGACAGAAGGTGACACATTTTGGAGAGGAGCATAGACAACTGAACTGGCCTAAATACTTCAATGGTACTTATTTTTTCCACAGTGGAATGATGAAAGACAACATCAAAATTCATTGGAGGCTTACAGCTCATGAATACACCTAATGTAATATTTGGAGACAGAAATAGCTGATTTGGTTTAATCAAGCTAGTGTGTGTGTGTGTGTGTGTATCATCATCATCATCATCATCCTTTAACGTCTCTTTTTCCATGCAGGCATGGGTTAGACGGTTTGACTGGAAACT
>JAOPUL010003388.1:70603166-70618279 GCA_027564515.1 Octopus rubescens
CATCCTCCTCCTTTAACGTCTATTTTCCATGCTGGTATGGGTTGGACGGTTTGACCGGAACTGGCAAGCCGGGAGGAGGGGGACTGCACCAGGTTGTAGTCTGATTTGTCCTGGTTTCTACGGTTGCATGCCCTTCCTAAGGCCAACCACTTCACAGTGTGTTCTGGGTGCTTTTAATGTGCCACTGGCACCGGACTCTTGGCACTAGTGCTTTTATATGGCACCGTCACGAGTGCTTTTTAAGTGGCACCACAGGGGCGATTGGTAGTCAGACAGCCATATAGACCGGGGAAGGATGAGACATATAGACTGGGGACAGACAGACATAAGGACATATACAAATATACATAGCCCGGTAGCCTGTGTGCACCATCTTCGGACCATCTTCGTAGAGCGTCGGCCTGTGTGCATGTGCTCGAACACCCTTCATATCGGTGGCAGTGAAGCGTGGGCGGGAGGGAAAACTTTCAAACAGTGAGGTAGAGTGGGAACTCGTAACTAAGGACATATTTCCACATTTCTAGCAACAGGAAATCTCGACGCAGCTGCTTCTTAGCAACAGGACTCTCGACACGGACACTTCTCAGCAATAGGACTCTAGGCACAGCCGCTTCTTAGCAACAGGACTCTCAACGCGGCCACTTCTTAGCAACAGGACTCTCGACACAGCCGCTTCTTAGCGACAGGAACTCTCGGCGCAGCCGCTTCTTAGCAACAGGACTCTCGATGCAGCTGCTTCTTAGCAACAGAACTCTCAACGCAACCACTTTTCTTAGCCACAGGACTCTTGGCGTGGACGTGTCTTAGCAACAGGACTCTCGACGTGGCCACTTTTGAGCAACAAGAACTCTCAACGCAGCCACTTCTTAGCAACAAGGACTCTTGATGCGGCCACTTCTTAGCAACAAGGACTCTTGACATGGCCGCTTCTTAGCAACAAGGGCTCTTGACATGGCCGCTTTTTAGCAACAAGAACTCTTGACGCGGCCACTTCTTAGCAACAAGGACTCGACGTGGCCGCTTCTTAGCAACAAGGACTCTTGACGCGGCTGCTTCTTAGCAACAAGGACTCTTGATGCGGCCACTTCTTAGCAACAAGGACTCTTGATGCGGCCACTTCTTAGCAACAAGGACTCTTGATGCGGCCACTTCTTAGCAAGAAAGACTCTCGACTAGGCCGCTTCTTAGCAAGAAGGACTCTCAATGCAGCCGTTGCTTAGCAACAAGGGCTCACGATGCAGTCGCTTCATAGCAACAGGAACTTTTGACACGGCCGCTTCTGAGGAATAGGACTCTCAATGCAGCTGCTTTCTGGACGGGCACAGGACTCTCGATGTGGATGGGTCTTCTTGAATACAGCAAGGCATCAACTCAGTCCTAATCCTCTTATCTTTTTTCAGTTATCAGGTATTAAGGTGTCCTCATTTTAACTCTTTAGCATTCATATTATTCTGTCAAAAGTATGCTTATTTATTCATATTGCTTTGAATTAACCATGCATTATCTTGTAGCTTTGAGATTTTGATGAGGTAACTATTAATTTTTAGAATGATATTGTAGGGTTGGTATAAGAGGCCAGATCTGACCAGTTTAAGCATAAAACAGGTAGAATATTTTGGCCAGATACGGCTGGTTTAAACGCTAAAGGGTTAAAGATAGCAGGATTTGCTATGAGGAAGATTTAGCTGTTATTTCTAGCAAGTCAAGCAATCATGGAGAGACTCCCTCATTGGCTCAGACTACTAATTGTTCAACTTTTACATCAGTCTACCCTTCATTTACAATTCTTTCATATATATCTAGAAATTAGAGACCTGTAAATTCTCTTATTTCTGTAATTAGCAGATACCCTCTTATATACACAATATTGCTGTTATACATGTTGCATGCTATTAATTTTATACCACTTCTTTTTCTCTCATAGCTTCCAATATACATTTTTGCTTATAAACTCAGCGACTAACTACTTGCATATCGCTTCCACATAGACACACCTGTCACATTCCTCTGAACTAACTAGTTGCACACCACCTCCACCAGGCCACTTGTCTCACCTCTCACCACACCTAATGTGTCTCCCCTCCAAGTCCCCATACTAATCACCTTATCCAATCCTTCTTCTGCAGAATTTCAATCCCTTAGAACTCTCCCCCTGTTCACATTGGCTTATCAACTGTATCGATTTCACCAGTTTCAAAGGACCTATCTTGGACTTGGGTACTACCCTTGTTACTCTGATGAAACTACAGAAATAAAAATAAAAAAACCTCAGTAAAAAATTTTTTTTAATGATAAGAAATAAAACATTGAAGATAGAAATCTACATAAATATGCTAATTATAAAATATTTTCATAAAGACATCTATTACATACATATATGAAGCAAAATAGATAAGTGGATAAGGTATTGAACTACTAAATCTTGGATAACAAGTTCAAATATAAGCATTTATTGTGTCTTTGATCATAATATTCACTTTTTTTTCTCATGTTTTTGTTTACCTAACTCAATGACCCCAGTCTACCTAGTAGCAAGTAGTAAACCCTGATGTGTAGAATGGCTTTTTGTCTAATTATTAAAAGAATGAAAAGGCAATATTATGCTACAGAAGAGAAAAACTGAAACAAACATCGAGTTTGTCATTCCTCAACAGCTCAGGACATCAGGAAAAGGATAAAAACTGAGTTTCTCATAAGTTTATAAAGTACTTGAAATAATTGGATGTTTATCAGGATTACAAGGCACATTCTAACAAGTCTGAAGAGTTTATGATTCTAGGGTCAACAAAATATCTTTCCTATTTCTGTGTAAAACAGTCACCATCAGGTCAAGTTGCAAACAAGAGCCATGAATCAGCAATAAAGAAAAAGTTTCCAGATAACAAATTAGTATCAGAATACTGAGACAGATGAACTTAGGCTGAGAGAAAGTAGAGAAAATAGATTAATTACATTTGGACAGTATTATTAAGAGGAAGTGTTAAGTATTTCACTGGTGTATCTAAAACAGATATTAAGTGATATAGAAGTACTACAAATGATGACTTGAAAGAATTTGAAAGTATATCCCTCTTATAAGATAGAATATTGTTTTTCATGGTATGTGAAAGAAAATTACAAATTAGAATACGTAAATAACCCTTATACAGCCCAACCATAGGATTTCCTTTCTGGCTATATTCAATCTACAGAAACTAAAACTGAACTAAAGAGATGCAATTTTAGGATGAGGTATTAAAACAATTAATATTCTAAAAATTAAAAAGGCAGTGAGTTGGTAGAATCTTTCTTTAGCATGCCAGGCAAAATGCTTAGCGGCATTTCGTCCGTCTTTATGCTCTGTGTTCAAATTCCACCACGGTCGACACTGCCATTCATCCTTTCAGGGTGGATAAAATAAGTACTAGTTGAGCACTGCTGTCGATGTAATTGACTTAGCCCCTCACCCGAAATTGCTGGCCTTGTGCCAAAATTTGAAACTAATATTCTAAAAATAAATTTTTTATTTGTTGGTATTAAAACTTTTTGATATCAGCCTGCCCGAGACTGCACCTGTTCTAACATAAAATGCATTCACTTAAAATGGTTAAAACAAAATCTTCCACCATAATCTTATCAGACAACCTTCTTTTAAGTTATAAGTTCCCAACACGTGTTTGATAATGAAAAAGTTATTTTATCAAATCCCTGTAAAATGATTATTTTTAAGATTAACCGAAAAACAGGAAATGTATTTCAGTAGAAATATGATCACAAAAATGTCAAAGTTGAACCACTTCTAAAGAGTATTTTAAAGAGAAGACTTTCTAACAACTTTTACAATAGCAAAAAACCAAGTACGTAAGTAGATTTTGGAAGCACATTTAAGTGTGCAAAATATAGTCAATGAACTTTCTATATCATAAAATCCAAAGGTAAAAAACAGTAAATTTTAGAAGTATGTAGAAGCCTTCAAATTATAAGGAAGTGGACTTGTGCTGATCAAACTCTCCCCCTCCATTGAGTACAGCATAATGAAGGTATTCCAATTTCAACAAAGAATTAAAACTGAATGACAATATATTTACAAACTGCTTACCATCACACCATTTGTCTTCAAGATTAAGAAAGAAGAAAAAGAATCCTGATTTTTCTATGTAACAAGACCAATTGTTGAAGGGGAGAGGAGGAATCAATTATTTCAAGCACAGGGTATTACTTAACCCTTACAGCTCAACCATGGGATTTCCCTTCTACCTATACTCTAACTACAGAAACAAAAAGTGGACTAAAATGATGCAATTTTCCAATAAACTATTAAAATAGTTAATATTTTAATACTATGATGAGTAAAATGTCTTGCAGTAATATAGTTGTGTAGCCTTACATTCTGAGTTCAAATCCCAAAGGTTGATTTTGCCTTTCATCGTGCCAGAGTCAATAAAAAATATGCCAGTTGAGTCATAGTGTCATTTTAATTGACTCTACCCATCCTCAAAATTTGAGTCAATTTTAATATTCTTTAATTATCTGAGTTCAGATTCTGCCAAGGCTGACTTTGCCTTCCATCCTTTCGGGGTCAATAAAATAAGTACCAGTTGAGCACTGGGGTCAATGTAATCGACTTTCCCCCATCCCCAAAATTACTGGCCTTGTGCCAAAATTTGAAACCAATATTCTCTAATTATCCAATCCGTCATATTTCCTGCAGCAAACATTCACCTATATATTGTCTTAGACAAGCTAACAAAGGAGTCTCTACACCATTGCTCAATATGCTAACTGTATAGCAGCTCATCTCTCTCTATGTCTTAGGTAATTTTAAGCAAAAAAGAAGAAAAAGCTGAATTTAAGTGTAGGTGGTCAGGAAAATACAAAACTAGAAATACTAAGAAAGGAGAAAAAAAAAGACAAATAGAAAGATGAAAAAATACAATGCTGAAACTATTCAAACATGACACCCTCACCCCAACGGTGAATTTAGAAAGAAAACTGGTTTTCTAGTTTTGTGGTTACAATTTAAAGTGGTACTCATTGAACATGACAAATTGAAGTATTTAGACTACATAAAAATAAATTAATGTATATATATATAAAGAAAAGAATAACCTACTGTTACAAAGTTCAGGGAAATAGCAACAACATGAAATAAGGAGTGTCATTTTGCTAAATCAATAAAGCTTTAAACTACTAGGTTAGAAAAGTCAGATTCGGGGTTAGCAACCAATTGAGAGTAATCTTGTGACTTGTAAAGTGTCTGTGAAGAAAGGTACTGAAGTTGTGAAGAAAGAAATAGAAAAAGAAATACACTAAAGTGTGTCAAGTTGTAAGTTGAAAGGTTACTATTCACCACAGGATCAGCTAAAGAAGGGCAGAACTAAACTTGTAGCAACTAACAGCACTCATGTCTACTGAATGATTTTACTCAACATTTCCATTGATAATGGTGAAACACTTCACATCTTAAAATAGTTTAAGATGATACTTTCTTTCTTTTATTTAACTATTTTTCTTTTAAAAAAATAATCTTCTGAAAATGTTAATTTCTTGTAGAACAGTAGTATAAATGTCAAGACCATTAAATAATTACTTGAAAAGGTGAAAACTATCATTGTGCAAGAAGGTAAATATTCATCAAAACAAGTCTGAAATCCTAATTTAGTCCTTGGTTTAAATCAGTTCTCTTATGATATTAAAGATCCTGCAAAGAGCATAAATATCACATGATCATTCTCTTCTTGAGTAAAATATATTCCTTTCTCTATCTGTGATCATACTAAATGTATACACACTGTTAAAAGGCATGACGTGGAATTCTCTGATATAAAATCTTTTCACAGACTTGTGTTAAAAACAATATATATCAGAGCAAAACAAACATCACTGCAGTGATTCATGAGAATGACAGATGTGTTTCGCTTTTCTTGAAGTTTGTCAATGTTGTGCATCCAACTGTCATTTGCTTAGATGAAATTTATGCCTTGATATATAAGAAACAATGAATAAACCATCCACTGCTATTGTGGAAGTATGTCATTGAGTACCATAAAGTGATAGTTAATTCTTGGTGAATTCAGTCACAAACCAGTTTCAGTTCCCAGCTGGAACCACTTCAATTTATGTCACAAATTCGACTAAGAAAAGCATGAATGGCAATATTGATAATTTGGTGCCACTTTAGTGTGCAGTTTACCTGACCTTTTACACATTAGCATGCAGATCAGGTCATTTCATAATATAGACTATGGAATCTGCAGTAGACTGCACATTAAACTAGCAATCTACCTTTCTGTGAAGCATTTTCAGCAAATCCAGGAAGGAAGGAACTTCACCATTTATACAGACCACAAACCTCTTAGTTTTGCCTTGCGGTCCAAGCCGGACAAGTATTCACCAAAAGAGACCAGACATCTTGATTTTACATCGCAATTTACCAGCGATATTCAGCATATCTCCAGTGCACAAAATACTGCAGCAGATGCATTATCCCGTCTGCCAATCAATTCTTTAGCATCCACAGCGAAGATCAATCTGAATGTGTCGTCCTCAGAGCAACCTCCTCTGAACTCAATTGAGATGTCTTCTCCTGAATTTGCAACGTGCAAATTCAAATACTTGCCCGTACAAACCGCTGATAAGCAAATCCTGTGTGACGTTTCAATGGATTCGCCTCGTCCCAGAGACTCATAGACAAGCTGTTTTTGACACCCTGGAGCCTTGGCGAAACTCAATACGGCTAGATTCTTTCTTCTGGTCAAACATGAAGTGTGACATCACCATATGGCCTTGATCTTGCCCCACTGCCAAAAGTCGAAGGTGCACAAACATATTTGTGCACCCTCGGCACCTTCAGCACCAGATGCACATTTCCGTCACATCCACATTGATCTGGTTGGACCCTGGCCCATCAGTCAAGGATATACTTATATCCTTACCTGTATTGATCGTTTCAGCCGCTGGCCTGAAGCCATTCCTCTAACGGATATTACTGCTGACTTTGTAGTGCGAGCCCTGGTATTGGGATGGATATCGCACTATGGCGTCCCTACAAACATCACTACAGATCACAGTAGACAATTTGAGTCCCACCTCTTCTTGGAACTCATCAAGATTTGTGGTGCCCAGCAGATATGCACTACGAGTTACCATCTTGCTTCTAATGGAATGGTGGAACGTTTCCACCGACAGTTGAAAGCCACTTTCCACGCATATCCTGACGATCAACGCTGGAGCGAGTACCTATCAATAATACTCCTTGGTATTCAAGCTTCTCTCAAAGAAGACTTCGCATGCTGAACTGCTGTATGATGTTACATTGTCCTTACCTGGACAAATCCTTGCCCCAGTGGATCTGTCTACTCAAGACCCTATGCTGTATGTGGACCACATTCGTACATATTTTTAGGACCTGCCACTGATGAACACTCAGCACCAATCTGTAAAACCTGCAGTCCCGAGGGACATGCCCTCATGGACCCACGTCTTGGTCAAGAACGATGCTGTGAGAAGTCCTCTCATGATTCTATTGTGCTCTGGCATGAACGGGAAAACATTTCACCATCGAGCAAAACGGTTCCAGAGACACTGTCTATGTTGATAGACTAAAAAGGGCCTATACGGACCATCATACCCCGGAGCTGCATACATCCCTCCCCCCATGTACATTGTTCCACAGACATTGCTACAAGTACCCCCTGTTCAGACTACAAGTTGATATAAACAACATGAGAAAAAACATGCATATAAAAAATGAGGAAATGATGACAGGTACTTAGGGTGAGTTCAATATATGTAGCTGAACTCATCTGTCTCACATACATACATGTATCCTTATCAGATCTTTCCTAGTATTTTTTATAATTATACTCTGGCCTAACATTTGACAATTCTAAGTTCTCTTGCAATGGTTTAGCTTCAAGTCTTCATATAAATGTTTGCAGTTTTCTCACATTATTGACTTTTGCTGCACCTTACAACAAATATGGTGCATATATACATCAATAACATACACACCATATTCTCTTATCATTTTTTCATGAAAGAATCACAACCCATGTTTTGCTTGCCTTCCTTCCATCCAGCTACTTTCCTCTATAGACCTTGCTACGGTCGTGTTGAATATAGAGATAAGTTTAAATGGCTTAGCGCACCCAGCATCTTCTTGTGTTTCTTGGTCACACCATTGATGTAGATGGCATTTGATCTCTACCAGACAAAGTCCGAGTAATTGAAGACATTCCTCCTACTTCCCTTCGGCAGTTGTGCCACTTCCTTGGCTTAATGAATATTTTATCGTCAATTCATTCCTCTCTGCACTGGATTCCTGACTCCATTTACCGAGCTTCTAACGAACAGATGCAAGAAAAATGAAACCATTTCGCTGATTCCTACTCAAACAAAAGCTTTTGAAGCTGTGAAGCACAAACTCTTTAAAGCATCTCTTCTTGCACACCCTGTCTCTGATGCAAAGCTTTCGCTTATGGTTGATGCATTAGACACTGCAAGCAGTGCTGTTTTACAGCAATTTCATCAGCAACATTTGCAACTTCTTGCTTTTTACTCTCAGCAGCTGCATATATTGGACCCTAACTGCTTGTCATCATTTCCTCCTTTTTTATATGCATGTTTTTTCTCTTGTTGTTTATATCGACTTGTAGTCTGAGCAGAGGGTACTTGTAGTGAAGTCAGCTATAGCAATGTGACACAGTTGTGCTGCGGTTATTTCAGCCAATCAGAGCTGGGCACGCATTAACACGTAAAGGCAGTTTTTCTGTCAGTTAAGTCGCATCTGATTTCAGTTAGGCTGCGGACACCGAACAGTGAACATCACCTTTCCACTAACTCACCATCAGTCTGGCTCCGGAGATTCAACCAAGGACGCCAATATCTGCTAAGTCTTCTCCACCAACTCAACTTGCTTTGACTCTGGCACACTTAACATCCTCTCGTTAACAACCAGAAATAAATATCTATACTAAATATAAACACGCCTTCTGATATTTATCTCTGCACATATACACTTTGTATAACAACTCTCACTTCTAAATCAATGACAATCTCATCTCTCTAAAGAAGTATTTCATTACATTACCATTTACCATCTCATATTGTCATTGGTATCAGACATTTTGTTTTGTCTGCCTGTTTTTATTACATTATACTGATTGTTATTTAATAGTATCTTGTGTTTCTTCAAACATATGAGCAAACAATACTAATTGTTACAAAATTTTTTTTCTTTTCAAAGCTTAAAATATTTTGGAACCAGAACTTGCTATCAAGACTTTGTTGGCAAGTTCTGATTTCAGAATACAGGAGGAGTACTGGTTTCAAAAGTACAGGAGGAATTAGAGAATTCAGCAGAATACATGAATACAAAACAAAAAACAAACATGATCTATGGAAGTTTGCAGAGAATATTTCAAATCATTCAGCAGCCAATTGCTATGAAATAAAGTTACATAATGCAATAAAAGCATCTTTTCAAGTTGTTAATTCAGAGACTATCTTAGAGATTAGAAATTCAATAATCATTAATGAGAACTCATTGTTTGAGAAGCAACCAATAATATAAAGTATGCCATCAAAATCAGATTCTATTACATTAACAATATTATAGAGTGGAGGCATGCAGGAAGTTCAATATAGGTTGATTTATACGACAATAAGAGTCTGAAGTAAAAGCAAACAAGTTCGAATGTTATTCTCAGAGATTGTATATACTAATGCATATTTGAAATGCTAAGGAAACAAAAACAAGAACAAAAAAATTCCTTTCACTCACTCAGTAAACAGATTTCCTATCCAATATTAATCACTCACTATAAGATTTCAAAGATATTACTTATTTATTTTCACCATTGAAAAGTGTGTGTGCATATGTATATTGTCTCCTAAAACTAAATTGCAACCTTGCTCAAGTATATTTAAAGTATCTCAGGTTATACTTGTGTTACATAAATATCATACCAAGAAGATTTTTCAATATGCAACCCTTCACTCATCGGGTTATTTATTCAGCCCAGCAGCTATTCACAATATTAGCGAATGTATTATTCACTGTTTCCAAGATCTGAGGTGGTAAATCTTGCCTAGGCATGTGACTGGCTGTGCATCTGAAGTTCTCACTAGCTGTTGCCGAGATGATTTTTTTTGTCTCTCTCTCTCTGAAATATATGTTGTTTTTAAACACAGCACGTCCATAAGCGATTTTATCTTAGATGAAAACCACAGTAGCTTGCCTGTCAAGAGTGTATATACATGAAGTATGATACATAGGTAGTGATATCAATTTAGTACTGCTTCAATAGCATTCACTAGATTATTTATTCAGCCCAGCAGCTATCTGCAATACCAGTGAATGTATTATTCACAGTTTCCTATATCAGAGGCAGCAGATCTCATCTAAGAATGTTACTAGCAATGAGTACATGTCATTGACAAGACCTAAGAAGGCTGAAATGCATCTGGCATTCTTGCAAGCCAAGATGTTTTTTCAGCTCTCTCCTATATAAAATGTGTTTTAAACATAGCATGTTCGTAGGAGATTTTATCTAGGATGAAAAACACGATAACTTGCCTATCAATGGTGTATATTCAAAGCATGATACATAGAGGGTTATCTACATACACACAACATATTTTTCTTTCTTACTTTGATATAATTGATATATCTGGAGAGATAAAGTCATTTGATTCTCACAACTATCCAACAAAGATACACTTTACTTTTCAAGGATCCTTACAAATCTTAACACACATTTCAACTCATTATAACGATTTTAAGATAGGAACAATAATTTTTATTTTCCACTTTAAAGTATAGCAGTATGTTTGTCTCTAGCTATAAGATGAATGTTCATAATGACAAGCTTGGTTTTTATATTTTTAGTTGATATCTGTGGTTAGCAATTTCCCTCACCTTGTTTATTTATAGATGCAAGAACAAAATGGAATATTTAAATTTCAAAAAGCATATTAATTTATGTTGTACCTCCTTGATGCTTAAACATTTTTAACGATAAAAATGACACCGCACCCCCAAGTAATTTTCCCTTGATCTGGGAAAATGAAATAAAGCATGTTCTTGAGCATATATTCACATAGATAAATAACAATGCCAATGTTTCATGTGAAATAAAATAAAACATACACGGACTACATAATCTCAATAAGACTGCTATAAAAAGGAAAAAAGAAAACTAGGCGTAAATTCTGTTCTGACAATAACCCAAAGTGGACAAAGACAACTGTAAAAAGATTTCGATAGCTTACAGAATTTTGTGAAAACTCGGTTTTACTGACAAATAGAAAAACATTTAAAGCGTAAGGATATTTAAGAAGTGACGTTTGCGTCTTCACCTAGCTTTATCATAAATAATGTGTTTCGTTTACATAAATATTCTAGAATAACAAATCAACACTAAAACTCTACGCGCTGGTGTAAATAATTTGTTATAATGGAATAATGAACACGAGAAAATTAACCTTAGCAATTGAGTCAGCTAAATAAATCACAGAGGAATTTTGTTTCATTTCCACTCCTCGTTTACAATCCAACATTAGTAAATATTTACAAATACAGACACATGCACGCACACATACACACACAAAGAAATCTGAAATTATTTCAGATTTAATTGATGTGTCGCTTGTCCCTAAAATACAAATTGTATTTCATTATGCGCAAAAACAATTATGAGCTATTTAAATGTTGTCAAATGATGTTATCCTAGTTGAAGAAAATATACAACACAGAACCCAGAAAGAGATAAACAAATTTTTATGAAAGTACTTAAACGACAGGAAGGAGAAAATTAGTTAATCTAAAACTAAATAAAACCACTTAATTCGAATCAGTGTACGCTGGATAAGAAAGGTTTATGTTTGTTCCAAGATAGTAAAATTTGTTAAAATATGATTTTTTTTGGCCACTGCGAATTTTATTCTTGGTATTAGCATTAATCGTGGGGTATAGTATTTTTTAACATCTCATACTCCCAAATATTTGAAGAATTCGAACAGAACCTTACATTTATTTATAGCTAATTTGGGGGTTACCTACCATTTTCACCCTCCACCTGAATCCTGAAGATCATCTTACGTTCAGATAGGTAATATCATAATGAGAATAACAGCATGGCTCTTTAAAAATCTGCAGGTAACAACTGTGTTGTATTTATCACAGTCCTTACTAGAATTTTTTTCTGTTATCTAAGCAATATGCAATGAGAAATAAAGCTTCTGCCCTACGCTGATCAGTTTAAGATGGTAAATGAGTGTAGATAAAGTTCTGTTTATAAATATGTCCACATTTCAATTGATTAATAGAAATATTAACGTGTAACATTTGAGAAGATAAGGTTTCTTTAGAGAATGTTTGGTCGTTGATATATATATAGTACCACTCCTGTAATATTGACTCAGTTTGTGTCAATATTGCTAACACATTAGAGAAGGCAAGTGCTGTAGGGTGAAAAGGTAAATTACTAGTGAGTCAACCCTGTGTGCCGAGTGTGCGACCCGGTTTCGTATTATTTCTTAGCATTCCACTTGACGTACTTTCAAAATGCCCGTCCCATAAAGGGATGATCGTCTGACAATTGTTCAAATCTCTTCCTCTAAATACCTAAAACTGTTTATTAAAAAAAATATGGTTAGTGAAACATGACTTCCAGTTTTGTTTCCAAAATTCACGTATTTAGGGAACAAGCTGCCTCTATTGTTAAGAGTGTGTGAGTGTTTAAAACCTGTGTTTATATTGAGACCAAATAATGCCATATTCCGGGCCCAAAATATCCAATTTACTAAACAATTCTAAGAGTAGTTGACATAGTACAGTGCAGAGGCATAACGTCTGTTTACGTTTCATGTTCGAATCATGCTAAAACTGACATTGCTTTCAGCTTTTTGAGGTCGATTAGAGAAGTAACAGGAAATTCAGTCAATTATCACCTATCACCTAGCCTTGTAACAATGTTTTAGACATATATCTAAGGTGGCGAATTGGCAAATATCGTTTGAGCGGTATTTGTAACCGCTCTTCGAGTTCTGAGTTCAAATCCCCTCGAAGTCAATTTGTCTTCCATTCTTCTGGGGTTGATAAATAAAGCCCTAATCAAGTACGGAGGTTGATTCTTCTCTCTCTAGCTTTGTATCTGAATCGGCGACATTACGCCGTAAAGGAACGTGGGGGTACCTCTCACACATCCCTCTCTCCAGAACCTACCTCTTCCCAGAAATACTAATATGAAACTGGAATCGTCCAAGGATGCTCATTGAGAAACGGAATAAAGAAGAAAAAAGTTTTTCCATATTATACAATGTTTTATATATTGACACAAACCTAAAAATGTATAGGGTATTGGGGGGGGGGAGGACAAAGTTGACTAAATCGACTTCATTACTGCTTTCACCTTAGACGGGTGAAATATATCGTCGATTCTGGAGGAATTTGAACACAGAAGAGAGCAAGAAGAAATTACTGACATTAAATAATTGTATGTACACGTTATAGCAGAGGTTGTAATACAAGCAATGAATATTCTTTTTAAAAAATGAATAAACAAATGTAATACTGATTTGCTTACAAGTAACCGCTTGACATGTCGAGGGGATGAGATGTCAAAGGGCAACTGGAGCTTTTCGTTGAGCAAGCCATATATATACAATTTAGAGCGACATCCAGGTGCAATAAACCCAATGAAAAAGAAAAAAAATGTGCGTGTGTTTGTGTGTGCGTGCATCCAAAAATTATACATATGTCATGTTGTGTAATCTCAGGTCAGCCCTGATCGATCAGACAATATTGAGAGAGAAAGGAGAGAGACAGACAGAAAAAGTAGTCGAAAGTGGAGAGAGGGAAACAATGAAAACAAACAAGGAATGTATTGAAGAATGAGAAAATGGCAGATTTAGTCATAAAACCTAAAACGAAAACAAAGTACAAGATATTCGTCTGAAAATGGGCTTTTTTGATGGATGTCTAATTAACAATTATGATACACATTTTAAATTTTGACTAAATTTTAAAAAGTACAAGGCTTTTTGACGTTCTCGAATGAGTGAAAATATTTTACTTTATTGGTTATGTTTTTTTTTTGCAATAAAATTTGTTGAATAAAAAATTACTAGAAACATTAAATATTTAATGTTCAATAAACGAGTACTTAAAACGGCGTATTGATTGCATTATGGTTTAGTAATTAAAACCGAAAAATATTTTTGGGAGGTAAATCAAATCGAAAAATGCAAGTCCAAATTTAGGGAAAAAAAGTGCAATTCCGTAACGAAAGTGAAACACAGAACAGAGAGAAGAGGAGAAAGGAAGGTGTGTTAGAAGAATAAACATTTTAGATGTTTTAGAAGTAGAGTAAAAATGTAAACACATGCAATTACTCTAGAAATATTCATAAAAACAAAATTAATTGATATTTTTTCATTTTTGTTAAAAAAAGATAATCAACGATGATAAAACAGGAATTTACATGAGAACAATAATTTCTTTAACAATCCTTAATTGTTCATTAAATATTTTCTTCTTTCTCTTTACATCTATATTTTCTGTAGGAAATTATTTCAAAATAAAAAAAAAAATTAAAAACAAGTGAAAGAAAATAGATAAAAAATAAAATTTACGTTTTCTAAGGTGTATAATTATCTTTCTCTTTTTTTGTTAATCCCTTGTATAGTTGAAAGTAGTGAGCAGAATGAAATATTCCATGATTTGATTGCTGTTACAAGTCATTCCTATATTGACAACAAAGTAGCTCGGACGCCATTGCCGGAGCTTTCGGTTCCGGTCAAAGTACGCAGGCGCATATATACATATACACAAACGTGTGTGTGTGTGTGTGGAAACCCACGAAACTCTCGGTCCTTGAGTCACTTATGTAGCTTTACGACTTATGCACACAAACACACACATATACAAACATATGTATGTTTCTCAAAATTCCACGAAACTCTCGGCCCTCGGGTCACTTATGTAGCTTTAGAGTTTTGAGTTTCTGTCTCCCCTTTGCTGTTTATCTTTACCTCATTTGTCTATATTTGTCTCTTCTGCCTCTCTCTCTCTCTCTCTCTCTCTCTCTCTCTCTCTCTTTCTCTCTCTCTCTCTCTGTCTCTCTCTCTCT
>JAOPUL010003388.1:70682995-70694709 GCA_027564515.1 Octopus rubescens
GCACAAGGCCAGCCATTTCGGGGGAGGGGTTTAGTTGATTACATTGACCCCAGTGTTAAACTGGTACTTATTTTATCCACCCCGGAAGGTTGAAAAGCAAAGTCGACTCTGGTGAAATTTGAACTCAGAACGTAGAGACGAACTAATAATAATAATAATAATAATAATAAACTTATTGCATACAGTGCTTAGGTGCACCACAACTCATCAGAAAGAGTAGCCAAAAGTGCATGCACAGTACATAGAATAATGCACAGGAAGTGAACAGTAAATGAGTTTTTTATTTTTTAAAAAAAAGGCGGGGGTGACATCAGGTGTACTGTTGGCAAATTTCAGGAAGCATGGTCAAGCGTCCTGTTGCTAAGAAGCGGCCGCATCGAGAGTCCTGTTGCTAAGAAGTGGCTGCATTGAGAGTCCTGTTGCTAAGAAGCGGCCGCATCGAGAGTCTTGTTGCTAAGAAGCGGCCGCATCAAGAGTCCTGTTGCTAAGTAGCGGCCGCATCGAGAGTCCTGTTGCTAAGTAGCGGCCGCATCGATATGTCTGTCTGTCATCCATCTGTCTACTTGTGGGGTGCCACGTAAAAGCATTAGCGTCGAGAGTCCGGTGCCTGTGGCACGTTAAAAGCACCCAGCACACACTGTAATGTGATTGACATTAGGAAGGGCATCCAGCCATAGAAACCAAGCCAAATCAGACTGGAACATGGTGTAACAGGCTGCAGTATAGTGTATCCTGTGCCACCAGTTCCTTGTATTGGGTACCATACATGGTAGGGTGGGATGTTGGCATGGGTCAGTAGCTCGGTTATCATTCAGTGGAGTATGACCACATTGCAGAAACAGTCTTTATGTGGGAGTAACGAAATTTGATGGTGTTACGTTACAATTGGGGCTGGATGATCAACATTGGTGGGGCTATAGTCTATATGATGTGGCAGGGATTAAATACCCTGCCCTTGTGTGTGTGTGGGACACCCAGGCCTAGGGTGGCATACCTGGATTGTCAGCTGCCAGCGGCTTCAAGTTCATTAACAGGGCATAGTACTTGTGGTGGCAACAATAAAATCGTTCATTCTTCCTGTTGATGATGGATACTGTAGGTTGGTGAAGTGTGTGTAATCTTTTGTGAAAGCAGAGTTGGAGTTCCAGGTGGGAGGGGGGGGGGTAATTAATGATACTTGATTTCATGTTGGGGAAGTTGTTCCAATGATTGCAGGGTCTACAAATGAAGCAGGAGAGGGAAGTGGAGTTTTGCCTATCCTTGTGCATGTGCCGTGTATACCTTGCCTTAGGAATCATTGGCCATCATGTATGTGTGTGTGTATATATATATATATATATATATATATTTTCCCCTTCTCAGTTGAGAGGTCTTTGCCTTGCAAGTTACTTGGTGACCTCACTGGTGCTGGTGCCACATAAAATGCACCAAGTACACTCTGTAAAGTGGTTGGTGTTAGGAAGAGCATCCAGCTGTAGAAACCTTCCCCAAAACAGACAGGAAAGCTTGGCACAGTCCTCAGGTTTGCCAACTCCTGTCAAACCATCCAACCCATGCCAGCATGGAAAACAGACGTTCGATGCTAATTAATGACATCCAGTATATGCAATTGAGGCAGTCTTTAATTAAAATAGCCATCTATGTATCATACTTAATGAATACACACTGTCGATAGGCTAGTTACCCCAGTATATGTTTTGAGATAGCATCTCTTATGGATTTGTTGTTTTAAAAACAATAAATATCAGAGTGAGACAAAAACATTTTCCCAGCAGCGGCCGGAGAACCTTATGGTGACATCATCATTTGTAGGTTGCAACAAGTGAAGTTTGTTGACATTTCTCACCAACAAAATCATCAACTAACTACGCACTCTCAAATTCCCATGGAATAAAACCCCTTTCTTAAAACAACAGGTGATGGTTGGTGAGAGGAAATGCATCTGGCCATAGAAATCCTGACTCAAAATCTACTTCCATCTAAGCCATGCTAACATCAGAAAAACGATGTTTAACCCTTTAGCATTCAGATTACTCTATCAAATGTAATGCTTGTTTATTCACATTATTTTGAATTTATCATACTTTATTTTGTAACTTTGAGATTTCAATGATGTGATTGTATATTTTTAGAATATCATTGTAGGGTTGGTGTGAGAGGCCTGATCTTGTCAGTTTGAACATAAAACAGGTAGAATATTTGGGCCTGATATGGCTGGTTTGAATACTAAAGGGTTAAACCAGCCATATTTAGCCCAAATATTTTACCAGTTTTATGTTCAAAACAACCAGATGCAGCCTCTCACACCTACTCTACAATGTCATTCTAATAATAAACAATTACATCATCAAAATCTTGAATTTACAAGATAATGCATGATTAGTTCAAAACAATGTGAATGTATAAGTATTACATTTGACAGAGTAATCCAAATGCAAAAGGGGGTTGAATATGAAATTTTAATAAATTCTTAATTTAACAAAACTTTTCTCCTTTTTTGTGAGTCACTAACAAATGCCGCTAGGATTTTGTTTTCCATTTCCAACTAAGAGGCTAATTCCAATTATTCCATTCTCCTCCATTTTCCCTCACATATCCACCTACTTACCTGTACAATATTTCCCTGTTAAATCCCTTTCCCCCCACCTCTAGCTTCCACTCTCCTTTCAAAATCTTGTGATCTCACCCACCTACCCACTCTCTCCAATCCCTGATCCACTCCACTACATACACCACCCTGTAACTTAGGTGTATGGCCTTCACCATCTTTCTCTCCTCTCTTCTCCATCTAAGGAAGTCATGTCTCTCTTCTAATGCAAGACACCGTTCTTTCCCCTCAATACTACTCCTGCTAGTTGAAGGTCTTATCCTGCAAGTTACTTGGTGACATGTAATAACCAACCAGTACACTCTGTAAAGTGGTTAGTGTTAGGAAGGGCATCCAGCCATAGAAACCATGCCAAAGCAGACAGCAGAGCTTGGTGTAGACTTCTGACTTGCCAGCTCCTGTCAAACCATCCAACCCATGCCAGCATGGAAAATGGACATTAAATGATGATTTTCAAAGTAACCTCCTTCTTTTTAAATATTTTTAGTAAGTGGAAGAAAGCGAGCACCTTTTTTTTTTGCACAGCCTTTAGGACTGGTAAAAGAAATGAAGGGAATTATCTTTAGACTGGAAATCTGAAAGAAATGAAATGAAATTCATTGTAACAATCCCATTATATTAAAGGTGTTTACTTTATTAACCATAGTAATAGTGTAAAGAT
Organism: Octopus rubescens; assembly: GCA_027564515.1. Lineage (NCBI taxonomy): Eukaryota > Metazoa > Mollusca > Cephalopoda > Octopoda > Octopodidae > Octopus > Octopus rubescens. Next base: position 70,686,265 of record JAOPUL010003388.1, read on the forward strand.
GGAACAACAGGATAATCCATCATAACAAGATTTGAACTAAGAATCCTAGAAAGGAAACTAAATACTGTATAGCATTTAATCTGATGCTTTGCTTTTCTTGCAAATAACATTTTTAAAAGCTACATAAAACATGACATATTTAATTACCGTATAAATTTGTGTGGTAAATAGAGCCAGCTGCTTCTTGTTTCATGATCAAAGAGGATATGTCGACAGGTGATCAAACATATTGACATTTTGCTCAGAAAACCTGGAATATGGCTGTTGTTGCATAGCCCCAGGTCAGCCCTGACTAAGTAGACTTATGACAAAAGGCACTCCAGGCTTGACCCTCCCACCATCTTTTATTCAGTGTACCTAGGACTACATTATCCAAGGTGTCCTAGATGTATGTTTTGGGGAAGATTTGGCTGCTATTTCTACAGGTCAAGTGAATGCATAAACTTTCCTTGTTGGCTCATTGAGACATAATTAGATCTAACAGTTAAGTGAATAAAATCGGTAAACAAGTTTAGTCCTTTAGCATTCAGATTACTGGTCAAATGTAATGCTTATTTATTCACATTGTTTTGAATTAATCATGCATTATCTTGTAGCGTCAATATTTTGATGAGGGTAGTGTGAAAGGCAGGATCTGGTCCATTTGAACATAAAATAGGTAGAATATTTTGGCTGGATATGGCTGGTTTAACTGCTAAGGGGTTAAACACTAAACTATAAACCTGTTCTCCAAATTAAGGCTGAATTGGGGCTAAACAACAACAACAACCTTTGAAGTAAGTGTAAAACAGAAAAATATATTCTTAAAAAGCTATTATTAATACATGAATGGACAGTAGAATTGTTGGAACAGTGAATAAAATATCTCATTTTTGATATTCGCTCACATCCCTTTACATCGTGAGTTCAAATCCTACACAGGTTTCATTTTACCTTTCGTCTGCCTGAAGTCAATAAAATAAGTATCAGTCAATAAAAATAACCACTGGAGTCCATGTAACATTAATACTCGATAAGGCAATGCTCCAGTATGGCCACATTCCAATGGTTGAAAGTAATAAAAGAGTAAGTGATAAAATGTTGTGATAAACCATAGCCTAGATCATCAATAACTGCAGTTTCTGGAGCTGAAGCATCAATAAGATTTCCTTAAGAAGTATATAGTGAGATGGTTTTTAGATATATTTTTCAGGGCCTGTTCCCTGTGGGTAGGCCCTCTCACTCTGACTGTCTCTATCTTTCTTTCTCCCACCTTCCTTGTCCTACTGAGGTAGCCAAATATCTCCTGTGTAGTCAGACAGCTATCCCTGACCTTCTATCATACTCCAACCTCTTGCCTGGCACACGGCCACTTTTCTCAGTTCCTCTCCCTCTCTCAGCTGAGACGTCCTTGTCTTGAGCAAGCCACTTGGAAACCCCATGGGTACTGGTGCCACATAAAAAGAACCCGTACCAGCAACACGTAAAAGGCACCCAGTACACTCTGTGAAGTGGCTTGTGTTAGGAAGGGCATCCAGCCATAGAAACCATGCCAAAACAGATGACTGGTACCTGGTGAGGCCCTCTGGCTTGCTAGCTCCTGTCAAACCATTGGATGTTAAATGATGATGATGATATCAGGTTATTGGAGGGCTTATGTCAAGAACAAACTACTGAAATAGTTATTTCATGCTCCTTTTTTACTTGTAGCAATAAGCAGTGCATATTCATTGTGCTTATTTAGAGTAATATGGACTTTTTTTTTTTAGTCAGGAAGGGTTGTTCAGGGCCTCTGAGACTGGCTGAAGGAAAGGGAAAATGTATCCTCAAACTGGAAATTTAGCTTGAATATTTGCAACAGATTAGACTCATCTTCTAAAGGCACAGATGGGACAGGTAGGTGATGTTAAACTAGGCGAAGGAGCAAGTTTACCATCCAAGTATTCCACAATGGAATTTGAACCCAGAATGCAAAGAGTTGAAATAAATAGTGCAAGGCATCCTGCCTGACTTCAATGATTCTTCCAGTTCACCACTCTAGACTGGCACATTATTTTCTTGACCCCAGAAGGATGGAAGGAAAAATTAACTTTAGCAGGATTTGAAATCAGAATGCAAGAAGCTAGAATAAATCTCGGTTTCAAATTTTGGCACAAGGCCAGCAATTTCAGGGAAGGGATTAAGTCGATTACATTGACCCGAGTGGTCAACTGGTACTTAATTTATCGACCCTGAAAGGATGAAAGGCAAAGTTGACCTCAGCAGAATTTGAACTTTGAATGTAAAGATGGATGAAATACTGCCAAGCATTTTTCCCGGTGTGCTAACAATTCTGCCAGCTTGCCACCTTAGAGCTAGAATAAATATTAAAAAGAATTTCAGCCAATATCCTAACATCTGCCAGTTTGCCTGGCCTAGTGAGAGTTAATATTAACTAATCATGTATTAAATTTTACTCTTTATTTCTTAGGAATATTACATGTTGAATCTCAAGTTAGGCTTAGTGATCAAAGTAATTCTAGCCTTGACCATCCCGCTTTACGTATATCCAATATGTCCTTTATATCCAATATGTCCTATCCCTTTTTCAGACATTAAGCTATAACCTGATGAAGATTTAGCTGCACATTCTAACAGCTTGAGCAACCATGCAGTAGTTCTCTCAATGGCTTGTGTTACATGTGTAATTAGTTAAGTATACCAGAAGTTAGAATTTAAGGGTCATAATGACTTTCACTGTGTTATGCTGAGCTGTTAAGCCTAAAGGTACAAACGTTTCCTCATTCACTTTATTTAGATGTAATTAGGTTACTAAAGTAATGGTAACTTGATGGTAGGCATTGAACAGTGTGGTGTTTAACAAATAGGTCAGTAAGTATTCACATACCATGTTCTAAACCAATCAAAGATTATTCTACTTATTATTAAAAATTCTTTTTTTTTTTTTAGTAAGTTAATCAAAAGGAGAGTGGCAGAGCCTATGACCTTTGCTACAAACCATTCCTAATTGATGTTTAGTCTGAACATTTGTCAGTTGATGTGAATGTGTGAAGGAAAAAAAAAACATCAACAGGGAGGGAATTCTAGAGGGCTACAGTTCAGGGAAGGAAGGACCAGATGAATTTGGTATGAAATATGGGAGAAGAGAGGAGGAAAGGCAGGTGTTGGGTGGGAAAATGACTGTAGCAGTAACATAATAGGAAGAGAGAGACAATAGCAAGTCTGTAAGCTAGTGCCTGTAGTGTATTGGTGAAGGTATCATTATCAGAATGGTCTGCTTCTGGTTGTTGTCTACAAGATTCATACATGTTGCAGCAGCATCTTGCCACTATGTGACATGTGTATTATGTGAACAGTACACCAAATGGGTTTTAGTTTATGAGTGGTGACCCTGAAAGATCATTAAAGATTAAGAAGCCTAGTATTTGTAAACAACTTTAAGGGTTACATTGGTGCATTGGTGGTAAGGTATAGGTCTGTATAGCGGTAACTGTGTCTTTATACTGTGCAAAGAGACTAGGTTGTAAGGTTACTATTCATGGAGGTGCTGCAGATCTGGCATCAGGTGCTTACATTGTGTGTAGGTGATGCCGGTGTCCAGAATGTTTAGGAATAAAGGGTGGTATTACCTGCATAGGTGTTTGGGTAGTTTAAAAAATGACAACATATAGATCATTAATGCACAGAAAGAGTGTGAGAAACATTACCAAACCTTGAGGTACAACAGAGTTATGTTCATTGATATATGGAGGCAAAAGGAAAAAAACGACAAAAGAAAAAAATTCCTTTCTGATTATTTATTTAATTTTTTTTTTAAAAAGCAAACATTCTATAATACAATATGTGAATAATAAACATATTCAATAGAAATATGAAATAAAACTGATATTGCTTAGTCCCTTTCCAGAGAAAAAAAAATGTAGAGAACCACCATCAGCTTTTAGTTGAATATAATGTATTTTGTACTACATATGTTAGTGAGAACCACAAGATTTATTTTGAGTTGACTTTAAACAGAAATTTGTCACTTGTTTGATTGACTCATTAATTAAAACTAGAAACTCTTTGGCTTCTTTAGCTGAAGTTTAAGTTTTACTTGGTGGCTAAGAATCTGCAGAACTATTTTATAGAAATTTGGTGCAAACTTTCTAAATAGGAAGTAAGAAAAAGCCAAATCTTTTTTATTAAATTAGAAATATCTATTCTTTCAACATGAAAACAATGTAAGAAATAGTGAAATTTAATGTAATAAATAGTAAAAATTAAAATAATTTTAATGAGTGAAGTTATATATATATATATATATATATATATATAGCTTACAAAATTTTAATTTACAGCTATCTTTCCACTGTTAAAAATCAAAAAAGTTAAAGAAAAACACAAAAGTTTTAGTATTATTTTAGAACACATAAACATTAAAAAGTTTAATTGTTAAGGTTATATAAAAAAAATTAAAATGAATAAATACTAAAGTGAAAATAGAGTATATAGCTAGATTCTAAAACAATTTTTTACAAAATTTTCCATCCCAATTTTCTTAAGATTAAACCTAAAGAAAAAAGGTTCACTGTATTTGTTATAATAAATATATATAATTTTGAACATGCTGTCAAATTTGACAAGACCTGAAGTTAGTCTCTAATAGTGGGATGCCAATCTTGGCAAAATTTAATTTTTTTACCAAATTGAGGCAAAAGTGTACTTGTTGGTATCACATTGAAAGGTAAGAACTCAAATCACAACTTCAGCTCAAGTGGACAATGATCAGCCCAATATGAAGCATGTAAGAACTTGGAGAAGCATGATGAAGCATGATTGTGTTTTTGATGGCAGTGGCAATATTCAAATAGCTCTAATATTTGTGTTGAGGGTGTGATCTGAATATATTTGGCGTCATTTGGTTTGAAATGAAGATCTATATTCATGTTTACACTTAGTTTATTTCTATAAGGTACTGTGTCTACAATATCAATATAAATGATTTAAAATCAGGTTTCATCATCATCATCATCATTTAACGTCCATTTACCATGCTGGCATGGGTTGGACTATTATTTAGAGATAATTCAAAAATGGTAAGGAATAAGGAAAATAACATGAAAAACTACAAAAGATAAACAAAAAACAAGCAAATGTAATATCAAGTAAGTTTATTATTATATTCATATATTATATATATGAATAATAAAGACAACCCCTTCAAATCATCAACAACTTCAAACAACCAGAATTTAAAGAAGACAAATATGAACTGCATTAAATGAAAGTAAAAGGAATTAGGTGAGTGATTGCTATTAGTGAAAACCCTACCATCTTAAAGAACTGAATTATAACTAGTCCTGAGATTAGCTGTGGTGTAGGAGTAATTCACAGAAAGAAGTGATAATGGTAATGAAGAGCTTGTCGTCATAAAGAAAGAAGTGCAACTCAACATCATTTTTGGCTCCGCGGTACAGGCTCACTAGATGGTATTCTTAATATCAAAAATTATCTTGAGGAAATCAGTGTAGACCTGGTAACACTTGATAATAAGCATGTGATTATGGGTCTGGTGCAGCCTCTATATAAATTTTTGAACTGAGGGGAGCAAGAAAAATATAATTACTTCTAGAAAAGAAGTACTTGAGAAAAATGATATCTTTTTCAAAGAGTCAATTAAGAAAAACCTACTGATGGTTTTCCATGGAAATCTCAACAGAAAACATCACTTAAACATACACCATACAGATTCAAGTTTAAAAGAAACATCACACAAAGCAATGGCTTTCTTTTATGCTTTCTCTAGATCAGACAGCACATCAACTTTTAAGTTTAAAAGGAAACAATACTGTTGAAAGATAAATGACAAAGTTTGACACCTAACTGAAATCACAGCTGCAGCTAGCACACCATATCATCGTATATTACAATAGAAAGAAGTTGTGATGCAACTTGTCTGCAGGCTGTACTCCAATGAAAATTATGTTGATGATGCCAATGTTGATCTCTTGAGAATGAAAATATTCAGTCACAAGACCATGGATAAGGAAAGACGAACTCCAAGAGCTGATGCCTTCGACCAGCATCTCAAAAGGAGCATCTTTCAAGCAGATATATTTGGTTTACAGCCCATGGGTGATGATACTTGTGCAAGACACCTGCAATCATGAATTGAGAAAGAAAGGAAGCTAATTCTAATTTGGACTACACTAATCTTTGCAAACAATGTCTTTGATCTTGATGTAAAATGATCCCACACAAAAACATGTTCATTGCGTAAATGTAGAAAAGACAAAATTGAGATGTGTGTACAGCTGCAAATGTGGTGAATAAATGACTTATGATAAATATTTGTATATTTATCACAAATTTTGAAATACTTTCCACAATTTATAAAATGTTTAATCTTTGTCTTCTTTAAACTTTGGCTGTTAAGAGACTTTGATGAATTGAGAGTGTATATATCATATATACACTCTGATATTACATTTGATTATTTTTTTGGTTATTAAACATTTTCAAACCATCTCTAAAATAACCTGATGTTAAAAGATTTACTCTATAAACACAGTATCGTATAGAGATAAATAAGCAATCTCTATTTGAAAGCAAATGAACCCCAGATATGTTTAGACTGGACCATCAACTCTAACGATAAAGCTTTTTGGATATTGTCATTTTTCATGTAAACATGGGCTCATGTGCCACTTGGCCCTACATACTTACAATAGGGTTGATCATTGTTGATTCAGGTTGAAGTTGTAATTTCATTCTTTACCTTTAATGTGATCCCTGAAAGTAAATATTTGCATCATTTTGAAATAACTGGTTGTTGGGGCACCCCAACTATAAGGAATACTCTCATTCACTGATAACAACCCACTCAACATAACTGATAGCATATTCTTTACTGACTCCCAGAATGGAGCTGTACAGACATGTAATTCAAAGATTAGTAAACATTATATTGAAATGGGTGCACTCCAAGACCATAAAATCTTGCTTTATATGAAGGATAAAACATAGTTTTTAATTTTACTTTAACAAGGAGTGTTGTGAGGTAATTTGCGTTGGCCTGATTTGCTTTAGAATATCATATCACTATGTTTTTGTGCTTCTCTGCCTGTCTCTCACCAAAAGCACTGCGATTTGTCCTGCAATTTCAGGCGTACTTGAGCAAGATCTCCAATCACTGTTTGGAATGAGGTGAAAGATCATATCCCAAACCATCACAAGTCTGGGGCTTCACAAATTACTATAGGGAAGTCAACATGTAGTCGTGGAAATGGAAGTTCAATTTCACCCTAGAAAATAACAAAAACAGAAATATTAGAAAACAAGGCTGATGATTAAATGGTGGCAGTTCGAGAAAAACATCTCAACATTCTACAATCACTAAACAATGAAAATATATTCTATTGACATTGTTGATATTAATAATACATTGAAATTTACATATAGTATCCAGAGGTAAAAACAATGTAATTTTATTACATCTACATATATCTCCCTAATTAACATCTCCTCTGCCTATAAATTACGTTAATTTGTCATTATAAATTTAAATATCAAGTTTGGCCTCCTACTGCTCCAATTACCGATATAGTTATCTCCCTTCTATCTAGCAATTTTAATGGCTGATAAATAATCCAAACAATGAAAATATACTGAAAAAAGATAATATTGCAAACACACAGAGGTATCAAATCAATATTTATAAAACACTTTACGTAAAAACGTTCAAACCATGAAATAAACGAATCAACACCAGAAAGTATCTCTCAGTGACACATCATCTCTAAGATAATTTGTACCCCTAACGTACACACCACCTTTCTGTGACACTACAACACACACTTCACCAAACATAATACCTCTGTCAGTATTTTTCCTTGGGAGAATGCTGTGAGATGAAGAAGGGTGGAAAAATTACCATGTTAAATAAAATTAAAATGATTTCAAACTTCTCAATTACCACCACCACCATCATCATCATCATTTAGCATCCATTTTCCATGCTGGCATAGGTAAGAGTTTGACTGGAACTGGTAAGCTGAAGAGCTGCACCAAGGCTCTAGTCTGTTTTGGCTTGGTTTCTACAACCGGATGCCTTCCTAATGCCAACCACTCCAGAGAGTGTACTGGGTGCCTTTAACATGTTACCATAGCAAAGAAAAAAAGAATTATAGAAAGCAAACTCAATTTTATCTTTCCATTAAAAAAGAGTGGGAGGACAAAAAAATTCCACCAATATTTTTTTTTATCAGAGCCTAGTACTTGTCAGACTGAGAATTCTTCCTCTTAGTGACATATCACCTCTAAGAGACACACTATCTCTAAAACATATATCACCTCTAAGTTTTCAACAGCTACCAAAAGAACTAGTTTAGTCTCATAAGCACTGCTAATCATCATCATCATCATCATCATTTAACGTCTCTTTTTCCATGCAGGCATGGGTTAGACGGTTTGACTGGAAACTGG
>JAOPUL010003388.1:70709011-70719255 GCA_027564515.1 Octopus rubescens
TTTTGCTTATTTTTTATGTTTACCACTGTCTGATTGTATATTTTCTATATATATATATATATATATATATATATATATATATATATATACTAGCAGCAGTACCCGACAATGCCCGGGATAAATAACAAAATTGCGTGTGATGTTCGCTTGTCTATGATTTGAAACGTATTATTTGCCTCACTTTGTTCAATAAAAGGCACGCAGCTGTCGGACTTCCCTGTCTTCCGCTGAAAGGAAGGAAAATTTAGTTTAGGACGTACTCACTAACCTTATAGAATCATCCATTGTGAGCAATCTACTTGTAAAACTTCAAGTAACCCGTGCACGTATTGCATGTGTGAACCGACTTAAAATATAACAAAGGTTCACGCGTGTGCTTCTGATACCTTCATTACTTAACCAATTCCATTTTGGCAAGCAGTAGAAGGAATTGCTGTTGTTTTTGCTTTTACTTTCAACACACAATTTACCCACAACCCAGCCAAAGATGAAAGTGGTGTTGCAGAAATGCTCATCGCTTATTGACATCTAAACTGCAAGACCAAAAAAATGAATAATTGTTTTAATTTGTGAATGTGAATCAATTGCTGAATATTTGGAAAGAGTCCGTTTGTGGTAAAACTTAGACAACATTTTCTTTGTAACTGACTCAAAAAATTTATTGCACGAAGTGCATCTGGAAATCGACAGTTCACTTACGGATGTTATAATGTTAAGGATGATATTGACGTATTCCATTAATTTCAGTTTCCTCTGTACCTTCTTCCCCCCCCCCACACACACACTAAATGCAATGGCACTATAGTGCACTCCATGTGGACAACTTAGCTCTCAAAGAAGACAATTTAACATGGAACGACAAAACTCATAAGGTGATATCAAGCGCATGCTTTGAAATAGATTTGCTTATTAAGATCCTAAACAGCATTATAAGAGCAACTCAAACACCGAACAAATTTGACCTGCATCGATTCTAAACAGTCTACTTATATCATTTCAGTAGCCACAATGGGTAATTTGCAATTTGTGCTTTACGCGAATGGTCTAGGGAAACAATCAATAACTTAAAATAATCACTGGCACATGAGTAATGTATGCGTGTAGTTTAGGCAAAATCAGTTGTTTACTTCAAATGTTATTTTTTAAAAAGTCAGTTTCAAAATAAGTTATTCACGGATTGCCGCTTAATGCAGATTTCTTATGAAAGTATTAATAGTTTTATACTATCCATGCCACATAGGCAATGTTTGTGTGAAGTTTGGAGAGAATTTGTTGGAAAACACCAAAGTTATAGAGAAAAAAAATCATTTTCCGTGGGTTTGCTCCATTAATGCGGCCGAATTTCGAAAATTTTAATTGTCTAAAACCATCTGGAGACCATAAGAAATGTATGTGTGAAGTTTGGTCAAAATCGGTTTGGTGGTTCTCAAGTGATGCACGTATACACACACAGACAAACACATATCCTGTTTTATATTTATATATATATATAGGTAGATAGATAGATAGATGTGTGTAACAAAGTTCTATCCTTTGTTAGTAAAATGAAATGAAGCCTTCTTTTGTATTTGCTGCAATGAAGACTAACTTATTTCTAGCTTGCAACATATTTTTCTATCTACTAAAAAAATGATAACTATATCACTAAACTGGAAAGGTGATGAAAAAATACCAGTGCTATTTCATTATGCCTTACTATAAAATTAGCACCATTGACACTCCATAGAATAAGTGTTGTAATTGGAAACAACACTAAGCAGGAAAATATTTCCTCCAATATTCTACACAACATCCAAATATACATCTCATATTAGCACCAATGGCAAAATGTTGACCAGATTGTAATTGTATATAGTTGTATTTTCATATACACTATCTTGACCGATATATTTTTGTATATGTTAGTAAAAGGAGAGAGGCATGGTTTTCGTAGTCTCTCTAATACAGCTAATGTTCATTTTAAAACATTTGTAGGTCCGTATCTGTTTGAAAAACACAGCAAGGGAATTCTAGAGAGATGCAATAGTGAGGATGCTGGATTGAATGAACATTTAGTGCAGCCTTTGGGAGGTGAGACACAGCACGAGGAGAGGGAGGAAAAGTGTGGATTGACTTAGAGAACAGTTTTTTGGAGATGGTCTAAGATATCTGAGAAGTACCATCCCAAATATCAGCAGTATTATTAGAAAGTCAACAACTGAAGCATTTTCTGACTCTAAAGAGCTTTTGTGATGTAGTTTGGCAATGTTATATATATACATATATATATAACATGAATGTTTTGAACGTGCCAGTGACACGTTAAAAACACCCGTGCCAGTGACACGTTAAAAACACCCGTGCCAGTGTCATATTAAAAACACCCATGCCGATGTCACATAAAAAACACTCATGCCAGTGACACATTAAAGGCACCCGGTACACTCTCTGGAGTGGCTGATGTTAGGAAGGGCATCTAGCTGTAGAAATCATGCCAAAAACAGACTGGAGTCTGGTGCAGCTCACTGGCTTGCCAGTCTCCAGTCAAACCATCTTACCCATGCCACTATGGAAAATGGACGCTAAATGAGCATGATATGATGATGATGATATATGAATATATACATAAATATGAATATATTTATAATATATATATATGTGAGTGTGTGTATAAATTATCTATGAAAGATCAGAGATTGTGATGATATAAGGGTTTAATTGTGTGTTGTTTACATATAGAGAATGGGATGTACACAACTGTTTATTTGATATGTGTTGTCATAATGTCTGGAATGCTATAATCCCCACTGAATAAAAAGATGGTCTTAAGGTTTTTGTTCATGGAAATATTGCAGGTCTGTTGTGTCCAGTTAGTATACATACCTATGCCGATGCAAGATAAGCAGGAGTGATGAATGGTATCTTTTGCATAGGATTGTGTGCTGTTAGAAATAAGTCGTTAGTGTAGAGAAGAGAGACATTACTGAACCTTGGGGTATTCTAGAGTCAGTGATGGAATGAAACATGGCTGTATCTTTACTATCAGGAAATGAAGGCTCAGTCCATAGAATAGTGTCACAATTTTTTTTCTAAGGCTTAAGAAGTTTAAAAGCACAGTTCTGGATAGGGAGCTATGGTGGGATACATGTTCATACCAGTTGAGGTTTTAATGTTTCACAACAGCAAAGAGTAAATCTAGTCTGCCAGCATATTTGATAACTTACTGTCTGACAAAGCTGTTTGTCTTGTGCTCATTCTTCATTGCATGTTGGTTATAAGTATCCAGTTTTTGCACTCATACTGAAAGTTTGAAGTCATCAGGGACTTGTACAGTTTGAGCTTCATAGGAAAACTAATAGAACTCCTTTTCCAAATAACATTCAGCTTCACCATGGTAGATGGGGTCAGACTGAATCTTGTTTTTATCTCCTTTATTGAGTGACCATCCTTGCTAAATGTGGATTCAATCTAAAGTTGTCCACTTCTTCAAGTGGCGATATGTGCCTAAAAACCAAATCATTGGTTTTTAGGTACATATTTCTGTGAGATTGATAATAAAAGCAAATCAGTCTAGGGAAAGTACAAATTAAAATCATGTAACTCGAGAAAGCGAAATGAACATGTAATATCATTAAAACAGATTCTTCTTTTTATTACTGAAAAACCAAAATTTTGAAATTATTACGCAAGCATTGTAGAAAAGAAAATATTTCTTATAAGATAAAGAAAATTAAAATTATATGATTGATCAGACATTTCCATAAATCACCCTTCTGTACAATTTCAAATATTTTGGTTAATATTTTGAAATGAGTTTTCAAATTGCAATTACTTTTCAAGTATTTTTTTTTTAGTAAGAAATGTTTTCTTTTAGCATAATAACTTCAAAGAATTTGGTTTTTTAACAATAAAAAAAAAAAAAGAATCTGTAATAATGACAAAGCATTTACTTATTCGTTTTGCTTACTCATGATACCTAATTCTAGTTTTGTACTTTTCAACATTGATTACAAATCTTACAGAAATATGAACTTAAAAATTCAAAGATTGCCTGCAGAAATATGTACCTGAAACTAAAAATCGCTCTTCAAGTTTTTATTTGTTCAGCCTGATGTTGATCGCCATGTTCTGATTGTGGCTATTGATCAACATCTTGAACTTTTCCGAACGAGTCCCTATTTTATTTGTTCCTAATGCTCTTTCCAGTTTAGTAACAAGTTACTGGAATTCTGCATGCTGTTAGGTCAGTATTGTCTGCAAAACGCAAGTTGCAAATGAACTATCTTCTGATGAGAATGTGGATATGGAAGTCATGTAGTGTCTCATGCAGGATGTTTTCTATGGAGATGTTGAAAAGCACGGGGGAGAGGAGACAGCCCTGACGTACTTCAATTGTTGTCTTGAAGAAGTCTCCGTTATTATTCAGGACTACTGCATAGTTTGAATTTTCGTTTGGATGAGGTTGCTTTAGAAGTTGAAATCCCCCATCCCTTGTCCCAAACTCTCATGCCCTTTTTTTTTAAGTCAATAAGTTGATAACTAGAGAGAGAATGGATGAAAAATGGTTGTCAACTAAAATATGAATGGCAGACGAATATGCAAGTAAGTAAATGAAGCTTTTATTTAACTTTCTAATCACAAACGAGATGAAAGAGGAGTAGAGATAGAGCGAGACTTGTCTAAACAATGCTACGACAAAAAAAAAAAAAAAAGATTGAAAATAACGATGTCTTCGAAGAGGATTTAACCACATATAAAGGATTCGAGACACGAGTTAACGATCCAGATGGATGTTTACACAGTACTGGAACACATTCCAATTAAAGAACAATAATCTAATAATCGCGAAGTGAAATCTGGAAATATTGAACGGAAGAATTTTCTCCAGTTTAAGATCTTGACTTTTATTTCCAGATTCATTTAAAAGATATGAAATTTACTAATTAAGATATATGACAATATCGATTTTAAAAAAAAAATCAGTCCTTATTTAAAATGAAAACGATCAGAAAACATTGTTGAAAGGGAGCACATTTTCTCTTAAAATATTTACTATTAAAATTATTTAACTGATAGCTAAACAAATTTTTACAACGGAAAATGAGACACTCCACTTACAATGGTGATTAACTGAATGAAGGAAGCGTAATTGTGCAATTTATAATATAACATGAAATGCAGTGTTCAGCAGGCGAATTGATTATTAGACAAAACTCATCTGATTGACTGATTTGCCATAAATAAATGTAATCATTAAATAAAACCATGAAATAAACAGCGAAAGATCTTAACGTTTATATGAAGTCAATGGACGGATTCAATCAATGTATATGACCTTGCTTCAAAACGAAAGATTATCGAAAACGTTTGTTGCATGTGATGTTAAGTGACTATATAAAATATAAATATTAATTATAGGTTATTATACTGTTAAGAATTAAGATCACTTTTATTTTATTTTTTAACAGAACTAGCACATTCAATTTACATGTGTTTGATAAAATCCTTCTAAAATTACATTCATCTGAGTTACAGTCGTATAATTCTTTCATCAGCTTGATATACGAGATGTTTCATTTATATATGTTAACATGTATCATTCCATGTTAAAGAGTACAGATATTTGTTATTATATATATAGAGAAAGAATTCCATAATATATCGATCAGCTTGTTGCTATGGTTGATTTGAAGTGAAATTAACGGATAAAAATTCTAAAAGACTATCTAATATGGCAGTATCAGCTGTCTAGAAAGAGAAGAGGCGATAGAAAGATTATGTTCATAATTTCCTAGCATACTTAGTAATCAGGTGTAAAAGGTAGACTCTCCACAAAGATCACTGAGGGAGGAGAGGAAATTTTCAATTAGAGAAAAAATATAAAAATCACAAAATTAATTACATGAAATATACAGAAAAATTAACATTTATAAAAATGAATAAACTGATTTGAGGGTATACAGATATTTAAAATATTATTATCATGTAAAACGGGTTTTAAAAGGTCTAATATTATGTAAAAAGAAACGGCGCTTGAGAGAAAGAAAGAGGCAGGCTGGTTTGGAAGACAGCTGGCTTACCCTCGACGCTTAAATACATAAGGTATTGCAGGATGTTTCACAGTTCTTTTGCATATTTCAGTCGATCCATTGTTGTTCTGTGAGTACAGAGATGTAATAGGCGTGACAACTTTCTTAGCAACATTAGAGGCTGTTTGACCCATAACGAAAAAAACATTCGAGTACGGTCAATTTCATCGTACACCTAAAGACATTTTATGTAAAAATATTATTTCGTAATTATCTACCCCTTGTTACTGACTTGAGGGCGCTGCAATATCCGACTCATTATTGATGATGTCATCTAACGGGGAAAATAGCATTATTTACTCTTTTATTTCTTCCTGCAAATAAAAATATTCCAACTAAAACAAAACATGCTGTCATTTAATACTGGTAATTTATTCTAGGATATTAATTCTATAGTTATCTGTTTTTAAGTATCATTTTGAAGAATACGTTTTAATTGAAATAAGCATTTAGCTTAGGTGGAGCTCTGTTTTTGGAATCAACTTTTTTTAATGAGGGGGGGGGGACACTCCACCAGTTTAATGTTTGATATTTGAGATACTGGTAAATATTTGGTTTTAGTAATATCAGAACAGATCTAAACCAATGAAATGCTGGGACCATATTGTAATGTCTGAACTGAAAGATCAAAGAATTGATTGTTAGATTGGCTTAGGACTGCAAAATAATGCTATTATAGAAAAACATATTTATGAAATAATAATAATAATTAACACTATTATTATTATCGTTGAGTGAGAGAGCAGCACATGTCATCAAAGTGACATTTGGGGTACAAATATATGGAGCCCAGTATACTTATCATGACTACCATGACACCAGGCACATGCATCACAAACATATTGCAGGTGGGGCCCAGTTAGAATTTTCTTTAGGTCGAGTAGCCCATCCTGCTCAAAAGGTCCCTGAATAAAGGTTGTTTAAAGATGATGAACAAAACACCCATATTTCCAGGGCTGAATTATTCAAAACCCCAAAGAATCCCTCTCAACACATGGCTATAGTGCTCCCCCACTATTCCTGCTCATGATCAAAGATGCACATATCATCTGCCACTAATGGACATGCTCAACTGGTTAAGGTCAAGCAACTGACAGGCAAATCTGTGGTTTTGAGCAGAATATTTGCTGTTGCCCATCTTTTACACCAAGGCAAAACATGTACATGTTAACACTTCCATACTTGATCACTGATCATGCTTCAAGAACCCTGCAGAGAACTCTTGCAGCTCCAAGTAATGATGATTTTTGTAGGTGTTCTATCTTTACATTCGTTCTTATCTTTTTGATCCATGTTGGTAGTTGGGTAGTGATATTTCCAAGTCCACTTTTTTCATTGCCCACAACCTGTGTATTTCCCGCTTCAATTCATTATAGTTCACTTTTTCTTCTTTCTCTTTACTTATGTTGTCACCAGAACATGCTATGTCAATTATCAGGCATGTTTTTTCTTTTCTGTTCACCACAACAATGTCAGGTTTCCAATGTTTAATCCGATGGTCACACTGAATCATTGCATCCCACAGGATTTTGCAGTCCTCATTCTCAGTAACTCCTTCTGGGATTTGGTCATACCACATCTTTGATCTTTCTAGGCTATAATTTTCACAAAGATCCCAATGCATCATTCTTGCCACATTACGAGTCTTTTGTACTCGTGTTGTGCCAATTTTGGGCATTCGTTAACAATGTGCCACACTGTTTCACCCCTCTTACCACACATTCTGCATTTTCACTCTCAGTTGCTTTATCAATTCTGCACTTCACATAATTTGTTCTCATTGTTCTTGTGCCATGCATATAAATGCTTCTGTTTCTAGCTTCAGGTCACTCCTCCACATCCATAACAACTGGCCTTCAGTATGTCTTTGCACTCATATCTCTTGCAAACTGACCATACATTTTTTTTCCCTTTCTATGCCATTTCTTTTTTCGTGTTTGTTTTTCCAGTTTAAATTTCTCTTTCTCAACACAATTATTAGTTTTGATGATGCGGGACTTTTTCACATGCATCAACAATGATTCCATGGCATTTTTTACGTACCACCCTAAACTGTTTTCCTCTGATTCAACACAATCCTGACAACTGATCTAACCTCTTCTGAATAATTGGAACTGATCAGTGTCACTCTTGGGATGGTATGCTCCATGCAAAGTCAATCATTTCCATATCTTTGTATCCATACTCATCAGATCATTCTTTTGCCAGTTTATGATTCCAGCTCAATACCTAAGTGATGCTATCATCCATGTATTTACTGCTTGGAATTTATTCCATTCAGTTAATTTGGAGCCCAACACCAATTGTAGTCTTCAGCTGTTCTTTCATTTCCTTCTCCACGATTTCATTGAACTCTAGTATGCCAAGGTACTTATAGCTTTCCTTTTCAATTTGTTTCATTACTTCCCTATTTGGTAATTCTATCCCTGCCAGAGACTGTATCTTATCTCTTTTCAGACTCATTATACCACACTTCTTGCCGAATTTCCTCTTAACATCAGCACTGTGGATTGTGTTTATCAAGGATCTCACTTGTACCTCATCCTTGTCATACAGCTTCAAATTATCTATGATGAGAAGATAAACGATTCTTTGCTTTTCCCTTGAACTGATATCCCAGGTTCACTTTCCTCAGCACCAAGGCCAGAGGGATCATGCAAAGTACAAAAAGCAATGGAGATAAGCTATCTCCTTGGAGAATCCCTCTCTTGATGCCCAGAGTGCCCATGCTTTGACCATATGATATCAACCCTCCAGAAAATGTTACATTCCTTGCAATTCCAAACATATCTAAGCACTCAATGATCCATAAATGTGGAATTATATTGTAAGCTTTGCAGTAATCAATCCAGGTCATTCCCAAATTTGTCCTCTTTCGCTTACAATCTTGCATTACCATTTTGTCTATCAATAATTGGTTTTTAGTACCTCTGCATTTCCTCCTACAACCTTTTTGTTCCATTGGTAAAATGTCATTATCATCAAGAAATTTTCACATTTCTTCTGCAATCCCTCCTGACAGTGTCTTCCACATTAATGGAAGGAAAGAAATTGGCCTGTAATTGTTGGCAGCATTTCCTTTCGATACATCCTTCAAGCACAACACCATTCATCCTTTGGTCAACCACCCTGGAATTTCTTGTCAATGCATTAAATTGTTCTGTAATCAATTTATGGCACCTACTGAACTTTTTTATCCAAAATCCCAGTACATCATCAGATCCTGCTGCTTTCCAATTGCTCATCTTTTTGTTCACATTTCTGATACTGTCCTCGATAAAGAAGATAGTTTCTTACTGGGGATAAGAAACTGTTTGCTTCAGACTACAGAGCCATTCAGCTCCAGTATTGTGTTATTATTGCTTACTCCATATCTCGCCCCAAAACTGTCGATTTTCATCTGCATCAGGAACTAATCTTTCACATGCTAAATCATCATTAATTTCTTGATAAAATCTTTTTTGGTTGATTCTAAACAATTGGTTTTGCCAGTATTGTTTAATCCGTTGCTCAAACCTAGTTAGTTTTGCTTTCTTGGCAAGTATGCACTGCTTCAGTTCTTCAGTCCTTTTATGTCAACAACATACTTCTTCAATTTTTCAAATTTTTTTATCATTCTTCAATTCTCTTTTTCCAACAAGATGGTTTATTTCTTTTTCTTTCCATCAATGTTCTATTCTCATTGATCTTTATTATTATTATTATTATTGTTATTATTATTATTATAGTGGTAATAGTGAAGATGATGTTGACAGTGATTATA
Source organism: Octopus rubescens (assembly GCA_027564515.1). NCBI lineage: Eukaryota > Metazoa > Mollusca > Cephalopoda > Octopoda > Octopodidae > Octopus > Octopus rubescens. The sequence goes on from JAOPUL010003388.1 coordinate 70,718,843, forward strand.
GCGGAAGAATGATGCCAGTTCTAATGGTCGTTGTAATGTGGATGGCGACAAAACATTAATTCAATTTCAGTTACTAAGGCTTAATTAACAGTTTTACAATTAGATTGATGAAGTCTGATGGTAATGTTTTATTAAGAAGAAGTTTGCTTTGCAAGCACATGATCTTAAGTCCAGTTTGACTGAGCAGAACCTTGTCTTCTACTGTTGCCTCAGTCCTACCAATACTTTGAGTGAAATTGGTAGATGGAAACTACATAGAAGCCCATCGTGTGTGTGTGTATGTATATATATATATATATATATATACACATACATAAATATATATGTATCTGTTTATATATATGCATGTATAGGTGGTGCTATTAAGTTAGACATGGCCTGGGGCCAATACTGGCCGAAACATATCAAAGTTA
>JAOPUL010003388.1:70847310-70865609 GCA_027564515.1 Octopus rubescens
ACACACACACACACACACACACACACACACACACACACACACACACACACACACACACACACACACACAATTATAGCTTTAACCTAGAACTAAAGCTTGAACGGAGAAGAATTTTTATCTAAACATTTGAGTTTTGGCATTTTTTTTATATACCTGAAGTCACAATGAGAAATTATGAGAGATTGTGATGTCCAGTTATCTTAACTGACTTTCTGGCCATCAATTGTGCTGTTCAAGAGTAGGGAGACAGAATTGTGTTGAAATTGTGACTTTTCACCTGTAAGACTTATATAATATCTGAAATATTATAGATCCTAATTAATTTTCAAGCAAGGTTACATATATCTTTTATCTTTTACTTGTTTCTGTCATCAGACTGCGGCCATGCTGGGGCACCGCCTAGAATTAGTCGAAATGAATTGACCCCAGTACTTATTTTCAAGCCTGGTACTTATTCTATCAATCTCTTTTGCTGAAGCGCTAAGTTACGGGGACGTAAACTAACCAACACCGGTTGTCAAGCGGTGGGGGACACACACACACACACACACATAGATATATACATATATATATATATATATATAACGGGCTTCTTTCAGTTTCCGTCTACCAAATCCACTCACAAGGCTTTGGTTGGACCAAGGCTATAGTAGAAGACATTTGCCCAAGGTGCCACGCAGTGGGACTGAACCCGGAACTATGTGGTTGGGAAGCAAGCTTTTTACCACACAGCCACACCTGTGCCTTAGAAAACTATTACTTACCTTGTTGTATTGATCATATTTGTGTATAACAAAATTATGAATAACATATTTTTCAAAATACCCAAGTATTAGTGTGGATTTTCTAAAACTTTAAATTATATTTTTTTAAATATGTTGCACATCTAATTACCATCTGGGTTGCACCAGTGTTTGAAAACCACTGCTCTAGTGATCAAGAACCACACAGCTTTTGTGACACTTGGATCACAATTATTTATGTAAAAGTGTGGTGGTACGTAGCTTAGTGATTAGAGTATTTGGCTCATGATCGCAAGATCATGAGTTCGATTCCTGGCAGCGCATGGTGTCTTTGAACAAGATTTTTCACAGCTGGCAAAAATAAGTTGTACCTGTATTTCAAAGGGTCAGCTTTATCACATCCTGTGTCATGCAGAATCTCTCTGAGAACTACGTTAAGGGTACATATGCTTGTGGAGTGCTCAGCCACTTGCACGTTAATTTCACGAGCAGGTTGTTCTATTGATTAGATCGACTAGAACCCTCGTCAACGTAACTGATGGACTGCCAGTATGCAAATAATCTGAGTTATATAATAAAGTAAAATCTAGAATTCAAAGAAATTGGAGACGGTCTGTATTGGTGACAATTAGTCAGTAGAGGAGTCTGATAAGTTCCAATTTACCCCAAGAAGTGTAGAATTTAATATGTTGGCTCTTCTCTTCATCTGAGTAAAGAAGAAAGAAAGAGTGATGTTGTCAGTTGCTCACATTAAAAGTGACAACACTAATTGCTCTCTTTTCTTCACACTTATACACGAAAGCCAAGGCCTGAAAACATTAAGTTTAATTTCTGTGAGGAGTGAACAATCTATCAAACCCTCATATATGACAGCAAAGGCAGATGAACTGTGAAGTTGCAGACCATATTCCTGTCATAACTAATTTCATTGAGAAAAGCATAAAAACCACCACATCTTTCATTTTTTCTTTTCTTATCTCAGCCATAACAATAATAAACCTCATTACTTTGAATACTTCATCATCATTTAATGCCAATGTGCCATGCTGGCAGGGGTTAAATGGTTTGATAGGATCTGATGGGCCCAAGGACTGCATCATGTTCCAGTATTTGCTTTGGCATGGTTTCTACAGTCAGATACCCTTCTTAATGCCAAGTACTTTACAGTGTGTATTGGGTGCTTTTGTTCATGCCACCAGCACTTATGAGGCCATCATGCAGTTTGCAAGACTATAAACCCTTTTGGGGGCAACTTTATGCTCAGAAATGAGGGTTAAAAGATGATTAAAAGTATGAGAGAAGGGGTCAGAGGTGAATGGGTTTTTTGCTGTAACGGGACTACATGACTACTCACATTTTAGAAGGGAGCGATCACATAAAGTCTAATAGTTTATCACACTTGTGTATGGCATAAATAAATGATTATCCTGTTCCTGACGCATTGACAGAAACAGAGCCAGGAATCAGATATATAAAAATATTGAAAACTTCTGTTCTCAACATTGTTTAGATTTCAAATACTTGAATTGATTTATGTTTCATGACCTTTGAACTTAATTATTCAAATGTTTCACTTCAGAAACATGAGAATCTTCAGGGATTCTCGTATTTTTGTTTGTTTGTTTTTTTCTCTTTTATGTTTTTCATTTGTAGATTGAAATGGAAGAGCAACGGCTGCAAGACCAAACAGATTATTGGTTGGTGCAGTACCAACGCTTGATGGACCGTAAACCACAAGCACTAATTGACCAAGTAAGTGTGTATGGAGTCTGGGTGGATATTCTCTACACCAAACAGTTTTTTTATACAAGCAATAATATCTTAGATTTCCTTTTCCACTGCAATTTTTAGTCAAATCAACAGCTTCAGTCGTTGCAATATTTGTGTTTTAAATTTTGAAATTATCCAATTTTTTAAATGTAATATATTTAAATAAATGTTTGTTGCTTTTTAACACCAATCTTTATATGTTTTGTAGGATTCATTTGAAGATGGCTTGTTCCAATTCTTCTATTTTTTTTGTTGTTAATTAATTTTTTTTTAATTCATGAAAAATAAGGTCAGATTATTATATAAAATCCCAATGTTATCAACAGTTGTTTATATAAAAAAAAAAAAATGAACATTAAAGAACTTAAATATAAAAATATTTGATTTTATAGGAATGGTTGCTAGAAATTCCTGTGATTAAGATTCTGGAACAAACAGGTGCTCAGGATTACATACCATTATTTGCACGTCATCGTATCACTTCTGAAACTCTTTTCCATATGACAGAAGAGGATCTGAAACAGGTTGGTATACATTTACATTGATCTAGGCATTCCACAACATTTTCATGTAAACCTTATTACATTTGGTGTTGAATCATCAATTTCTATTAAACTAGAATTGACTGGTTATTTTTTTTTGTATCTCAAGAGGGTCACTATACCAATAAGAAACAAATGCACTGATTCTAATTTACTTATTTTATTATTATTATTAGTCAATTAGTTAATCATTTAACCAATTAATTCATTGATTGCTTGATTACACATTTGGTCAATCAATCAATCAGCTAGGTTTATCAAAATCCTTTCATCACCCTCTCTACTCCAGGTCTGTTTCAGACCTCAAAAGAAGTGAAATAGAACCAGTGTGTGGGTTGGCATAATGACCCTCCCAAGATGCATCAAAATCTGTTTCAACATACGAGTTCACAAGGATCTTGTAAACAAAATATAAAAACGTTTATTTCTTTCAACAGATGGGTGTTCATGAATTGGGTGTACGGCGTGCAATCATGATACGTCTGCAGGAATACCAATCAACAAAGAAAGTCGACATGCTACCACCTGTAAGTTGTGATTTTACATATTTTAACATTTCTTTCTTATTTCCTGATTACATGACTGTAGAACAGTTTGGTAAAGTTGGACATTTTCCATAATTTGTTGAATTTTCTAATAACTTATATTGTATTTTCCAGTGTAAGCATGTAGTATAAACATTCAAACATTGTCACTATCTATCCAAATCCTGCTGCAGTTCCTATGAAAGTCGTCTTGGTGTATATGTTGACCTACCTTTTTTGGCCTGAAAGATTCAATTTGTATGCTGGAAAATATGGATGTTCTTGGCTGTTTCTAAAAGTACTAGCATCAAGAGTCTGGTGCCAGTGACATGTTAAAAGCACCCTGTAATGTGGTTGGCATTAGGAAGGGCATCCAGCTGTAGAAACCAAGCCAAATCTGCTACTCCCCTCTTTCTCATCTCTTTTCTTTGCATCTGTGTGAATCTTTCAAATTTAACACTTACTTCGAATAAATTTTGAGTTAAAGCTAATGGTTAAAGTTTATTAGAGCAAAATTTATGGAATTCATAATGAATAATAAATATCCTTTCTACTCAATAAATTTGTACACGCAACCAAAGCCCTGCATGTTTCACACCAGATAATGAATGACAATTGCTGCTAGCAATTCATCAACACTAAAACTGCATTCTACAAGGTTACTTATGTTACACCTACATTGTCTGCTCACAACTTACAAACCAATGAGTGAGACTCCATGTAGACACTTGACTTGCTAAAATGGTAGCCAAGTTTCTTTCTTTTCTCTTAAAAATGAAAGGAGACAAGCTTATTTATGGGAGAGATTTCTAGCGTTGTACGTTAATAGTATTTTACTCTATTTAGAACACAGTTTATAATAAATTTAGACACATAATGAGCTAGCATGGAGAAGAGTGATGTCACATATAATCATTATTTTAATTCGTTTTTCACACTAATTTTGAAATACATTATCTTCTTATGTACTGACCCTATGTCATTTCAACTAAGATACCTTATTGACTGATTGTATTAGTTCACATCTTTCACTCACAATGGTTTGATATAAGACTGAGAATCAAAATATACATTGGTTCAGTGTTTAAATCTATTCAAGAGATGCAGGGGTGATAACTCCAAGACCTTTGTAATGATTAAGAAAAAACCCATTAAATTATAAGCAAAAAAGGTGCTTATATATTTTTTAAAGTTCAAACTTACAATAACTGACCACCTGGGTGCACCACGTGATTAATAAAAAAATTCAAAATAGGCTGAATGTTGACTTATATTGAAATCATCAGCACCATCTTATGTCTGTTTCTCAATACTGGTATCACAATCTTATGTCAGTTGTTTGTGGAGTTAGTCCTCATAGACATTTAGACGACCATGTCTTACTTGGATATTCCATTTTGTCATGGTTTCTATGGCTGGACATCATTCATAATGCCAACCACTTCACAGTGCTGTGTGCATTCTGTGGCACCAGCACTGGAGAGTTTACCTTGTCCCTTGCAAGACTAAAGAATCTTCTCTACATTGCTTCTGTTTGTTTAAAATAAACACGATCTATAGGGTGAATAAAATAGAGTAATCAGAGCAAGAGGAAAATTGGAAATAAGCACACAGCGAGGTGGAGAAAATTAATCTCAACATATTTAAATTTTACTAGATTCAATTTAAAAAATTCTTGTTTGGTAGAATGCTGCATTGTAATATAACACTTGATTTGCTCAGTTATAACAATTTCTGAATTGTCTTTTAAAATAGCTACTGCTTGCTCACTGGCAACATTTAAAACATTTATTTTTTCTTTTCAGGGTGTCTGTGGGGTTGAAGAAGTACGACCTCAGCCTACTGCTCCTACTGAAGAGAATCCGACATCATCAACTGAAGAGAACCTGGCATCCTCTACCCAACCAATTGTTACAGCTCGTGGACTCTATTCAGAATGTTCTATATGTCTTGACCGAATAGTAAGTCTCTGGTTTAATTCAAGTGCTGATATCTGGAGAGAATGTTTCACAAAATTGTCAATTTAGGTTTAAAAACAAACTTTTATATGAATCTTCAGTTTGAAGCAACATCATCATAATTTAATGTTGGTATAGGTTTGACAGGATCTTATGGGTCCAAGGAATACATTGTACTCCAGTGTCTGCTTTGGCATGGCTTCTACAGCTGGCTGCCTCTCCTAATGTCAACCACTTTACAGTGTAAAAATATAATTTATCTCTCCCAACTACTTTTTAAATTTAACCTCTCAGACCTGGGCCCCTGTGACTAATGTTACCCTCCACCTAGGCTCCTGAGCAAATAAATAAACTGTAGTATATACAGCTCAGGAGTAACAACTGCAGGCAAACTAATGGATAGAATTGGCTGCATCTTTTTCTACGTTTGTTGTTCATTACCAAGGGTCTGGCAGCGATAATGTTTTAACCGGTTCCCACTATAGTGAGAATATGGCGTGACAGGGTTAAGGGATTGATTCCTCAAACATATGAGGGAGGAAAGTTATTGTCAGTTGACATCAATGCATGTAATTATTTTGAGCCAATGAAGGATCTTCTATAGGGTCAAACGCAGTGGGACTGAACTTGGAATGATGTGGTTGGGAAGCAACCTTCTTAACCACACAGCCACAATTGTACCTGTATGTCAATAAATGCCTTAGAGTTTACTGAAAGTACTCTCATTGAATGTGTTTCATGAAGTCACTACCCAATAAGTATTAGATTTACACATTAGAGTTAGAAAACACTCTGATGTGGCAGCCTTGACTGTTAAGACATCAAACTTTAGTTGCAGACAAATATTACTTTGATATTTTCGTTAGCTCTCACCATGAACTTCTTGACCTATGGCGGTTTCATCATCATCCTTTAACGTCTGTTTTTCCATGCAGGCATGGGTTAGTTTATATAATTTAAAAGTTGCTTTCCACATTTTGAGCATGTTTTTATTTCATAATTAAAGATTTGTGCTTGATAAAGCTAAAACAGTGAATAGATTTAACTTAATTTTCTCCAAATTCACACCAAGTTGCTTTGTCAGTTTTTGTTTTTTTTACATATGTTGATGATTAGAGTAAAATATTTCTATTTTTTTCTATTTCAGACTAACATCATTTTCCTTGACTGCGGTCACGTTTGTTGTTGTTACGAATGTTCCATTGATTTAGAGGTCTGTCCTCTCTGCCGATCAAACATTTTACAGAAAATCAAAGTACAGAGCTGATATCACCACCAATTTTCTTGATAATCATCATCCAAAACATTATATCATATTCAGCCCCATTTCAGCTACTGTACAAATATGGCTAAATTGGGAATATAACCTTTCTTGATATTGCACTCGCTTCTGCTTTACTGAAAAGTTATTGCTGCTAGCCATGTTATAATCTTCATAATCCTAGTGTCTCTCATGTTTTGACATTTCTTCCAAATTACTTTACTTTTGCCATAATTCCATTTTATATATATATATTATGAGTGTATTTATACTTTATATCTTATTCAGTCAATGGGAACTTTTAATTTTAATCTTAGAATTTCAAATACAAAATCTGAAAAATACTCTTTCTACCAAGTTTGAACCTGGCTGGAATTTCCTTCCATGTTTAAATATAATTTTGGTCACATTATTAAACCAATTGTTATAAATAGCTGCCAGAACTGAAACAGCTGCAGTATGACAATTGGAAAGAATGCAACATTGGTACACTGGTGTTTATTTCTTTGCATGTGTTATGTGCCTTTTTTCCAGCTGTTTGTTTACATTTTTATCCACTACATTGTATTTCACATATATCTTCTATGAACTTGCTATGATAACTTTCAAAACAACAATATTGAGAAATCAAGTAATCTGTGATAATTCATTTTGAAATACAATTTTCAAGAAATTTTTCTAATAAATGCAGCAAATATATTAGACAGTTAGTTCAAATGTAATTAAATAACTCAAACTAAATTAAAAAAATGATTAATTTATTAATTCATTTATTCAAAAAGTTGTTCCTTATGAAAATGATGCATGCTAGTGCGTGCACTAGCACCTTTTGAATGATCAGGTCTCTCAGCCAATCTTGGCAGCCAACAGGGCGAGCAAGTCCATCAAATGGCTTCTACTTATATATAATATATGTACACATACAATAACTGTTCTCGTGAAAGGCGGGCACAGTTCTCAGCTTCTCTCCTCAACACTCCTTCAGCTAATTTACAGTCAGAACAGGCTCTTTTGTAGTAAAAACATGGTTCCCACAGCATCAGCAGTTTTTTCAACCAAGAGCCTCCTATGAAAAAGAACATTTACTTAAGAAAAAATGCTTCAAATGAGATTTAGTACATCTATACATTGTCTTAGTTTTCTACTCAGGTAGCAGTTAACAGAAATGGTTTTCCACCTGACGTCTTTCATTTCTACAGATATTAAGAATCATTCAAGAGAATAACCATAGGAAAAACTTTGTAATTGACTTCTTTAAAACGTTCAGAAAATAAATTCTATTATCAATAATAATAAAAGTTTATCAGTTTTTTTAAAAGTTTTTTCATTTTTTTAAAAGTCAAATCTTGATCAAGTCAAAAACCTGGACATGACCACTGAATAGAGTCCTTGATTCACTCATCGCAACAAAAATAGTACTGTGCTTAGTCCTGAAGAAAGCAGTGGCATTATTAGCATACATTTTGGTTTATACAACTACATATCAGTCATTGTAATATGTAAGCGAAAGAGAGAGAGAGAGAAAAACTAACCACCTCCGCTAATCCAAACAGGAGTTCTCTTAGGATATTCTAGAATAAATGATGCCAATTATTTTATTTGTCAGGAATATATAAGAAGTGAATCAAACATCCTTCTTTGGTAACAATGCAGGCTAGTTTGTAGCTGTTGCTACACCATAACCCTGTTCTCAGGGACCTTTTTTTTTGCCAATGACTGTTCACAGTGAATGGAAGCCTCTGGTCACAATGAATTAAGAAAAGAAAAAAAAAAATCAAAAATACCCATCTGCCTTGGCAGTACCCTATAGTAAAACATCTGAAGATTTTCCACACAAGGTGGATCCATGGCATTCTGCACATCTGTTGGCAGCAGAGGATCCCTGACACAAGCACCTCAATGAGCCAAACTCTCAAGCTTCTATACACTTTTGCAGAAGTCCCAGGAGATGAGCTGGGCATGTTGGTCAGATGCCAGACCATATCATCCCAAAAGCAGCTCCTTTATGGTGAACTGTCAGGGAAAGCATACTATAGGGGAGCAAGGGAAAGACCTCAACACTGTGGTTGACAACTTGGGAATTGTTTGCTCAAAACCAACAACTAATGCAGTTTGGTTTACTGCGGTGCCAGAACAGTTGAAAGTAAAATAACTACTTTTGAGAAGTATTGTTCACTCTGCAAAGCTAGAGCTACAAGTATCTCAAGTGCTGCATCTTTCCAGGCATGCTCTACATGTGGCAAAAGATCCTTGGTATGGATATCCATCAGACCAAATACACAAACCAATCCGAAATTTTGGTCATTTTTCAACAACAAATCTTACCTCGTCATCTGTTTCAATATAGTCTTCATCTTTTGAGTCCAATTCTTCTTCCTCCATACTTCCATCTTCTTCCTCATCCTCGTTTTCGTTCTCATCACCTTCCTCTTCATCATCTATCACAATAGTCTCCTCCTTAGCTTTTCTCCTCTTCTCAGAGGCTTCCTTCTTTCCTTGTTGTTCTCTGCGGAATGCTGCAAATACAAGCAATCTAATAATTCAACCGAGGCATAAATTATTTGTCATATTTATCAATATACTTTTGGTAACAAGAAGGGCATCCAGCTTACAAAATCTGCCCCATGCAAGCATGGAAAAGAGAACGTTAAAATAATGATGATGATCAAAGGCTCAGCATGAGGGGGCTTAAGTTGCTCTTTCCAATTTAGTAAATGACCAGTTACAGACAGATTCATTGAAAATAAGTTTACCAAACTCGCATATTTAACCCTTTAAGATTTATGACTTATTTGCCTCTGCTATCCCTTAGGCCCTTATGACAGAAAATGCTGTTTCAGATTTTTAAAACATCTGCAAATTTACAAAACTAGTAAATTGTGAAATAAAGAAAAAGGAAAAAACCCACCAGTATATATAGATATATAAATAGATAACGGCCATATCACATTGAAAGCACTGGTTCTCGTCCGATCACCGAAGATAACAGTATATAAATCATCATCCTCCTCTAACGTCTGTTTTCCATGCTGGCATGGATTGGACGGTTTGACTGGAGCTGGCAAGCTGGAGGGCTGTACCAGGTTTCAGCCTGATTTGGCTTAGTTTCTACGGCTAGATACCCTTCCTAATGCCAACCACATTAGTGTGTGCTGGGTGCCTTAATGTGGCACCAGACTTTCGCCACTAGTGCTTTTTACGTGGCACCGTAACAAAATAAAGAAATCTTAATGAAAGTGGGAAAGGTACCTCATGTTGCTTATATTGTTTTAAATTTAAATTTCCTGCTACCTATTACATGGCCAATGGCATATTTTCATCATGGGACACACAACAGGGCAAAGTATATTTTGGAAATTTATTTGTCATTTGTCTATCTAATTTTTATGTAGTCTTGAAAACTTATGGTATTTATGGTATAATGTCTTGAATTTCACTACTACAGGCATCAAAAATAGCTTATGTTTATCCTGTTTATAGTAAAATAAATATTTTCCCTCAGTATTTTCAAAATCCTGAACCCCTGCCCCCCTCAAATTTGTCTTCAGAACTAAATGTTGTTAGTCCCATAATGCGACTTTTCCAAAAGCTGTAGGGAGGATGGGGGTGATCATAGGCGTGGCTGTGTGGTAAGAAGCTTGCTTCCCAACCACATAGTGCTGGAATGTGAGTGGATTTGGTAGACAGAAACTGAAGGAAGCCCGTTGTGTATATATCTACATGTGACTTTGTCCTTCATCACCGCTTCACAACCGGTGTTGGTGTTTACACCCCTGTAACTTAGCGGTTCGGCAAACGAGACTGATAGAATAAGTACTAGGCTTAAAAAAAATAAGTCTTGGGGTCGATTTGTTCAACTAAACCCTTCAAGGTGGTGCCCCAACATAGCCGCAGTTAAACGAGTGAAACAAGTAAAAGATAAATTACATGATATACTCATTATCAATAATAATATATCATCAATTATAATATATTTTTTTGATTGGTTAATATAAGAAATTTGCTTAGCAACTAAATATGTAAACCAATAAAATGTAGTTTTAGAAAAAAGAGCACAATCACATCTTGTGATGAGCTGGCAGCAGGCATTTTTATTTTTGCCTGAGTTATCACATGATTAATGTGCAACAACATTTTAGTAGCCATATCTTGCGATTCAGGTTTGAATCAGAGACTGAGAATAATGTAGGTGTATTATCCTCATCACTTTAGGTCCATTTTCCACGCTAGCATGGGTTAGACAGTTTGCCAGGGTCCAAATCAGTACTTGTTCAGAGTTACTGCTATCCTAGATGAGTCCACAAATGAGTCCTACGTTTCACTTTTGGCTTGGTTTCTACAGCTGGATGGATGCCCTTCTCATTTACCATGGTACCAATACCATGATAAACAGTTGCCATGCCTTTAATAAAGACTAAAAGGTCATTTTATCCACTTCTTCATCAGCAACCACTTTACAGAGTATATTGGTTGCATTTTATTGCAGCAACAACACTTGTAAGGTTATCTTGTAACAAGTAAGGCAACGTCGTTGCTACACCCTATGATGTGTACATGCACACAAGGTAACATGTTTGAGGTGAGTAGAAGAGAGTATTGACAGGAAGGGCAGTTGATGAGTGCAATAGCACATGGGCAGAGAGTGATAGATAGTAATAGAGGTGGAGATGGCTAATGGTAAGAATGAGTAGTGAACGTCCATAAGAAGTGGTTTGGGAAGAGGGACTGATGTGTGGCAATACAGAAAGAGTGATGGTATGGATTTATTGGGTACTACCTCCAGGAGTTACACAGGCAGAATAATACAGCAATCAGAAGAGAGAGTCAGTGAGGAAAAGAATAGATGAAATTGTTTTTATCATATGGTTTTAAATCTGAATAAGGTTATTATTAGGGACGAAAATTCTTGAAATATGTCTTTTTATCTTTTACTTGTTTCGGTCATTATACTGCAGCCAAGCTGGAGCACTGTCTTGAAGGGTTTTAGTCAAACAGATCAGCCCCAGTACTTATTCTATCAGTCTCTTTTTGCTAAACTGCTAAGTTACAGGGAAGTAAACAAATCAACACCACTTGATAACTGGTGCGGCAAAACACAAAGATATATATATATGGGCTTCCACACAGTTTCTGCCTACCAAATTCAAATTCACTCACAAGGCATTGGTTGACAAGGGGCAATAATAGAAGACACTTGCCCAAGGTGTTTCAAAGGGACTGAACCTGAAACTATGTGGTTGCAAAGCAAGTCTCTTAATCACACAATCAGGCCTGCACCTATACATGACTAAATCAAACCAGTGCTTTTAAATCAAAAATTATCATATCAAATTGTATGCTGTGGTTGAAACTAAGTGGTTACTCCTCCTTAGTAGAACTGTAAATTTTTACCAATATTTGGCAATCAGCAGAGTATGAGACAAATATCTTGTGGTATTTAGTCACATCACTTTTATGTCGTTAGTTTCTATCTTGCCAGAGTTAGCTATGTCTTGGAACCTTCCATGATTGATAAAACTTTTTAATTACTGAGTGCCGTCCAACCCATGCTTGCATGGAAAAATGGACGTTAAAGGATGATGATGATGATGATGATGATCGTTATGTAATTGATATTTGACTCCCTCGAAATGTGTGTCCTTGTGTGGATGCACATGTGTTGTTAGAACATGACCATCATTTAACATTCACTTTCCATGCTGGCATGAGTTGGACAAGACTTCTTGAAGTAGTATTCTACAATCAGATGCCAACTTGTTTGCAAGTAAGATATTTTATTTCACATCCTGGCATGCTGCGGTTGAACATTTTATTCGATATATGGGGGTTATAAACATTATTGCTGCCTAATGTCATCACTGAAGAAACACAAAGACAAATCACACACATGATGGGCTGCAATGCACTAGTGATTGGCTAATCTGAGTTTATAGTGCAAGACACGCACTGTATTATACTATAGCCACAGGCTGATCAATGCCTTGTAAGTGAAATTTGGTAGACACAAACTGTCCGGACATCTGTTTTATATATATATATCCTACATACTAAGTGAAAAGTCCTGTTGTTGTTGTCGCTGTTCACTATGCTACTTGAGTCTTGACATACCCTGGTCAGCTGGTGACCCCTTGACCCTGCATAAATTTCTATTACATAATATAATTTACACACACACACACACACAGATGATGTGTTGGAGCAATTGTTGTCTAATCTCATCATCATCTTCCTTTAACGTCTGTTTTCCATGCTAGCATGGGTTGGACAGTTTGACCGGAGCTGGCTACACCATGTTCCAGTCTGATTTGGCTTGGTTTCTATGGCTGGATGCCCTTCCTAACGTCAACCACATTACAATGTGTACTTTTAACATGCCACTGGCACCGGACTCTCATTGCTAGTGCTTTTATGTGGCAGTCACGAGTGCTTTTTACATGGCACCACACAGGCGAATGGTAGACAGATGGACATATAGAACAGGGATGAACGAGACTTATAGATCAGAGGCAGACAGACACAAGGACTAGGAACTGTTAGTCAGACAGACAGACATGTAAGCCAGGGATGGATGAGATATATAAACTGGGGACAGACGGACATAGACAGACAGTACAGAGTACATACATTGCCTGGTGGCCCATGCGCAAGCGCCCAGACCCTCTTTCTTGAGCGGTGTTGGGGAAACCTCCATACAGCGAGGCAGAGTGGGAACTCACATATTTCGAGGTTCCCACATAACACAGCAGAGACAAAAAAACAAGCTTAGGCTCAAACACAGACCTATCGCAAATTAAGAATCATACTTTGCATCCCTTTGGTGCCTTGTATTGCCAGAAATGCTTCGCTCACACGACCCAGGCGCTTTTTCACCCAAGACTCTTGCGGCTGCTTCTTAGCAACAGGACTCTCAACGCAGCCGCTTCTTTGCAACATGGACTCTCGACGCGGCCGCTTCATAGCGGTGGGACCCTCGATGTGGCCGCTTCTTAGCAACGGGGCTCACGATGCGGTCGCTTCTGAGCAACAGGACTCTCAATATGGCCACTTCTTAGCAACAGGACTCTCAATGCGGCCGCTTATTAAAATGAATATAGTATATATTTCCTGCACACCAATGGTGGGATAAAATGCAATACCGAAGCTGATTGGCAGGATTTGAAATTAATTACTGCTCAGCATGATACCCTCTGTGTCACCCTTACAGACCTGATAGCATCACAATAAATTGTATTAAGATAATAGTAATAATAATGGTTTCAAATTTCGGCACAAGGCCAGTAATTTTAGGGAGTGGTGGTCAGTTGTATGAATATATATTTTATGATTAAACTAGGTCATTACTCGTCACTATGCTGCTGGTAAAAACAAAAAAACAACAACTAGGTATTCATCATATTCATTTAACGCCTGCTTTCCGTGCTGACATGGGTTAGACGATTTGACTGGAGACTGGTAAGCCGGAGAGCTGCTCCAGACTCCAGTCTGTTTTGGCTTGGTTTCTATGGCTGGATGCTCTGCCTAACACCAACCACTCCAGAGAGTGTATCGGATGCCTTTAACGTGTCTCCAGCATGGGTGTTTTTAACATGTCACCGACACAGGATTTTTATATATACATATAAGTGTGACGGAGAAATGTCATGGCCTCGTATGGTATGCCCAATAGACTGTTAAAGTCTTTTTTCGAAGTCTGTATTGCGTTGTATCAACAGACTTGCACTTAAAATTCCTGTGCTTTTAATCAAAACTTGTTAGTTACTATGGTGACAATACTATCACTGTTTTTCTCTCGCGACAACAACATTTTCTCCTCCCCTTCTACATATATGTTATGATGGACAGACAGACAGAGATCAGCTTATCTTTTATAATATAAGATTTGCAAGTTTTCGAAATAACTACAAAGTTAAAATAAATTTTCATATATATTTGAGGATTAATAAAGTTCATTGATTAGTTCTCATTAGTTGTGTCCATGCAATCTCTTGCAAAAAGCCCATCAATTCTATAAATGCTTCCCCAGTGCAGCATAGCAAGCAAGCTTGCTTGTACATAATCTAAGTAGCAATTCACTTGAGAAATACAAACAGAACAATGTTTTACTTACAATCTAGACATAACTTCAAAGGGTCTAAAAACTGATCAAACTCCATGTCCTGCATGGCTGACAACACATCCTGAGCATTGATGGTTTTCCTCTTTGACCTTAATGCAAAATTATTGGAACTGAAACAGTAAAGAAAGAGTTTCAGGTTCATAAAAAGGCAGTGGGCTGGAAATGGAAAAAATAAATAACAAATAAGACAAACATCTAATACAACGCTTACCAAGATGTAGCATAGAGAACAAAAACACTGGCTGCTTTGGAAATGGCTAATCGAGCCTCTTTTGATACATTCACACCGTCGGGTATCTGAAAAAACAATACAGTGGAATAAAGAGATGAAATTACCTCCAACAGATGCTAATATGTTAGTCCTTCAGTGTTCATATCACTGGCAACTATAATGTTTATCTATTTACATTGTTTTGAATTAATCATGGCTTATCTCATAGCTTTGATATGATTGTTTATTTTTAGGATGACATTGTAGAGTAGGTGCGAGAAGCTGGATCTGGCCAGTTTGAACATAAAACAGGCAGAATATTTGGGCAAGATATGACTTGTTTAAATGTTAAAGGGCTATGGTATAAATTATTTACCTTTTTACGGCTTAATCAAAGGATTAAGTACCTCCAAGACAGGTGGCAGAATGGGTTGCTACACACTAAGAAAGCAGATGTGTCAGGGTATCAAGTTATGAACTTCAGACCAGATCAACAGTCTGAATGCTGACAGAGTGGACTCCACATAAGGTAGTCAAAGAACAGTGTTTCGATAATGACAAAGCCAAAAAGTAACATTTTTGTACCCTGTCACCAGGATTTCAAGTAACCAACAAGTGCAACAAACCACAAGAAAACCAAAGAGTACCATTGCTACATTCTGTTACTAATATCTTATATAACCAACATGTGATAGTATCCCATGTTTTGAGCACAATAAACAACACCAGCAAGTATCTTCATTAGACAAAAGCTATGTTCTATAATTAGAATAAACTCTTCACAATTGTTGTTTAGCTTTTCATTAGCAACTAGGACAAAAATACTGGAAAATCTTGTGCGAAAGTGGTGGTGGTGGCAATACTTTTTTTTTAATGTTAAAACCAGGTGATAAAAAAGTGTCAGTTTGAAGGTTTCCACACCATTTCTGACAACCTAATTTTCACTCAATGTCCAATGCAACGGAAATGAAGCTTGAACCATACAAACTTCCTAACTACACTTGTGTCAATGAAATGCAATAGCTGCGAGGGTAAAGTACTGGACTTTTGACCAAATGGTTGCAAGTTCAGATTTGGAATATATAGTCATTACAGTGTGACTTTGAAAAAGGGTACATAATTCATATTGATCTAATCTGCCATAGGCACCATTGCCTACTACTGTTATGGGCGTCAAGACCCACCCACCCCCATCAACTCAACCCTAATTGATTAGATCTATGATTGAAAGCACTCCAACCACGACCATCTCATCTTTGTTTGCAGATATGGTATAGCTCATATTACATTATCCAATATGATCTTTTAAATGATAGTAGTGACCATTTCAAGACAGCTCTAGCTGCTATTTCTAGCAACCTATCAGGTGCACAGAGGATCGTTTGTCACTTCCAAGTGGCTAGTAGTAGGAAAGATATACCTTGCTGTCAAAATCAATTGCTCTAATAATTACACCAGATCTACCCAAGAGCGGATGCAAAACGAAGTGAAAATAATCTAAATGCTTTGCACACATTTCCTCAAAGTTTTTGTGGCGTAAACTCACTTTGCAAGCAAGCAGTTTACGGTCCATTCCTACTGCACGCCACCATGGGCAAGTGTCTTCTATAGCCCCTGGCTCACCAATGCCTTGTGAATAAATTTGGCAGACTGAAACTGCATGTTGTGTGTGTGTGCGTGCACTTTGTGTTTGTCCCCCACCTCCACTGCTTGACAACTGGTGTAGGTTTGTTTACGTCTCCAAAACATAACAGTTCGGCCAAAAAAGTCTGATAGAATAAGCACCAGATTTTAAAATAAGTATTGGGGTCAATTTATTTGTCTAAAAACATCAAGGCAGTGCCCCAACATGGCCACCGTTCAATGACTGAAATATAACATATTGTGCAGCTAAGCTAGAGTGTTGGTAGCAGACCACGTCAATGAAATCCAGCATTGACTGACAGCAAGGAGCTCAAAATTTCAGATCGTCACCAACATAATACTGCTATGTCCATGGAAAAGACATTGCACTCTTTCAGGCTCAGTCCAACAAGCTGTAAACAAGTGCACCACCGTCATTTTTTATGTTCACCGGATGGGTTTTGTGAGGCAGTGTTCTACAGCTGGATGCTCTTTCTGTTGCCAACACTGTTAGTGGCTTCTTACAACACAGGAATATAGTATACCATTACCTTCTATTTGTTTCAGTCATTGGACTGCAGCCATGCAGGGCCACTTCCCTTGAAGGGTTTAGTCAAAAAAATCAACCTCAGCACTTATTTTTAAAGCCTGGCGCTTATTCTATCATTCTCTTTTGCCAAACTGCTAATTACAAGCATGTAAATAAATACCAGTTGTCAAGTGATGAGGCAGTGGGGCACAAAGGCACACACATTTTATATATACTACCCAGTGTTGCTCGGGTATTTTGCTGAACATTGCAATAACTCTGACAAAAGAGCCTTGAATGCAGTCACTAAGTTTAGACATTGCCACTAATCTAAGCAATGCTATGGCTACTGCAATTTAATTGAAACAATTTAGTTGTCTACCTGTATAGCCTGATTGTTTATGCAGTGTCACATGTGAGATAGTGAAATTGTAGTTGGGGTGGGTGAGGAGAAAGGGGTGGTTTGGTTTGTAAATTGGCAATATTGTATTTGGTGGTAAGCTCATTGTAATTGTGAAGAAATATGTGATGATGAAGTACTGTGAGAAATAGATGTTAACCTCTAACTCCACAGGAATAAGCTAAAGTAAGGTAACTGTATGAGAAAGTTAATATATAAGATTGCTGCAAATACACATCATAAATGTGATGTTGAAGAAAGTCGATGGAAGGCTGAAGGAGAAACAAGGGAGAAATGATGAAAAGGCATGTTCTTTGGCGCTGCACGTAGGTATGTGTTGAACATTGTCTTAGCTCTTGCAAATAAGCTGAAGTATGATCGATCAGTTTAAACAAGGCCACTTTTCTTAATGCCTAATGAGAATGAAAATGAGGGCAATTACCGCCAGTGTAAACTCATTAGTTGGCATGACATCCTTTCACTATCCCATTTTTTTTCGGTTTTATGAGTGAGTTTTCATCATCATCATTGTCATTTAACGTCCATTTTTCCATGCAAGCATGGGTTGGACGGTTTGACTAGGGCTGGCAGGCCGGGGCCAACCATGCTCCAGTCAGGTTTG
>JAOPUL010003388.1:71184982-71196555 GCA_027564515.1 Octopus rubescens
GGTGTGTGTGTGTATATATATATATATATATATATATATATTGCCCTTTTGGGCAATTACTGCCTCCACACGAGAACGAAAGATATTGTAGCTGCTGCAACCTCCGCATTTATAATTTTGAGTGTGGCATGCACGATGCAGGTCTTCAAACTGTTGAATGTTCAAAACATTCAAAACAGTTTCACATCACTACTGCTATATACCCTGCGGATTCTTACAAAAGCAGAGAGAGAATTAAGGAAAATGTTGTTCCCATACGAAAATTATGTAATCCTTTAAAAAACATTTAACTTCATTTCATGTTTCCGTCTGATTAATATCCACATTTTTTTTAGTCTTAGTTGATAACACTGGAGCCAGAAACCGGTCCTAACCTTTACATAATGTTTTTTTTTATGATTAAATTATTTTAGCATTTTCTACCTTTCTTAATTTCTGTATACATACCAACTCGTGTGTTACTTTTCAACTCTCTCTCTCCCCCTCTCTCACTCTCTTTCTCTCTCTCTCTCTCTCTCTCTCGATATATATATATATATATATATATATATACAGTATATTATAAAATAGTATATATATATATATTAGGTTGGAACGAAAGTTTTGTCCGATTTTCAAGATTAAATTTTAGACGACCTTGGAATGAAACAATGAGTAATTTATATTTTCTTCTTTCGAGTTAAAAGAATATTCTTCACAATCTTCTGTGGTATTCACCCCCAATGTTCGTCCCAACTAAAGAACACATTAGATATGTCTTACTCTACGAGATTCATAAAGGTGTCAATGCGAGTGTAACAACAAATTCCATTCAGAGCACTTATGGAGATGATGTAGTGAATGCAAGAAGTTGCAGGAGGTAGTTTTCCCGTTTTCGAAGTGGAAACTTCAGCTTAGGCGACAAGCCAAAGGAGGGTCGTTCAAACGCTCTCGATTTCCAAGAGTTGGAAGCTGTTATCACAGCAAATCCTGTCACTAATGCTAGGGAACTCATCGAGAAATTTAAAGTAAGTCATACGTCTATCCTACGCGAACTGAAAAGAATTGGAAAGGTTTCAGTGGTTGGAAAATGGGCCTCGCACGACCCTTCCCCAGAGAATCTGCAAGAATGTGATGCTTGTTGTGTGTCATTGCTTACACGACAACGTCAGGTGCCATTTTTGGATAAGCTTATTACTGGTGATGAGAAGTAGATTCTTTATCATAACGTTAAACGCCGTCTTCAATGGATCAGTGGAGAAAGCAGAACTGCTCAGAAACAAAGAGGACGACTTCATCCAAATAAGATCATGCAGAGTATATGGTGGGATATTCAAGGAATTATCCATTACGAACTGCTAGACAATCAAACAATCAACGCCATCTCTACTGCGATCAACTTCGTCGTTTGAAAGCAGCTTTGGAGAAAAACCGCTCATCCTTAGTCAACAGAAAGGCTGTCATTCTGCATCACGATAATGCCCACATACACACTGCACAATTGACTAAAGATCTCTTAGAAGAGCTCTGTTGGGAGAAATTGCTTCATCCTCCATACTCTCCTGACCTAGCACCTTCTGATTACCACTTGTAAGGGGATTACGGAATCATTTGGATGGTCTTAGGTTGACATCGAGAGAAGAGGTTGAAAACGAATTGGTATCGTACTTTGTATCAGGACCTAAAGAATTTTACAAGCGCGTTATCTATAAGCTTCTTGACATTGTATAAGATTCTCCAAAGTAATGAACGTTATGTTAATGATAATATTTCTCTATTAACATAAGTTTTTCATTTATAAATAAAGACTTTAAAATCGGACATAACTTTCGTTCAAGCCTGATATATATATATATATATATATATGCACATACATATGTATATACACACATACATGTGTGTATATACATATGCATGTGCATATATATATATATGCACATACATATGTATATACACACATAAATGCATGTATAATAGTATAGAACCAAGTCGTTAGAATGTCTCGCAATATTTGTTTTCTGCACTGATTTCAAATCCCACCGAAGTCAGTTTTGCCTCTCATCATTTTGGGTGCGATAAAAAGTACAAAAATACCAGTCCACGGCAGTAGTTTGATAGAATTGTTAGAGCGTCTGATAGGGTGCCTTGCGGTATTTATTCTAGTTCTCTGCACTCTAAGAGTAATGTCTCCGACGTCACTGTTACTTGGTCATATTGACCTTGTCTATCCATTTAGCATCATATAAGTTGTAGAAAGAGAAGATTTACATCCATGGGCAACTGCTAATCTTCCCTAACTAAAACATTTTCCAGGCCTGCACCTTAGAGAGGAACTTTCTGGGTGCAGGGATCATGGTTAGCCATGACCGAAGAGGATCTTATAACATTATAGAATATTATTACATACAAAGTAATAGCATATATCGTTACTGTACACAACAGAACGCTATATAACCCTATGACTTACACTACAACACTATGCAACACTACTAAATAGTAAATGAAGGATTAAGTAAAATGAAAGAAATTCTAAACGCTCGAAGAATGCCATCAAATAAATAAGGGTAATGATGACATTTCTACCATGAACCACAGTTTGTGTTTAGCTAATTACATTTAGCTGTAGTTACCAAAGCGAGAAAACCTTTCAAGTGACTTGAACAAATACACTAATTACAGATCGGTGAAAATCATAAACAAGCTATTAAATCTCAGAAAATAACCAAAGACAAGCAGGCGTAAAAACGAATTAACATATATTATTAACTAGAAATGTGGTGCAAGGAAATCCAAATACACAACATTTAGCGATATGACTTTATAACTAGCTAACAATAAGCTGTCTCTTTTGTGAGAGAAGGCCAGTCATTATTTCCGGTTTCTGTTGCACAGATGATAAATAAATACTCTGCTCTATCTCTAGGCACAATGCATACTAGTCTATCTCAAATAATGGAACTTTTTCTGTCGGAAGGAAAGAAGTCATTACTATAAGGCGACAAAACATTCTCTTATGCAACAGTATACAACTTATTCTTATATTTTATATTACTTATAACATCTAGGTGTTACTCAGATTTTAGGATAATTGTTTTGGTCATAAACACACCATTGTGATTTCGAAGTTTTAAACAAGCGACTTCACGGCTGGTTATTTGATAACCTGTAATAGATTCGACTGACTATGACCTTGTTCAATAAATTCTTTTAACGCCATTTTTAAAACTCACTCATACCAGCAAAACTATTTATTAAAACGACATCAAGGTTGAAGGTTTGTAAGATGTTGGTTTTTTAATGCTAAGTTTACGTCGTATAATTGCCCAATTAAGGTTAAATCCAGTCAATTAGGGAGTTCTGCAATGTTGAGAAAATTTGCTGTCAAATTTTACTGGCTTTGTTTTAGTTGGTCGACATTCTTTTTACTTGTAATTTTTTTTTCATATTCAAATAGAAAAAGAAGACACAAACTCTGTTTTACACTGACGTCTAAATGCTACTAATTACATCTAAAAGAAATTTTGAAGGATTTAAAAGATATTACAGGAATACGTCACAAAACAAATATTGTTTGGAGATTTCTAACATTAGTAAAAGGGAGCACTTTGGCGGGAGGGTTCGTTTGATTTATAAACCCTAGAAGTTTAGTATTGTTCTTTCCATCCCAGAAGGATGAAAGACAAAGCCAACCCGGGTGGTAATTGAACCCATAGCCTAATGAGAGACAACGGAATGCTGGAAGGCATTTTGTCCACCACCCTACCAACTCTGCTATTCACTAGCCTCATTTTCAAGCAATCATAATTTCTGACATTAGTACAATGCCTGGAATTTGAGAGAAGGAGTTTGTGATTAAATCAACCCAAGTACTTTATTGGTATTTTCTTTTATCGATTTCCAGAGGGATGGAAAGCAAAGCCGACATTGGTAATGAGATTACAGTCGTATTTGGTCGAGTCAACACAGTAATGTTCCTCTACAAACGGAAAGGGTGACAGTTCGCATCCCGTAATATATAGTGATACACAGCTTTGAATACTTCGTATATTATTAACAGAGAAAATACGCTATTAGTTTGGATATTTAAAAAATATCTCTACCTAAAAGAAATATTATAAATTAATGTTCATTCGAACATAATAATCGGATAGTGCGGAAATGGAAAGAATTCATCTGGACATATCTATCAAGAACATACCCATTCCTCCCACGAAAGAATACATGAAAGACCTAATCTATAAAACCAACGCGTTTATTAACAGACTAAGATGGCAGATATACTTCCATGATAAACATAATACCAACGAAACCGAGCAACTGAATAAGGAACTGCATAAAATCTTTAAAAGTAGAAAACGACCACCGCTAAACCAACACATGTCAAAATTCAAAGATCAATTTTGGAACATAATCAAACTAAAAATTCAGAAACACCCACTAAGAAGAAACCCACACCTAGATAAACTACACAAACTAACAAAGGTCTTAATGGAAAGAAATGGAGTAGTCGTTCATGCAGATAAAACAGGTAACATTTACCAACTCGATTACACACAATATCATGCACTTCTTAAAAAAGAAATACTGAAAAATTATAAAACCACTGATAGGAACAATTTAAAGAAGCTTAACCTCGAGGCAAAAAAAAAATCATAGAAAAATACTTGCTTAGTGAAAAAAACCGAACCATTTGAACCAAAAGCTCCTCGTATTAACTTGAAAGATCACAAACCTAACTTTACTTCCAACCCAGCAATAAGACTTATATGTCTCTCTAAATCAGACCTAGGTAAAATTAGTAAACATATACTAGACAAGTACATCCCAGAATTAAAAAGTAAAATAGTGTTAGATTCTAGTCCAGTTCGCTAGATGTTATAAATTAGTTTAAGAATATTCCGGATACAAACAAAACAAAGTTCCTACAAATAGATATATCCAACTACTACTCTTCAATAAACCCCGCTGTATTAAATAAGGCACCACACTTTGCAATGTGTAACTCAGACTTAAGTAGGAAGGAAACTGAAATAATTAGATTAGCTAGAAAATCCATCATCGAATTCAAGGGAAAATACTGGATACGAAAGGACTGCCCTCTTATGTTCGATATAACTATGGGCTTGGTGGATTCGGCCCAGGTTATAGACTTGATGGGTATTTATATCCTCAAATGCATAAGCGAGGAATTTCTAAAGATAGGAGGAGGTCTATACCGTGACGATTCTCTTTTTATACTTAATAACCCCTCAAATCGTAGTATAGAAAAATATAAACAAAAATTCCACAGATTTTTCAACCGCTTAGGGTTAAAAATCACAATAGACGAGGAGCATAACAAGGTTAACTTTTTAGACGCTACTCTAGACCTTAGATCCAATTCTTTCCAACCCTACAATAAGCCTAACGAAAATCTAAAATATATAAACGTAAATAGTAACCACCCTCATTGTATAACTGGCAAATTAGTAAAAAGTATCTCTAAACGTATAACCAACCTTTTAGCAAACAAAATAATATTCGGGAAAAATGCTAGCTACTATAAACACGCTTTGGAAAAAGCAGGGTATAGGGACAAACTAAGATTGATAAAATCAAACACTAGAATAGGGCCTAATCCAGAACATCGAACAATTAACACAAGAACACATACAACCTACCACAATAATAGTAATAACGATAGGAATAATAATAATAATAATAATAATAATAATAATAATAATAATGGTTTCTGATTTAGGCACAAGGCCAGCCATTTTAGGGGAGGGGTTAGTCGATTACATCGACCCCACTGTTAAACTGGTACTTATTTTATCGATTCCGGAAGGATGAAAGGCAAAGTCGATCCCGGCGGAATTTGAACACAGAACGTTAAAGCCGGAAGAAAAGCCGGAAGAAATGTCTCTAAACCTTTTTTCCGGCGTGGTAACGATTCTGCTAGCTCGCCGCTTTTTTACACAATAATAATAATAATAATAATAATAATAATAATAATAATAATAATAATAATAATAATAATAACAACAATAATTAATGGCATGATCCTTAAGAACTGACAAACGAAGCGTCTAAATATCAATTCCGCATGGATTGATTACAAAAGGCATTAGACAGTATACCGCATTCATGGATATTGAAATTGCCGGACATCTTCAA
This sequence comes from Octopus rubescens, assembly GCA_027564515.1. NCBI lineage: Eukaryota > Metazoa > Mollusca > Cephalopoda > Octopoda > Octopodidae > Octopus > Octopus rubescens. The sequence continues at coordinate 71,191,118 of JAOPUL010003388.1, forward strand.
AATTTCTCCTGTAATTTCAAACTTGCTGAAGTGTTGTCATTGTGGAATATGAATCTCAAATTATTTCACTTTAATGGAGTACTGGCTTCAAAGAATATTAACGTCAACTATGACATTTTCGAAGGTGACTCATAGTCACTGCTAAATATTTACATAGCTTTAAAACCGCTTACAGGTCAACTTAACAAAATAGGGTATCGGTATAAAATGGACAAGTCATTAATCCATATATTTTATATGGAAGACTTAAAACTATATAGCAAAGATAATGATGAGCTTGAAGGCCTCTTACGTGCTGTGAAAATATTCACTAATGTCATCATGATGGAGTTTGGTCTTGATAAATGTGCCAATACCACGTTCCAGAAAGGGATATTGAAGACTTCAAATTCAGTGTGTTAGATGTTGCCACTGTTGTAAAAGAACTTGAACAGGAACAAACCTACAAATACATTGGAACAAATGGAGGCTCTGATATTCAGCATGCCAGCATGAAAGAAAGGATCAGGTAGGAAGGTTATAAGAGAGTTCGGGCAGTCCTGAAATCTGAGCTAATTGCACTTACAAGGTGTTAGCCATAAATTCCTTAGCATTGCAAGTTCATATTTATAGCTTCGGTGTGTTGAACTGGAATATCAGTGAAATAACTGAAAAATACATAAGCTGATGACTTGTACCAGTGGATAGTCTTTGCCATCCCAGAGCCAAAAGAGGGCGGGGTTTGATCCAATTTGAACTCTTTTATAAGGCCACCAGAATTAGACATTAAAACAAATATTTCACACAATGATTACAACACATGAACAAATAACATAGCAACACACACACAATCAACTAGCAAAATATTGATATAAATAATCCCCGCGGAAATGGGAGAATTCCCTAGGAAAAATATTAATGGATTTTCCTTGATCTGAGAAGTCTATGTCCTTTGATGTGTAAAGTCTGATCCTGTTCCAAAGTTTTCGACTCCTGTCAGATTCTCACAGATCAGTTTGAGGGCATATCAAGATGGGAACTCGGGTGCTAGTAGACAAAATCTTCTGTACTTTTCTTTTTTAATACCAGCTGAAGATGTGGATCTTATATAAAAAAAGAAGTTTGTCATTTTTTCAGCACTTTTGACATAATTCTGAGAAAAAATTGCAATCTACAATTCTATTAGCCAGTCGCCTTAAGAAATACATTTTTAAACCAGATTCAATGTGAAGTGAATTACTTTCTGCGATTCACTAAAAGAATATATTCCTGGAAGTCTTCCAGGAATATATTATGATTTAGTTGACCATTCTCCACTTTTATAATATCTGTAATAACTTGACTATCCAACAGATATTGAAGGCAGCAGTATTTGGTGAATCCCTCTTTAATAATTTTCACAACCATCCTATTGGTGATTGTTGTATCAAATTTCATTAGCACGGATTTCTATGTTAACCTTGAGAACGATTAAAAACCATGTACATTTGTTTTTCTTTTTTCTCTTTTTTTTTTCATTATGTAATTGAAACGGTTGGTGTGTATATATAAATGGCCACTCATTGAATACAGGAAGTTTCTTTGCCCTAGGTGTTTGGAAGACACCCGACAACAAGAAGAAGAAGAAGAAGAAGAAGAAGAAGAAGAAGAAGAGGAAGAAGAAGAAGAAGAAGAAGAAGAAGGAGAAGAAGAAGATGATGAAGAAGAAGAAGAAGAAGAAGAAGAGGAAGAAGAGGAAGTAGAAGAAGAAGAAGAGGAAGAAGAAGAAGAAGAAGAAGAAGAAGAAGGAGAAGAAGAAGATGATGAAGAAGAAGAAGAAGAAGAAGAAGAAGAAGGAGAAGAAGAAGAAGAAGAAGAAGAAGAAGAAGAGGAAAAGGAAGTAGAGGAAAAGGAAGTAGAGGAAGAAGAAGAGGAAGAAGAAGAAGAAGAAGAAGAAGAAGAAGAAGAAGAAGAAGAAGAAGAAAAGGAAGAAGAAAAAGAAAAAGAAGTAGTAGAAGAAGAAGAAGAGGTGGAAGAAGGAGGAGGGGGAGAAGGAGAAGAAGAAAAAGAAAAAAGATGAATGAGGAGGAGGAGGAGGAGGAGAAGGAGGAGATCACCATATCACATGATTTCGATCTTATTAGATCATCATCAGTGATGGATACTCGTCACCGGTTATGAAAGTCGATTCCACTCGTTGGAATATATGTTATTTCAGTGTAACACCTACCACTGATTTTTGCAATTAGCATATAGCAATTGGCAAAGAGTTTTTGCCAAAAATTATCTATTACAGATAAAAGCCTTATGAATACAGAATATGTTATCACCAAGGCCAACTCAACATGACAAGATGAAAATACTGCTTTCTAACTCAAAGAAAAGCACCCTTTCCAGCTGGTTAGTCAGTGCATACCTCACACTCGTGTATTGCAAAGAGGAAGGTGTTACACTGAATTTACATATATTGCAGCGAGTGGAATCGACTATCATAACCGGTGACGAGTATCCATCACTGATGATGATCTAATAAGATCGAAATCACGTGATATGGTGATCTCTGAACCAAGTTGTGACAGGAGTTACCTCCTCTTTGCAATACACGAGTGCGTGGGACGCACTAATTAACCAGCTGGAAATGGCGCTATCCTGGGGTTAAAATAGCAGTATTTTTGTTTTGCCATGTTAAGTAATACACCGGTCCAAGCGTTCTTGTTACTTTGGGAATCCAGCCTGGAAATTATTTCCGAGGACGTTCTGCGATTCGCTGTGCATCTCGAAAACGGTGTTAAAACGGCGACCTTTTAGCTGCATTTTCTTCATAGGGAAGAGATGATAGTCTCCGCATGCTAAAACTGGCGAATAAGGGTGGGATGCCGAACCGATACTGTGTTGTTTTTGGCGGGGGGAAACTCACGATGTGCATTGTCGTGGTAAAGAATTCAATTTTTCGCGCTTCGCATATCTGGTCGCTTTCGCCGAATGTCCTCCCTCAAATGCATCAAAACGTCGCCGTATGACTCTAGAATGACGGTCTGAACCTGGGGGTGTATTCTAGATGCACAGCACCGCGGATGTCGAATAAAAAAATGAGCATGCTCTTGATTGAGCGATCGTGAAGATTAAGGCCTTTTCCATTGTAACAACTGTTCCTTCGTCTCAGGGTTGTACACGTAGACCCAACTCTCGTCACCAGAGGTGATCCTCGACCTGAAGGATGGGTCATCAGCGGCACGCTAATGGAGATATTGACACACTTTGACGCGATGTTCTTTCTACTCAGAGTACAAAATCGCAGAATACAGATCACAAAACCACAAATTTCACAAATTTCACAGTGATTTCACTCAGCATACAGCCTCATGAACATCACTGCTAGCTTTCACTCCGCCCGCAACTGTGTGCTGTCATCTGTAGGCGCGCTACAGAACTAGTCCGGGAACGTTTTGATAGCACCTGATTTTGTGTTTAGTTCTAAATTTAACTGTTTAACAAAAGGTGTATATAGGTTTATGCCAAGCATATATATATATATATATATATATATATATATATATCCAACTCCTACTACAACTCAATAAACCCCGGTGTATTAAATAAGGCACTACACTTTGTTATGTGTAACTCAGGCTTAAGTAGAGAAGAAACTGAAATAATTAGATTAGCCAGAAAATCCATCATCGAATTCCAGGGAAAATATTGGATACAAAAGGACCACCCGGAATTGTTCGAATATCTATGGGTTCGGTGGATTCGGCCCAGGTTACAGATTTGATAGGTATTTATATCCTCAAGTGCCTAAGCGAGAAATTTCCAAAGATGGGAGGAGGTCTGTACCGAGATGACACTCTTTTTACACTTAATAACCTCTCAAATCGTAGAATAGAAAAATATAAACAAAAAGAAATCCATAGAATACACACTTCACAGAATCTGTCACTTATCATATTGAATAATTGACAATATAGAGAACAAAATATAAATAATTCAAACGGAAAAGTATTTCAGACAACATTTTATCGCTATTAGATTGTATTTTCAGACACCATGATATTGTCCACACGCTATTTTCAATATGAATACAATAGGAACAAAAATGTAACGTGTATAGAGGGTGAGTAGCAGATTGATAGGATGTAATTAACAAATAACCTAACTGCTTTCATTCACATCACGACAGACTTATGTTCAATCTCTAAACTATACGAACACACAACTTGATCCTGTTTGCTCAGATGAAATAATAACGAGCCCAGTGCTTAGACAGCTCTCTCTCTCTCTCTCTCTTTCTCTCTCTCTCTATCTCTATCTATCTCTTTCTTTTTTCTCTCTCTTTTCTTTTCTCCCCTCTCTCTCTTCTATTCTGAAAGACGAGTTTCGTCAACGGCGGCGGTGAGATCGAAATTTATGCCTTCTCACAACAACATAAGCTCTAAAATAAGTAGCGAAGCGTGATATTTGAAGCCAGATCATCCTCAATTACGAGAGGTGTGTATGGTTCTAAGTGGTTGACTGTGATATCGAAGCGTAAAAATTTATAATATATCGAACTGGATGAGTGTTCAAACTGATTTATTTTCCATAAGTCGGAAATACAATCTCAATGTTTCATATAAATCAGAGTTGGTATATGTTTGCTTACAGTGTCTATCTCGTTCTTAGTGGGATGAATTAACCGGCATTTCCGGTTAGAGAGGATGTCCTTAAGCGTGAATCATGCGATGCGGTCCATACTGTCTTCTAACTTAGCCATGGCGACAAGTTCCTTCGTTTGAGTGTATATGTCGTTGTATGTTGAGATGCTAGTTTTCCTATAGGTTTCGGTGATGGTGTTGGAAAAGGGTCTGTTGTGAGTAGAGATGTTTATTTCATAAACGTTCTTTGTTTTATAAGTGAAACTGTGAACATTAGGCAATTGTTTTAATGTCTGAGAAGATGGACGCGCTTCCACGCCCACGAAACTTAAAGTAACATGAGGAGCTAAATCAACCTGTTACTCAATAAATACAACGCCAACTATGCTTGATGAGTTTTACCTCCGGTTGTTAAGGTCATTTTGCATTATGTTTTATTTTGTGAATATTTCTAAGTATCAAATTTTCTCGTTATTTACCTGAAGAAAACGGGTTATTTTTTTGCATGATATAACGTTTTTGTTCATCAATAAAGAGCACGTTTGAAACAGCTGTAATGTATCTCAACACATATGTGTTATTGTTTATTCTTCACCTAACTCTGAACCTTCCATACGTTTGGATCTAGAAGATATAGTCAACGGTGGAGCACGTGCAGTGAGTGTACCCCCGTGTGACTTTGAATACTCGTTGTGTATTCTGCCAGTACTTGTAAATGTATGCATAACTGGAGTGACAAATCGTAGTAAGTGATTAGTAAGTATGTCAGTAAACATTGTTAGTGCACTGGTGCGCTTTCCCGACTCTACCTTGGTGCTTTTACTATTTAAGTACATGATCCTGAAA
>JAOPUL010003388.1:71522475-71537133 GCA_027564515.1 Octopus rubescens
AAGTGGTTGCAAGTGCAGATCTTGATTACTAGTAGTGCAGCAGTATTAATGGTACAAGAGTCTCCAACAAAAGAAACGAAATACATGAAACAAAGGAATGTATAAAAGAAAAGGCAATGGTATAAGTCCTGTGCGAAAGGAATTTCGCACCAATAACAAGAGTTTGTCCGTATAAATGTCACAAAGTTCGTGCATTAAAAAAGTGTATGTTGCAACGGTGTTCATATCAAACGAAAAGAGATGAAATACTAAAGTCATAATAGTATACCATTAAAACAATCCATCCAGGTAGGTTTTTAGCGAGGGGTTCAATGAGAAGGATGAACTTGGTGAAGTGAAAGTAGCCCCTCAACCTCAGGCTGAATTGAACTGAGAATAAACCTGGGATCACCACGCTCCGTAATTCGGAGTTTGCGTCGCTGCTTCGTAAGAAGGTGAATGACCGCACTGAATCCTCTCTCAATCTAATAAGAAATTGGAAAGGCAATGAAAAATAATTTCCCTTTCTTCCAAAGCTCCGGCTAGCGGTCACGGATAGCCTTTTGAAGCCAAAATTCTTGATAGCATTTGCGGAATTTAGGCTTCAATCCAATATCATTTTGAAGAGTTATCAGCTCCTCTTCTAACTCTCCACTCTCTTCTTCACTGATGTCAAAGAAAGGGTTGACAATCCAGTCAAGAACTCGAAGAGCAAACATATCATTAAATCGACGCTACATATCTTCGCGCAGTTCAGTGGCTGGGAACAAAAGACAAGCAAATCCGCGTCTGCAAGTTTTCCGTCCTTTTCAAAACTAGACAAGGAAGCAAACTGGAAAAACTCCCTGCATCTAATATTGCGCTTATATATAACAAGGTTTGCTTGAAACGTTGAGATGGTTGACTTAATAACCTGGATGAGATTAACACCATCCCCTTGCAGCTGCTTATTCACTTCGTTGAATTTATCGTATAAGTCAGACAAGTACGCAGTATTTTATTTTATACTTTTAAACCTCACACCAAGATCTAGGACAGTTGTATCAAAGTACTCTGTTACTGAATCAATCAAAGCATAAAAACCCATTCCGACAATTTCCCCATGATAATCACCTCACCGCTGTGTGGAGCAGCAAGTTTTGAAAGTTTTCATCGTTTTCAAAGCAAAGTTTTTGAAGCAGGCGAGAGTTCAGAGCATGAGATTTGATTTATTCAGGGCAGTGATGACCGTGTTTAGAGAATTGTGATAACAAGCACTTAGGTTTCGTGCAATAATATTTTGTGGGTCAGTCACGCTGTTCATCGTGTATACATCAGGTAGACTGACTTTGAGATAACTGATGAAGCCGCGATGACAGCCAGTCATCGATGGTGCACCATCAGTTGCACAGGCTACTATGTTACTCAGTAAGATGCCCTTTTTGTCAATAAAGCTCTTGATCACATGGAAAATGGATTCACCCTTGGTATTAGTTTCCAATATTCTGGCAAAAAGCAGTTCTTGACATAAACTTTCCTCTTTCACAAAACAAACATATGCAAAGAGGAGTGAATCATTACCTGGCAAAGCAGACTCGTCTAACTATCTGCAAGCTAAATTTTGTTTTATTCAGAATTGTGCAGAGTATTTTTTTAAAATTTTAATAGCAACCTGTTGTCTCTTAAGTTGCAAAAATGCGATGAACACCGGCCTTGTTAAGTGGAGGAAAGAAGACCAGATAAATTTTCATACTTGCATGGGCGAAATGAATCTAACAATCTCTCCCTCTCCCCACAATGCCCCCGTTTATTCTATCGCCTCCCTACCGCCCCTTAGGCACCAGCGCCCATCAGGACCGTCTCAACGCCCACCAGGGGGAGGGGGCAGCGCCCACTTTGAGAACCTTTGGTTTATTGTATATATTCTTATTTTATATTTCTAACAGAAATTATTATTTCAGTATATCAAGTAACCTTTCCAGACAAGAAATGTTTCATTTTCAGAAAAGGTTTCCATCGTCTAAAATAGCTCGTGCAGTAGTCCGATAATCACAGCATAATATAAACACACACAATGAAATATGAAGGTCACAGCGAGAATTTAGAAAAATAAATAGCATTTTACGATAACCGTAAAAGTTTGCACGTGATTTATAATGCAACAAGTAAATGTGATGGATTAACCCAGTTCTTATTTAATAATGGCTCTACTAAAAAAACAAATCTTCTACAAATTTGGTAAATATATTATTTTGATCAAGTGAAGAGCGAATATAATAGACAGTATGGTAATACCACCCGTATAGTAGTACTGTGTTCTTTTCCAGCTGTATGTTCTAAAGCCTACCCCCATCATCAGATACTTAAGTGACCAGATATGATATAATTCTAAACAGGTGGAAGTATTTAATTTTCCAGGTTAAGAATATTTATTTATTTTCCTAGACATTTCCCTCTATAAGTGGGCGTAGCCACGGCAAAACACACACCAGGCATCCCTGTTACTTTCCAGCTCAAATGGGCGAGCGCCATTCCATGCTCAGGGCAAGGCATAGAACGGAATCCCCCAATATCAGCAGCGGGGCCCGACAGCATATATTGGTTTACCCCCGCCGCATTATGCTGGTACTTTACCCCTTGAGCGAAGAAAAAATACATTCAACCGTTCACAAACACTTTCCGAACTTTCCTATCATTAAAAATCTCTCTTAACTCTCTCACTCCTTCACCTCTAACCATCAAAGCCTTTTTAACTCCATCCATCCACACAAAACGAGGCCTCCCTCTGGTTCTTGTGCATAGCACTCCAGCCTTCATCACTCTCCTTGCCATCCTCTCCTCATCCATCCTCTCCATGTGGCCGAACCACCGCAACATTCATCTATCCAATTTTATTGTTAGTTTATCTCTCATTCCTGCTCGTCTTCGCGCCTCTTCCTTCCTCATCCTGTCCATTCATGTCACACCAACCGGACATCTCATCTCAAACACATCCAGTCGCCTCCTTTCCGTCTCTCTCAATCCCCGCGTCTCTGCACCATATAACATTGTTGGAACAATCACGCCCTCATACACACCTCTTTTCGCTTCCATACTCAATATTTTATTTCTCAGCATACGGTTCACAACTCCAAGTATCTTACTCCCCTCCTTCACTCTCTATCCCACCTCCTCAGCCAACCCCAATCCGCCGTCACATGTAACCCCAGATACTTAAAAACATTTATCACCTGTAACATCTCACCATTTATACTCATATCCATCCCAGCAGCCATTCCATCTCTTGAACATCGCATCACCTTACTCTTAGCTACGTTCACTTTCAGTTTCCTCCTATCACACACTCTTCCAAATTCTACCACCAGTCTCCTCAGTTGCTCCTCTGAATCTGTCACCAGTGTATCATCAGCAAATAACAACTGACTCACCTGCCACTTCTTTTCATTTTCTCCCATCATTTGTGCTCCCCTACCAAGGGTTCTAGCATTTAACTCTTTCACCACACCGTTCATATACAAATATAACAAACACGGCGACATCATACAGCCGTTTTAATCTCACCTTCACATCAACCCACTCACTTACTTCACTGCCCACCCTAACACACGCCCTACTTTCTCTATAAAACTCGATATAGCTCTCACAAATCTGCCATCTACTCCTTACAATCGCAATACCTGCCACATTGCCTCCCTATCCGCTCGATCATACGCATTCTCTAAATCCTTGAGGGCCCAATACACCTCCCTCCCTTTCGCCAAAAACCTCCCACACATCTGTCTCACTACAAATATTTGATCTATACGCCCTCTTCCACTCCTAAAACCACACTGCTCCCCCCAGTACACTCTGTCTGGTTCCTCACCCTAGCAACCATAATTTTCCAATTCAGTTTACCAACCACACACAACAGATTTATACCTCTAAAATTACTACATTCATATTTATCCCCTTTCCCCTTACACAGTGGCACTATGCATGTACTGCACCAGTCTTTTGCTACTCTTCCAGCCATGTATCAAACATTCATGATCCTCACTAACCATTCAATCACTGTCACTCCTCCTTTCTTCAGACATTCCACCGTATACCCATCTATACCTGGCGTCTTCCGTTTGCCATCTTCCGCAGGGATTCCCTCACCTCTTTTCTTCTAGTTGTACCATAGTTCCATTCCCCAACATTCTCTTCTCTCCTCCTACATCCACTATACTTTCCTCCATAACATCATCCACATTCAGCAACTCGCGTAAATATTCTACCCATCTTCTTCGTACATCCTTACTTGCTTTCAACAAATTTCCATTTACGTCCTTCACTCTTTCTTCTCTTCCTCCAGCCATCTTCCTTACTATCTCTACCTCTTTCAAAAACATCTTTTTATTTCTTATAAAATTCTCACTCAGCTTTTTCCCAAACCTTTCACTTGCCTCCCATGTCGTCACCTTTACTACTCTCTTCAGTTTTTTCCTCACTTCTCTATAGTGATCATACGCCTCTCCATCCACTTTCTGCAACCACTCTTCAAAGGCTCTCCTCTTCTATTCCACCACATCTCTTATCTGCTCATTCCACCATTAACTACCCTTCTTCACACCCATTCCAACCACTCGTGTACCACAAACCTCAGAGGCAAATTTCATTAAGGCCTCTCTAAAAGTCTCCCACTCCTCTTCCACATCTCCTAACTCCCATTTCTTAACCACTTCATATATGCCTCTCATTTTCTCTACATACGCCTCTTCCTTCTCACTCTTATCCAACTCACACACTTTCACAACCGCTATCCTCCCTGTTACTCGTCTAGCATTACATTTTGAACATACCTTCAACTTACTTTGCACTAAGAAGTGATCTGACACTCCTCCACCTTCACCTCTTCTTACATGCACACCCACCAACCTTCCTACCACTCTCTTATCAAGTAATAGATAGTCCATTAAGGCCCTATCCACCGCTGTTCCTCTCTATACCATCCACCACGTGAACTTATTCTTTTCCCACTTTTTGAAAAGGTTATTCCCCACCACTAACTCCTGCTCCATGCAGATTTCCAACAACCTGCTTCTACTATCATTCCTGCCAGGAACTCCATATTTTCCTTCTACATTTTCTATTTCCTCATTTCCCACTCGTGCGTTTAAATCACCCAACACCACCACATAACCACTTTTCCCCCAAACTATCCACACACTGTGTCAGTTCCCTCCAGAACTCCTCTACTTCTACCTCACTCCCTGGACCATATGCACTACAAAACACCCACATCTCAAACCTCCCCACCTCACCTTAACCCACATTAATCTTGAAGACACCTCATTTCACGCCACTACCTTTTTCCCTCACACGCTCACTCACCAGCAATGCCACTCCTTCACTAGCCCTCCCTTCTCCCATTCCCGACACTCGTCCAGTCACATCCCCAAACTGATACTCTCCCGTACCTTTTATCTTCGTCTCGCTCAGAGCCAGTACATCCATTCTTCTCCTCCTCATCAGACTCCCTATCTCTCCTCTCCCTATCTCACTTGTACTACATCCACGCACATTCCATGACCCCAGTAGTAGGGTGAGGTTTGGAACTAACCTTCTCCCACGCCCTTGTCTTTTTCTTGCCATTTTTAAAGGAATGTGATTACTAGTAGGAGAGGATACCTTGTCCCCTCGCTCCCAGGTCAAGTAAAATATATTATATTTACTCAATGGTAGCAAGCAAGCAACGATAATATTTAAAAAAAAGCTGAAATGAAGAAAATATAAAGGTTCATTTTTATTGACTACTCAAGAAAACGGACACGACAAGTGCAGTTGCAACCTATGATTTCACGTTTACAATAGTTTAGGCTTGATTGCGTTGATCAACAACAACAAATGCACACATAGAAACCGCACACGTCTATTATTCAAACAAATAAACCGATGGATTTCAATTTTTTCAAGCGACTAATTGTCAACCAGGAATGTCTTTTTAATCAGTTTAATTTATTGCGTTTGATTCAATTATTTCAACCAAACCTATGATACACAAAATGTTACTGAAAATTTAAACATTCATATGGTACAATGTTTTTGAATTGGAGAAAGTAAAACTCTTTCGCACTCTGATGAGTATGGCTCGCTAAATTTCACTGCGCTGAATTGAACGAGAGGTACATGTTAAATATAATAACGTTAGATAATTATAGAATGAGACTGCCAGGAAGTATAACACGAATCGTAAGCGTGAAGTAGTAATTAATGGGTAACTGCTCGTCCTTTTGCCGACAAAAGGTGGCCATGCAAAGAAATGTCGAAATGTCATCTAAGTTTTGTTTGTACAATAGAGCGGTTCAAATGTCGACAAAAGATGGCTTGAGGATGGTTGAAATTAATAAACATATTTTGAAAGTTATGAAATATGAAAATTCGTATGGCATCCCGAACGAGGAAATTGTGCGAAAGGATCATGTATTAACACGAACGTGAAAGCCCTGAAGAAGAACTTGAAATGGGAAAGCGGAAGATATATTTCCGTCTACAGCTTGGGTCTAAAGCATATTCAATGTCGGACACATTACTTTTAAAGATGAACAATAAAGAGAACATGTAATCAGTAATCAATTACTGATGAAGGCAATCACAATGCCATAACCATAACGCATTAATATCTCAACTGCCAATATTTAAATTTTCTATGAGAAAGATCTCTCTTTGACATCGAAGACCACCTAGATGAAATATCAGCTGACGGCAAGCAGTTAATTTCAGAGCTTTGTACAGTTTGCCAGCTATTAATGGTACTTTGTTGTTGAAAATCTACTCCGGTTGTACAAACATTTTCTCAAGCAAAACGATAAAAGATATGACTTTGGTGAAGAATAACACAAGAGCAAAAGGGTTGTGCTCCAGTATTCTTGCAATAGATTTGTATCCCAAAGAAGTCAAAAGGAAATTAAACTCTTTTGCAGATACTGTGGAATGTGTTTCCGAAAATAAACAAAATACTTTTGACACGTTCTGACTGGTCGGATGACAAATTTAGTTCATGATAACGTTTAATAATTAGGAATGGCTTTCGCTCTTAGAAAATAATTCTATAATTGATAATTAATTATACATCGCCACAAATTCCTCTTAACGCCTTCCAAAAATCTCACACAAGTAATAATATTGATTGCGGTCGCGAGAAAACATTTATTTTCTCGTAATTGTAGTTACGGTCTATTTAAACACGTATATTTATATACATTTTAGCAAGTATTTTGACAATTATCCATGTTGGTTAAGCTTAATATATATTAATCCACATAAACCCAAAACGTTAAGACGTTGGTTACAGATAAATGTTTGGGTTTCAATATGTTTAGGGTTAAAAGTTGAGTATTAATTAAGATTTGTCTGATAGGGAGACACAGGGTATATATAAATAGTAAAAGTTTGTGGGAATATCGATAATTAAATGAAAATATATCAAAATATGTTTATGCCAATATATGTATATATGTACGCAAATATATGCATGTGTGTGTGCGTATGTATATATGTATGCATGAATATATGTAACAGTGTATGTATATATGTCTCAGTCTCAGGTTCTGCCGCGCCGTTAGGTGCATCGAGCAGTAAAAATTCGCCAATGGTCGTGATCAGCGGCAGCTATCTCTCGTCCATGCCAGGTAACGCTGACTGTCATCAGGTCTTTTTGCAACGTTCTTCGCCAGGTGGTTTTAGGGCAACCCCGCTTCCGTTTACCGGCATGTGGGGTCCAGCTCATCGCTGTTTTTGAGTGTCGTTCATCAGGCAGCGCCAGAAAATGGCCAGCCAGACGGCATCGGCGCTCAACGGCCATCCTCTCAAGTGTCTCTGACTCGGCTCTTCTTACAATCTCTATGTTTTTCACGTGGTCGTGCCATGTAAAATGAATAAAGTATGAACGTTTTTCCAAAAGTAATAAACACTAGGCATAAATATTTTATTAATTGGCATAGATGTATCTAAATTGCACGTCGATGGTGTGTGTGTGTGTGTGTGTGGGTGTGTATGTGTGTATGTGTATGTATATGTGTTTGCATATGTGCGTGATTGTCATAAGTATATAACACCCACCTACTCACATATATGTTGGAAGAGATACAGACAAATATACCAGTGTTTCTGTCTGCTTACCTAATTTGCCTGTCTGTCTGTCTGTTTGTCTGTCTATATACCTACGTATCTATCTATATATGTATGTATAGACACACACATACAATGCACAAAATACATTTGACTGCGTGTTTGTCTGATTGCATGTACACTAGCGTGTATGGAAGCGATAAGCGAATTATGAGATATTCGCCTGGTATATTACTAATAGAAAACAATGTTAATATTAAATAAATAAAAGAATATTATGAAATAATATTCATATAGAAATTTTAACCGAAAAATAGATTACTTAGTTATGGAAATTTAAATCAAAAGCTTTCCTTTTGGATCATATATATCAGAAATCATATTGTCTGTTTTTTTTATGATAGCAGAGAGAGCTAAATTCGTAATACAAGATGGAAGATTAACATAGGTGAATCTATTCTCGAATTTCTCATCTTCTTTTGTTTCTTTTATAATCATATATACAGAATATCCCATGACTGAGAATATAGAATGTTTTCTTAGCAAACATAATGTACTAGGTTCGATTACACTGTGTGACATTTTTGAGCGATGGTTTTTACGTTAGCCTTTATATACATATATATATACATATAGGATTCCTCAGAATTGATACGCCATTAAGGAAAGAGACAGACTTATTTTCTGGATATACGAGAGCAGTCGTAGACACGTTGTTTCCTTCATTTATCAGCATGACGGTTGTCTGACTTTATCTCCAGTCCTCAAAGAACTTAAACTTATTCAAAACAGAGTAGAAAACAGTATCCGGCTGCTTCATTTACATAATTTAAACAAACTACACACATACATAAGTATTTATACTTACGTATACATGCAGATGTTTGAGCGTGCACTAATGTTTGCGTCTGTGTTTGTAGATTAATAAGAATATGAATATTGAGCTATATGGTTGTAGAATTTTTATTATCTTATTATTTTTAATTTCTTAATATGTTAATGTTTATTGGTATCTACCCGCTAGCTAAGTGTATTGACTTCAATAAAGTTTATTGGAACGCATCGAAGTTAAAGGCCATTTGATCTTTTAACCCTATTTGATAGTAACTGTTCAAAACTATCTCTTAGTTCTATTTCTATGTCTGCAGCTGTCTGTTCCCTACTGAATTCATGTATATTATATTTTATTTGATTGTTTATATGTATTTTTAAACACTATCAAAATACTTTTAATTTAATCTAAATACTTTTCTTCTTCTATTCCCCCCTTGTCTTTTGTTAAAACTAACGATGGTCAAGTCCCTAAGATTAGATACAACATTTTAAATCATGTCATACAAATGTATTTATTATTTACATTGTTTTTTTTTATATTTTCAGTATCAATACCAATCTAAATTCATATATTATCAATCTTCCATAAATGTATATATATAAAAAATGATTTTGTATGTATACCCCAGAGTTGAATCAGTGTTGAAACCATAATGTAGATCTGAAGAGCTGGCCTTCTATATTTGCATTGATTTGTAAATTTACACTTGTACTGTACAATGTAAAGCATGCATATTGGTGCAGATATATGAAATAAATTATTATTACATGATGAAGGATGCGAAACGGCCGTCATACAATAGATATCAAATGGTTAAATAAATATAATCACCTCTTATACCTCCTGACTTGTTATGACCTATATATATATATATATATACAATAATTAGAGACGACACCTATTGTCGATAAATAAGATCAGATTATTGAACACTAAAGGCGGTGCATTAATTTCCTTGCAGGTGTCTCTTGACTGTGCTTCTTGTTTGAGCTGCTTCTGCAATGTGGCTTTTCTTCATTATCCTCAGACTGAATTCAATTAAAATATCCTTTATTGTGTCACGCATATATTGTGTCATACTAATTTGAAGTTGCTGGTATTGATGTTTTCCTTGAAAGCATATAAATATGTTAGCACCAAGATTTTTAATGATTAGTTCGCTGCTTTTACTTTCCAACAGTCTTATACTTTTCTACTGTTCACCCCCCACACACACACACACGTGAACATATTTGATGTCTATCAAATATGGCAAATGCTCGACCTGAACAAGACGCCTCCGCCTTTTCACGCTAGTGTGACAGGAACTCTTTTGAATTTCTAAGATATTATGTCTAACCGAACACGGCAATAGTTCAGCAATAGACGAAATCGTAGCGTGGCCCTCTACATCATTCGCAAACAGTTGACTACATAGTCTATTGATGAATTTATAATGTATCTTCAGAAACTCGGCTTAGAATGTACCTTTGGAAGTTTTGCAACTGGCAGATACAAAAATGAAGGGATTTGCGTATCATTCATAATTGAAAACATTTTTTCACCGCAAACGAACTATATTACGTAGAACAAATCTTAAAATCTGTGGTAATTAAGGCTTGTATCTGGAAATGGCGTATGACATTCCTCTTATGTACAAAATCGTACAGCAATTTCCGTTGAAGCTAAAGAAGAACTTATGGAAATAAAAAAGAATAAGACACTGGTGTTAATGGGTCTCGCCGCCAACTTTGTTTGGGGGGTAGGGAGAATTTAGCGTGGCATGTTGCACGTCTTACGATACTACTCGGATAAATTGTAAGAATTTCAAAAGAACAGGTAAGCGTTTCTATTTTTCATGATCTTGACCTTATGCTTTACAAAACTACATCGTTGATTAAGCCATTCATATCAATTTTCAAAATAGAATCTTTAACACTGTTATACTTGAAAACTGTTTTTTCTGAATCACCTGTGCGCAACTTAAGATTACCCACTAAAATCTACAAGGGTAGCTGCAGTTAAATCAATAAAGAAATACTGTGAACTTAACTTAAAAATAAAACAGCTGCCTACGACCAGATATATTTCCTCGTACAATCTAATAGCTGCACAAGCTTTATTCTTGATATTGATTTCTTGTATAGTAGTTGATGACACTAAATTATGGGCATCGCAGCAACACTTATTTGGAGGTTTACTCGCATGTGTCGCTAAAAATCGTTCCCCCCTAAGTATTTTCTATATCACCAAACTTTAAACCTCTCATTGCGCAAGATAGTTCGCCTAACTCAACAGATACCGAATTTCATCGTTCAGAAACAAATAGAAATCTCAAAGAAGACATTACTAATGTCAAGTAATTCCTCCTGTTCATACATGTCTTTGCCGTTAAAAGTAACAAAAACAGAACTATATTGTTTGACAACGAGATAATTATTACATTTACCTATTTTGACGGTTACCAGCATCTATGTCTGGGTTCACAAGATATACTACTACAAAATATTTAGTATTATCAATTTACGTGGCTCGTACCACTACTTCTTTTGGATTCCAATGATAAACTACCAACCGATTTCGAGGCAGACGGCCAATTATTGCAGTTAAAACACTTTTTTTTTCAATTAAAACCGTTGACCTCCAAACGATGCTTTGTTTTTCGAACAATCTTATTTGTGAAATTGAATTCCAATGTACGTTCTTCTAATGACATGTAAACACCATATATGGCAGCATCAAAGAGGAGCATATAAAAAAATTAACGAAATTCTTTAAATATGCTCGGAGACGTAATATAACATTGAATAACAATAAATGTAACATTTTCAGCCGCTTTATTCAAAATTTTATATGATCAAAATAGTCATAATGCACTACTAGCTAAGTCACGTTTCTTTTCAGCAATGCCCATGCCCTCTAAAAACAATCCTAATCTCGCATTACGAGTTTGTTTGTTTATTATTCCTAATGGACTCTTATTTTCTGCAAAAATAAGATATCTAATTAATTCTCAGATTCCGCTCTCAAAGGACTTTATAATGGTAATCATGGAATTATATTACAGACTCTGTGGAAGGTAAAGTTGAACTAAGTTGATGTACGAATAAGACAGAAGGGGAAAAAAGGTTTTAAGCAGATATTTATTTACATTAGAGTATATTGAGTTCCACAGACAGAACCGACAGAGAAATCCATTCGCAGCGGCTATTTATAATAGCAGAAGTGAGCAACGGGTAGCAACTGCAGAATCTCCTGAAGGTTTAAGCATTTCTTCTGTTATAAGAATAATTCAAAAGAGATTACAGATTTACTTCCTCATCATCCCTTAGAACGTAAGCAGCTTTCAGTATTCCCAACAGTAGTTTCTTGCATGAAGAATATTTTCAATTTTGGTGTTTATGGTATATTACTAGAGATAATGTTTGATGTCATGAGCCTTAAAAGACGATAATGCTTTCTTTGCACATTACTCAAATTCTTTACTCCAGTCTTTACAAACAGGAATTTGTTTCAATTCCTGAAAGTGTTCTCTTTCACGCATTTCAGAAATTAGAATCGAACCAACAGTCAAAAAGATCGATTGCCGATTATGTTGCAGTCACCAATATATTTAGAGGTTAATAATGATGGTATGTTTTTAAGGCAATTTAAATTGATATTTTAAAAGACCCAGGCGTTCTTCATTATCAGCACTGATATTTGCCAGCTGAAAACTGTTTTCCAATTTCCCGAACGTGCCTTCATTATCATTTATAATGGCACTCACTAGCTGCTAGCGTAAAAAGAATTAACTTCACGTTGAAGTAGACTAAGCAGACAGCTAGAACAAGTAGCTGTTGTATCACAGTATTTGTCAAAACACCACATATCTATCGACAAACATTAGTGACATGTATGATTATTCTATATAGAATTTCTTGATAGAAACGGCGTCTAGCCAAGTAATCAATACTTATATCTAAATAAACCCCCAGCTGTGAAAGCTAACAAAACAACACATTAACATATTTCCATTAATGAAATGTCATTCTACTAAACTCAACAGTTTTTCAAAACAGGAGTGTTCCAAAATGAAATATATGAAGAGAAAATCGGTTTTCAAAAGAATATAGTTCAAAGGAAATAATACTTACATATATTCATACAAACATCCCCCACACCCACACTGACACGCACGCACACGCATACATATGAAGACATCCGTTCCCACTCGGGCAAGCGCAATCACGTACACATACAGAGACCCAAACACACGCACACACGGGCGCATGCACAAACACATTCACACACACACACACACACACACACACACACACACACACACAAAAGACACACACACACACACACCACACACACACACACACACACACACACACACACACACACACACACACACACACTAACATACACAAACGTGTATTACCTGCACTGCAGTGTACGGCGCTAAGTTCTCAGTAAAATCCGTTTCATATTCAGATTCAAGTCCGTGTGTTTGTTATTCTGCTAATATCCTAGAAAAAACTATATACTTTGCTTTTTCCATTTCTCCCACAAATGTAGTAAACGATAGCCGATTGATTGGCATAAGCATTAAAACATGCTCCAGCATCAGGTTCATAATCGTACGTTAATCTCTCTGTAGTTTTTTCTTTGTATAATGACATCAGCTCCTTCGACTCGGCTAATTTCGCGCCGTTTCAATTTAAGCACTATCTACTCAATTGGTCCTCCTTCTCTAATCACCCATACAATATCTAACTTATAAGGCCCCGTACTAGCAACTACACCTAGAGCTTTCTTTCTGGAACCCTGGCTCCCGGTATTCTTTCGCTGTACATCACTTTCTTGCAGATGTCGACTTGCAACAGTGTAAACGGAACGTTAACAGCATCAATTTCAGCCGTCTTAGAGAGCATACAAAGAGCAGGCCATGACTCTTCATCCAGACAGAAGTAATAAAATCCAGTCACTGGATGTAATGGCTTATTGTTGGTTCCCTCCATCTATAAACAATGAAGTAACTGACGAGGTATCGCCTATCTTCCAGGAATACATATATTTTACCCCCGAAATTAATGGTGCATTACACAATATTCTCAATAATGCGGAGTCGAGAAACTTGGAAGTTTCTACGTGGCCATTCAACCTGCTCGAAATAATAGTTAATTCTCCGTAAAATATGCAATCTTAAAAGCCTGCCACTAAAATAAAACAACATATTAGTTAATATATTGCAAAATCCACTGTTTGGAAGGAAAAGGAAAATACGTGATTGTGAAGTCTTTGATGCTTTTGATGAAAGATTTGTTCGAGTAAGGTTCAACTGGGGACTAAATAATGGGATAAAGAAGTACTATATTCTTTATATTTCCTTATATATTTTCTTGAATTTGTTTAATACGAGATTGACATCAAAATAAAATTACAATAGTAATATACCATGAGAAACAGATATAAAAAAATGAAATACTATGGAGTTTTATTTAGGATTAAGTTGGTCACATAATATTTCGTATAATCTTTATATTAACCACATGATGTAGTATAACATACTTTTTATACCTATTTACCTTATCTATATATGTCATTATCCTTAGCAACATTTGTTCCTTTGTAATCCAGTCTCTTTTGATCTAAGTTTTTTCCCCTGATTTACTCACGCTTGTCGCAAATATCATCTGTTTCCCTTTTCTTTCTTCCTCTTCGTTTTAGATATCTGGACACACACACACACACACACACACACACACACACACACACACACACACACACACACACACACACACACA
>JAOPUL010003388.1:71562967-71573055 GCA_027564515.1 Octopus rubescens
TATATATATATATATATATATATATTTAATACCACACCCAAATTAGATCTTTCTCTGCCCACGTTTTTATTAAAGATAACTGGAAATAAATAAATTTTAGGGATTTATGTTGAATTTGTAATTAATAAGCGTGGATGAGATTTCTGTAAAAGTTATACACATAATGCTTAACCAGTATACGGCTACGCTATAAATATTACGTATTAGATATGAGCGTTGAATCATTACAATATCATTATAAAAATGCAAAATTCATGCAGGTAATTCAATCTATAGTTTTAAAACATAGATTACATGTTTGCGTGAAAAAAGCAATGTACAATACCATCTCTCTGTATACATATCTATATATAGATATGCATTCATTCATGCGTACATACACGATGGCCTCAACTCGATTTCGAGTAATTCTATTGCTTGGTTGTACTCTTAAAGTAGCACGGATGTGGCAAGGATGGGCGCCTCTTACAGCAAGTGTTCAGAGAATTACACATACCTTCAGAGGCTTACATATAGTTTCATTCCACCATGGAATTTTTCATTGAGTGCTTTTGCCTTTTTGCGGCTACGGCAAAATATATTGCAGAATTAAAAAAATGAAGCGATGTCTGTGCCTGTACCTTTTTAAAGTGGGGAAAGGTATTTTACAGGAACAGTCCTACCTTCTAAAGAAAACTATGCATTTTCCCAAAAAGAAGAACTCTGGGAGAAGGAAAACCCTAATGTGACGTCTGCGACTTTGTTTGCATCCAGTAGTGTAGACTAGGTATTGCTTTTGTATATACATGAAGACATACACACATATGGTAGTGGCAGTCGGCTTTTTGTTTGAACGAAGAATATGTCTATTGGATTTTCAAATTGATGGTATTATATGTCATTCACATACCTTGGGCAGAAATGACACTACTTTTCGGTTATGGAGTTGAATTTGAACTCAAAATGCGTAGAGCCGAAAAAGATTCCAAAATGCATCACATTCGTTGCTCTAACACTTCCAAAAATTCGCCTTTTGTATATGCATATATATTTACATATTAACATATTGACTTAGATCCATATTACTTAACGCTTGTAGGCATAGAGTGCACGAGCATACTCAAATAAAGAACTTAAAGAAAATTTACATAATCCTTCTTGGTGTGCGTATTTGTGCTTCCATTGACCAGTTTGATTTTTATAGATACTCTGCTATGCAGCTACAGTAGATAATTCCATTATATGCCCCATAATGTAGAGGCGACAGTCTATTAGAGCCAAGTAGTCGATAGGCTTTATGATTTGACAGTTCAGTGAAGACATTTACCAAGAGGCGAGGTTACTATCTAAATCTCACCTACTGGTCACTGGGAGGATCCTGTCTTGCAAATTCCAGGTTCTGTAGAGGCGCCATTTCAGGACCGAAGGTATCCCGAGACCGAACAATAACATAAGAGCCAAAGGTTTGGAGGTAAGATTTAAGGAGCACATGCATTAATTTAGATACAATGAGAGTGTAAGTTCCCCTTCTATATCCGGTTTCGTCCAGAGGCCTTCGAACCAAGGAAACAAGTCTCCATTATCACATAGAGCCAGATTTTGATATATTCGTTTCCTTATTCACATAGAGTAATTGCAATATTGTTGTACTCATTAGAGGATATACCTTACATCTGCTTAACGCGATGTAAGCAAAATTAAAAGTCGGTTCATCACTGTGAATCGCTTGTAGCTGGTGGAAGATATTTCTGTGTTACATTAATAAATCTGAGAGGTAATATTTAACCTCCACTTAAACGTGGGTGTTATGTTAGGACAAACTTTACTGCAGTAGATGCCTTGAGAGAAATTCTCATACATGCTTTTGCTGCAAAATGCACGCTTAATTATATCGCGAGCGGGGAGATGAATCATCACCAACTCCAGCGCCAAGACCACTATTTCACGTGATTCTGACCATCATTGGTCGGAGGGATGAGTCATTGCTACCTCTAGTGGTCGAGCCTCCATTATTGATGAGACCAAGAAAGATCGAAATCACGCGATTTGGTGGTCTTGGCGCTGGAGTTGGTGGGGAATTATTATTCCGATAGCGATAAAAACCAGCGTGCATTGTGCACCAAAAGCCTATATGAGACTTGGCATAGTTTGTTCTAACAGAATATTCTCGTTTCAGTTGAGTTAAATACTACCTCTCGGTATTAATACTGTCTCTGTCGCTAATATATATTAATAAATCTATAAATGAATTTGTATACAATCGATGACATGCGCAAATGAAAACGAACAGCGAAACCTAAAGGAATATAGAAACATACTTTTGATTGAAAATTATATTTGCGCTGGAGACATGAATTCATAATTAATACATGGTTGCCAATCTCAACAACAATATTGTGCCATCTTGGTTTACAACATCCGTGTTTTTAAAGCATAAGTAAGACTAAGTAGATCCATTCGTATTTGTCAGATGTAGTTACTAGCTCGATGAAACACGAGAGACATCCCTATCAGTCGATAAATTCGATTCCAGTATTTGAAAGCTACATTATTTTATCGACTCCGAAAGTACAGAAGCCAAAATTGATTTCAATAGAATTTGAATTCATAGCGTAAAGAGCCAATAAAAATACGAAGAATTGTATCCGCTGGTCTGACCATTCTGCCAAGCCATTCCAAACTTGTCAAATGAACAAGAGAAGTGAAATAAAGATCTTCGACGAAGAAGACAATTGAGCTAATGATGAATAATTTAGTAATAATTTTTAACATTTTCACATGATTGCAAATTAGCTGAGGGGTTGTGGGGGAAAAACAATTATATGTCATTAATCAAATGTACTTCTTTGGGACAAGAATTTTGAGAACTGAAAGGATTAACGGCAGCATTGATCCAACAAAGTTTGAATTGTAAAAGCAAAAGATAGACTTACTGTAAGGTAGTTTATCGATTGAGCCATCCCCATTTACTTTAGACATTTCTAATACCAAGCAAGAACATAACTTGTGCTACTGTAGTGAACAGTCAACATAATCGATATTACTAGTACTTATGTTATCGATCCCATTTCTACGTCATTAAACGACTAAATTAAATGACATGTCTAACGAACAACAGTTTCAGCGCAATCATCTTGTGGTGCTGTTATACAACCTACACGGCACACACACATTACAGTTATTACCTAATACCTTGCACTGCACATATTCTATACAATATCCTCGGAGTACTATAAAAGAACACACTCATCACATATTCCACGCAAGACCTAAACAAAACACACGAAATATTTATATTAACAGACAAAAACAGTGACCTTGATGGAACTTACAAAAACCCTCAAATTCCCACCATATTCAATAATTCAAATACTTTAAGAAAAGAGATATTCATTTGGTAGCGCAATAATTATTAAGCGCTTGTAATTATGCTTTCAGTAATTAGTTACAAACGTAGATCATATTGTGGAGACTGAATAGTCGAAAGATTAGGTTAGGTGGAGGTTGGTACTTATTTCATTAATACTAAATGGATCAACTACAAGGATGTTTACGAATGAGAACTTAAAATGACGCAATGAAATACTTCAATACATTTTGTTTGCTAATCTAATAAGTAAAAATTAATAATAATTAAATAATTCTGCCAAATTACACCTTAATAATGATAACGAGTCTAATTTTTAAAATAACAGAAAATATAATTTGAGCAAGAGCAGTCGAATGAGAAGACCTGAATTTCACTGGCACTTATTATCATAATAATAATGATTTCAAATTTTGGCACAAGGCCAGCAAGTTCGGGAAAGGCGTAAGTTGATTACATCGAACCCAGTGTTCAACTAGTATTTTATCAACCCGAAAGGATAAAAGGCAAAGTTGAAAAAATAGCCAGCTCCCTAAGGTCTTGGTTAGTTTATCTATATAATAATGGTTCAATATATAACCTTGAATAACAATATAAATAAGAACAAACATACGGCAGCTATATGCAATACGTGTCGATAAGCAGCAGCAGCAGCAACAACGATAATAAGGATTTCAAATGTTGGCACAAGGCCAGCAATCTCAGGGGTGGGATTAAGTCAATTACATTGGACCCAGTGCTCAAATAGTACTTATTTTATCGATCCCGAAAGGATGAAAGGCAAAATCGACCACGGTGACATTTAAACCCAAAACGAAAAGTCAGAAGTAAGCATTTTGTCCTGCGCAATAAAGATTCTGTCAGCTCGCCGCTTTAATAATAATAATAATAATAATAATAGTTTCGAATGTTGGCACAAGGCCAGCAATTTCGGGGGAAGGGTATGTCGATTACATCGACCCCAGTACTCAACTGATACTTAGTTTATCGACCCCAAAATGTGAATGGCAAAATGGAACGCGCTGGAATTTGAATTCAGAACGTGAAGACGGACGACATGCCGCTAAGCATTTTGCCCGCCGTGCTAATGATTCTGCCATTCTGCCAATGATGATGATGATGATAATAATATTCATCGATGATTTGAAGCAGTATGGCAAGGGTAATGTACAAATGAGTTCCTTGCTGAACACGGTCCACTATTTTATCACAGATGTTGAGATGGAATTCGGCGAAGTGTGGTATAATGAGCCAGAAAAGAGGCAAGGTACAGTATCTGGCAGCGATAGAATTACCAAATTGATAAGTGATGAGACAAATTGAATAGGAAGACTATAAGTACCTTGGCATAATAGAGTTCAATGAAATCATGGAGAAGGAAATGAAAGAACAGCTGAGGAAAGAAGATTTCCCAAGACTAAGATGTGTGTTGCCCTTAAAATTGATCGAATGGAATAAAGTCCAAGCTGGAAATACATGGGTGATAGCGTCGCTTCGGTATGGAGCTTGAATCATAAACAGGCAAAAGAAAGAACTGATGAGTATGGATACGAAGACACAGAAACTATTGACAGTGCACTGAGCATTCATCCCAAAAGTGACACTGGTCGGTTGAACTTGTCCAGAAGAAAGGATAGGAGAGGTTTGATCGGTTGTCAGGATTGTGTTGAAGCAGAGGAAAATAGCTTAGTGTGAAATGTAAAAAATGCTGTGGAACCGTTGCTTATACATGTGAAGAAGTCCGCCATCATCGAAACTGATAAGTGTGTTAAAAAAGAGAAATTTAAACAGGAAAAGAACACGAAAAAAGAAATAGCATGGATAGGGAAAAATATGTACGGTTAGCTTGCAAGAGATGCGAGCGCCAAGACAAATACAGAAGGCCGCTGGATATGAATGCCGAGGAGTGACCTGAAGATAGAAACAGCAGCACTTATATGCACGGCACAAGAATAAGATATGAGGACAAACTATGTGAAGTACAAAATTGATATCACAACTGAGAGACACAAATGCAGAATGTGTGGCGAGAGGGATGAAACAGTATGGCACTGTATGAGTGAATGCACAAAATTGGCACAACACTAATACAAAAGACGACATGACAATGAGGCAAAAATGATCCATTGGCAGCTCTGTGGAAATTATGAACTAGAAAGATCAAAGACGAGGTATGCCCAAATCGCAGAAGGACTTATTGAAAATGAGGATTACAAAATCCTATGTAATGCAGTTTGACCATCAGAACAGACATCGGACACCTGATATGTATGTGGTGAACAGAAAAGAAAGAACATACCTAATAATAGAAAGGGCATGTTCTGGTGGCAAGATCTAAGAGAATGAAAAAAAAGTGAACAACTATGATTAATTGAAGTGGGGAAATTTGCAGGTTGTGGGCAATGAAGAGAGTGGACGTGTTACCAATAGTGATTGGGGCGCTTGGTAGTATCAGCGCTCAGCTACCAACATGGCTCAAAAAGATTGATACAAATGTAAAGATAGAACACCTACAAAAATCATCATTGCTTGGAACTGTAAGAATTCTCCGCAGCGTTCTCGAAGCATGATCAGTAAATAAATGTCACCTTAGACTGCATGCTGTGGACAGCTGACACTTTACATCATACCCAGCAAAATAAGCTGAGAGTTTTTATCAGATAATAATAATTCTTATTATAATCCTTTCTACTATAGAAACAGGCCTAAAATTTCGGATGGAGGTGGAGACTAGTCAATTACGTCGCCCCTTGTGTTCGTCAGGTACCTATTTTATCGACCTCGAATGGATGAAAGTCGTCCTCGGCGGCATTTGAACTCAGAAGGCAAACTGGAAGAAATGCCGAACGACGCGCTAACGAATGAACCCGCTCACCACCCAGTGAGCTGACATGTAGAATGAATTACGCCAAGAAACTTTAAGTAGGTTACTATAAAGATATGCGAGGCGCACAAGTATGGACTAAGACGAGTGGAAGATTAAACGATGTTATACAGTAACCCGCCAAATTTACAACACAGTCAAAAATCCAAATATATATTTGAGTTAACGCAGGTTAATGAAATTTCCACCATTTATGAAATATTTTGTAATAAATTCAATGCAGTCAGAATTACATAATAAACAGAAACAATTTTGTATGGAAAAAAAGTTTGAACTTCAAAACGCAAAAGTTTACAACATATTTATACAATCAAATCAGTATTTAGTTGTATAACCCTTGTTGATGATGAGAGCTTGCAGGCGCTTTGAATAGTCTCCTAAATACTTTTTGCATATTTTGGGGCTTATGTTTCCCCATTCTTCTATACAAATGATTTTCAATTCTTGTAAGTTACGCGTGTTCCTTTTTTTGAACTCTGAGTTTCAATTCTTTCCTCAAATTTTCGATTGGATTAAGGTCTGGAGATTGACTTGGCCATTCCAAAACATTAATCCAATTTGTTTTCAGCCAATTCTTTGTCGGCTTTGCTGTGTGCTTTGAATCATTATCCTGTTAAAAGGTCTATCCTTGTTTCAATCTTAGGGAGCGAGCACTAGGTATTAAGCATCTCTTTAAAATCCCCCTATATTTTACGCCATCCATTGTTCCTTCAATTACTTCCATTCTTCCAACACCTGATAAGCAAAAACAAACCCATATCATTACTGATCCACCTCCAAATTTGACTGTAGGGATAGTATTCTTTGACGCGTATTCCGTGCCGTTTTTTCTCAAAACATTGCTGATCGAATATGTTGCGGGTTCATGTAGATGTTTTTTTGTTTTGTGTTGGCAAAGGCCAAATGAGCTTTAAGGTGACGTTTCTTAAGCAATGGTGTCTTTCTTGAAGAACGAGATATGAAATCATAACGACGAAGTGATCTACTAATTATATCCTTGATCATATGTACTATACATACTTCCAGGTCTTCCTGCAGCTCCTTGAGTGCAGTTTGTGGTCTATGATTAGCTGTTCTTGCAAATGTTCTTGTTGTACGTTCTGCTAACTTAGGTGGGCGACTGGAGCGGGCTAAAGAGAGAATGGAATTTTGAGATTTCCAGTTACGTATTATCGTACCAACTGAACCCAGGGGTACATTAAGCTGTGCAGACATCTTTATGTACCCATTACCCCTCTAATGACCAATACGCTCACGGAGTTATTGACTAATTTATTTATTTTTACCCATGACGATGATGTTCACCTTACGGTGATATTGTCAGAACTGATGCAATGGCTATAAATGTTCACAAACGAAACTTCCCGAATCTTGTAGAACACTGTAGATATTCTGGAAAAAAATCCTTGTTATTCAAAATATCTGCAAAATTATTCAATTGAGTTCAATGTGTTGTAAAATTTTGCGTTTTGAATTTCAACTTTTTTCCATATAAAATTTTTTCTGTTCATTATTATGTAATTCTGATTGTTGCATTGAATTTATTAGAAAAACTCCATAAATGGTTGAAATTTCATTAACCTGTATTAACTCAATATATGTAAACTTGAGTTTTGACTGAGTGTTGTAAATTTTTGCGAGTCACTGGGGACTAAGATAAAATACTATAAAAATATATATCAGAAATGAAATAGAATAGAGAAAATATAGACACAGAGAACAACATATAATTTTGAAAGATAATAAAATATCGTAGACGTTTAAGGTTATTACTCACGCACAAGTGAGAATTCACTAGCTAGAAAAGGTTAGAATGGTGTTCGTCTCTGCAGCCCACATGTCGGCCATTCCTCCTATAGAAGATTCACGCACTCGAAGTTTCCCGTTAACATGTTCTGGTGGTTTGGTCTAGGATATAATATATCTCCTGAAGTTAGGCCTGTGTTAGTGTATTATAATATATTTCTATTGTTTCAATAAAGAGCCTCTCTTCTGATCTCATATTCCAAATGATTATAAAAAGGCCAAAACTGCTGTTCTACTTTTGAGTGCTTCTGCATAAACCAATTTGGTTTGACCTTCGGAGGACAATTAATTATATTTAATCGTTTCCTTCGTTGTCGTGCCATTATTGTTCTTAGAAGGAGCATCACTGTGATTTTGAAGATGGATATTTTTATTGTTCTCAGAAGGATGCTCTTCCTCTCATTGTTGTTGTTTTCTGTTAAGGGTGACCATTTTGGGGGGAAGACTTGTTTTTACCACTTTCATGTTCTGCTCAACGGTTTAGAATTGTTTCTTTTATCATCACCTGCCCTTTTGTCACAAGACGTTGGGGGTGGGGATGCTGCTGTTCACGAGTGTTGTAGGGACTAGAGTATGCTGCAACGGATGTTGCTGTGGTCATATGTCCTGCATCTTTTACTGACTCTAAAGTAGGAGAAAGGGGATTCTTCATTATGTCCTAGAAACGCAGACGAGGTGGTAATATATTTATAAATATTGAAGCTCACAAAACGTACGGCAAAAATTGCCGTGATGAGTGGAAGGTCCAGCGTTTCGGACAGAGTCCTTCAGAAAATAGTTGACAGGAAAGAAATTAAAGTGAGTCAGCAGAATTTTACATCCTCTGAGTTCGTAAAAACTGGCTTCAACTGATAAGGAAAACCACGGAGCTTCATACATAAAGAGAAAGTAGTAGGAGAGAAACATTGTGTGTGAGAGAGATAGAAGAATAGCGGAATAGAATACAGAAGGCCTGAGCGACGTAAAAGGAAAAGATGAGGAAAGAGGAAAGTTTATGGATAAAAAGGTATTACTGAACTAAGAGTAGGCATAAGAGTAGAAGGAAAAACGTTCATATACACATATCAGTGACATTGTATCAAATTAGATTATAAAACGTTTATGTGTATTAGATGCTTTCCTTTTGTAATAGTATTCACACAAAATTAGAAACTTTTCCACACTAAAAATACCCTTATCTTCCCAAACTGCAGGGCCCCAAAGTAAATAAGTCTAACTCGGCAGAAGCAACAACATTAGCACTAGAAGACCCACCACCAACATGAACGGTGACAACAACTACAATATCAAGAAGTAGAACAACCAGTAGAACAACAACAACAACAACAATAATAATAATAAGCATGAGAATATATAATCATTTCTCCTAAGGCAATAGGCCTAAAATTTGGAGGGAGGGGCTAGCCGATTACATCGACCACAGTATCTAACTCATACTTTTTTCAATCGGCTCCGAATGATGAAAGGAAAAGTCTACCATGGCAGAATTTGAAATCAGAAAATAAAGGCGGTCGAAATGCCGCTAACCATTTTTCATAGCATGCTAACGATTCTGCCACCCTGCCTCCTTAATAATAAAAAAAAAGCAATGATGGACACTCTCGTCGAAGACGAGGTATCGGTGTTCAGCTTTTGCCAAAATACCTGCACAAATGATTTGTTTATAGTGATCAAATGTGTGCACCATATATTAGCTCACCCCCTCCATTATATCGACGTTGTCTGAACAGGTGAATGGTGTACCACGCGTCAGGTGTTGAAGTGATCGCAGAGTAACGTGAAATGAAGTGTTTTGCTTAAGAACACAACGCACCACCCGGTCTAGGAATTGAAACCACGATTTGGCAATCGTGAGTTTAACACCCTAACCATTAGGCCATGCGTCCTAACAATAATAATAATAGACCAAAAAACGACACCCAGAAGCTTGACAGAAAAACGAGAAAAGTGTTAAACATGCATGGAGCACATCACTCGAAAGCTGATACCAACCGGCTATACTTAAAGAGAAACCAGGGTGGAAGAGGCCTAATTGCCGTGGAAGGGTGTATA
>JAOPUL010003388.1:71599594-71611385 GCA_027564515.1 Octopus rubescens
ACTTTATTTCACGTTGCTCCTTCTACCTGGAGTTGCGACCGATAGATAGTATTAGCAATTGAAAGACCAGTGGGAAATATTGTTTCCTAGGTCCGATCCGACGAAAGTCGATCGCTGATTTGTTTTTTTTTTTCTTCCGCGTATACGAACTTCTGTTCTAACCAAAGGGGTTCAAAGTGAATGTATGATCAACAAAGTTAATTAAAATAGAAGCATATCTGCTGCAGTCAACCTCGGCGCTAACAGGAACAGATTTTCCTTTAAACATGTCAAATTCAAATATTATTTAAATGGATCTTAGGTGCTTTGGAAATTTTCTTTTGACTTGTAATTCTCACACAATTGAGACCTAATGATTTTAGTTCCTTGTCTCCTAAATAGCTATTGTTCTGCTATATAGGGCCAAAAGAGCAGCTACAGTATAAGGCTATATTCATACATATAAAGCAGGTGAAACATTTATAAATATCCTTTATTGCAATGAGGGAATCTTTACACCTTCAATGGCGTAAAATGAGGCAGAATGTAGTGACAAATTAGAAAATTAATTTAAGAAGGTGAACACTTTTACTTTTTTAAAAAAATTTAATAGGTGAAATGGAATCTACTGTGTGTATTAATTATATTTCTTTCAGGCTAGTATAACACTGAACATTTCACTATATTCTTTTTGATATTAAAATATCGCAAAATCAAATATATATAAGAAAATCAAGAATTATTGTATACAACGTCAGTTACTTTATGAAGCCGGCAGGTCATATGAAATTAGGTTGTGGGACATATTCCAACTATATGTATCAGAGGCAAGATATAATTTGGCTTGTCCAACTTCATCAAGCAGAAATTCTGTGTCCTTTAGTCATTGTACGATGGAAGGCTGAAAAGTTCATCGGAGTGATGCTAAAACTATGAAATATTGCATGCATTAATTTCAACTATTCGCATTGATACCTGCATTGTTTCCATCCAGGTAAACTGATATCTCATTCTTCAAAGAAGACTTCAAACGTAACAGGTAGCTACCTTTCTTGAAAATGGACAAAAGTTGGCATCGTGGTGTTATCAAGTACCAGCAGAAAAAGGGTTTAGCGCATTAGAACATTCATACTGACATTGTTGATACATTCGGGGATGACGTTCAGTCTTTATAAACAGTGAACGAGTGGACAGATGAATTTAGGAGGAGAAAGGAGTGTCTTGAATATGACACAAAGTCTGTACTTCTTGCAACTGCCAATACTGAGCTTATTCCGTGAGAGATTTGAAATTATTCTGCACAAAGAACTTGGCATGACGAAGGTTTCTGCTCGGTGGTTGCCATGTCTTCTGACACCTGATCAAAAGCACACCGGACTGATCACATCATGGGAAAATCTGATATTGTTTGAGGCAGATCCATCTGGCTCCCATGAATGTTCCCTAACCGGAGATAAGTGACGGGTTCATCACTTTGAGTCAGAAACAAAGAGACAATTCATGCAAATGGAAAGATCCCTCCAAAAAAGGCCAAGTTCGTTTCATGAGCAGGGAATGTGAAGGCCTCACTATTTTGGGATGCAAAAGTCATTGTGTTTATTGACTATCTTCAAAAGAGCCACCCCATTAATAGAGAACATCTGCCAACTTGCTGAGACAGTTACAAAACGCTATCAAAACGGAACCCCCAGAAGAACTGACGAAAGTGATCTCTTTTTATAGGGGCAATGCTCCAGTATGCAAGTCCTTGGTTTCAATGATTGCTGTACCTATCCTCCTGATTTGGCCCCACTTGACTATCATCTCTTCCCCAACATGAACAAACATTTGGCTGGGAACCAGTATCACAGTGATGATGAATGACCTCATATCTGCTGTTGATGACTTTTGTGACTAACGGGATTCCAACACTGCAACACCAATGGAAGGCGTGCGTGAGCTGCAAGAGGGACTAGTTTGAAATATATACTTCACATTTCATAAGAGTATCTTGGTCAGCCTACAAACATTTCAGCAGTCCCGCGTAATAAGGAAGTAATTTTGTTGGTTACTTCAGAGGAAGTATGGCATCACTAATGACGTGTTGAATGATCTCTCCGACCCAAGTGAAAAGAAGGGAAAGTAGAAACCAATTTTTGTTGGGTTGTCACTTGAGAACATTTCTGTTGTATTTCGACATATTCACTGATATTTCGTTATGATTACAAGATTTATGTTTTCCTTGATTGCTGCTGTATATTTTATGAGGTCTGCCTAGGATCTGCTGCTTTTGGTGTTGTTCCGTTTCAGAGAAGACGACATTGAGCAAATCCATTATCGAAAGCAGTTTAATCCTGAAAATGATGCATCCTAAGATTACATCATTCAATGTGTCTATTTCTTTTCTGCGGGCAGTAAGGTGTGATTTGTTCGATATTTGAGTAATCGAGATAACAAGAAATGCAATTATATAGACTCTCCTTTTGGTTCATTTTGAAGTTGTAGATGCGTGGAAGGTAATAGTCACATACCGTTTTTATATCACATGCTGTTGTTGTTTAACCACATGTCAAACCTGACTGAACCACATGTCAGTCCTGAGCTATGATCGACGGATTCTAGCAGTGATGTTCCATTTTCAAATCAAATGTAGTGTATCCAGGACTACGTCATCTAATGTGACATCCATTTTCTTTGCGTTCGGACGTGCTTTCAGGAAAATTCGGTAGTAGTTTTTATCAGATAGAACTGCAATATAGCAGCTCTATCAATGGCTCTTTTAACATGAATGTGATGTTTAATGATGGTTTTAGTGTCTGTATTTTTATGGAGTAAAACTTAACATTTGCTTTCCTTATTCACGTTTTGTGTTTATCTTCCTGTCGAATTACTGATTGAGCAGATCTATGATCAGTGGCATTACAATTATTGGTAGACGCTTTGGTCTACAGATTTGCTTTGTCCCTGTGTTATTTGAACATTATTTGAACTTTGTTGTTCTCAGAAGAATTGAATTTAAAAATATTTTTGTTGTTTATAAGACGTCAAAATGTAATTGAGGGGAGCCGACACTTGATTCTAGCAAGATGAGAAAGAACACGTACGCTCTTCTTATTGTGTTTTGCTTTTGATGATCGTAATTGTAACGAAGGATGTGTAGCTATTATCGTTCTATTTGTTCATGATGATAGCAGTTATAATAGTAGAAATGTTATCATAGTCAATTTCTATAATTTTCATTGTCAACTTTGTTGTTGTTTTGGTTTACCACCACAATAACACTCATTCAGTAAACTTATTATTTAAAATAAATTCAATTCGTGAACAACGTTCTTTGTTTTTAGGCGGTGTATATAACTACATGGTTTAATGTTCTTTATTTAAGATCGTGGGAATTTAGTGAAGCGAGATTTGGTTGCTATTTTCGAGAAAGGAAGACGTAAAACAATGAAGGATATGCATTGGCTTTTGGTGCTGAATTTTATTGTCTAGACCGATGGTGTTTTTAGAATGTTATGCTGTGAGTTGGAGGAGATTTGGTTTCCGTCTTGTTACTGTTACTTAACCCCAGGTCAAGCGTAGTTAAGCAAATCACAATGATAATCCTTCTTCAACCAAGTGTCTCAGACCAAAACTGCTGGTAGTGACCAGTAAGTACACCACGACCAATATTCTGAATCGTGTCTCTGTGTGATCTTAGACGGATTTCATAACCTCATCCTTTCTATAGAAGATCGAAAGTATTACTAAGGTTGACTGAACATATTTCTGTAACAACACAACACACAGAGTATTACCAAATTTAATTCATTGTATCTAACATCCACCAAATGTTGTTTGGGATGGAATATATCGACTATATTCCATCCCAAACAATATTAGTAGGTATTGCCTGAATTTGATGGAGGTACTTGAACGAGGATAAAATTAAATCTTATAATATTTTAAATCTGACTGTCTAACGTTTCAGCAACAGCCAAAAATATTCCATGTATAAAGTTATCCTATTTTAGAACATATTCAACATAAAAAAAAAATTGAACGCATTAAACAGGGTTTAAAATATTATCACGGCTTCCGCTAGTCGTTGCTTTGTCTACTATCCAGCATATAATAAAAGTAATAATCTTTTCTATACTGGTCACGCAGGCCTGACATTTTTGGGGCAGCGGAGCAGTTGATTTTATCGACCCCAGTTCGTAACTGGTACTCACTTTATCGACCCTGTAAGGATGAAAGGGAAAGACGATCCCGGTGGAATTTGAACTCAGAATGTAAAGTCGGAAGAAATACCACTAAGCATTTTTCCCGTCGTGCTAACGATTCTGCCAGCTCACCACCTTGTAATAAAAGTAAAAATACTAATAATAATAATTATTATTACTGTTACTAAGATGTTGTATTTTGTGATGAATGTAATGATGTGAAGTGCAGTAAGACATTTACAGTTTTGCTCTTGCCTTTTTATTATCATACACATTGAACCAATTATTCTTTATACTATTTTTATTCTCATATACTACATATTCCTTATTTCTAATTTACGCTCTCTGTACTTTATAATTTCCTAAGCTACTTTATGACAACATTAAGAACGAGATACGTATCAGAGTGCAAATATTTCCATTTGGTTTTCATTAAGATATCTTGCAGCACGCTTTATAAATTTGTGTAGACATTTCCCATAATATTGTTATACTGGTTTTGTGATATAGTGAATTTGCTGATTGCTTGTAGCATTCACTTATTTTTATGTTGAAATGTCTGTATATTGGACATTCGATAATTACTGACACACTCGCGTGTGTAAGTGTCTTCCGTCTTTGTGAGTATTATAAAAGCGGAATGGGGTTCTCAACATTTTCTTTTCAGTTTATCTGCTGATGAAGTAAACTTCTTAATTCTCTTTGACATATTTTTTTTATTCTGTTGCTCAGCATTGATTTGAAGCTGCTAAAAATATGCCTTTCTTTACTACCTTTAGTCTAGATACGTTTGAACAATTCTTCACTTTCATAATTGTAGAGGTGCACTTTGTCTGAGCTTAATTTTGCTTCGGTTATATCGTATGTTATGGAAATCAAGTGTCGATTCCTTTCTAGTTTTTGTTTTTTTATCTATTAGCTTGAACTATCTTTATTTGTATGTTTCGCCATCTACTGAGCTTTTATTTTTTAACTATCTACTCTGCTATAAATAGAAAATAAAGTGTTTGATTCTTTCATGTTTCTGTATGTCTCCGATAAGTCATTCTGTACTATCTTCTCAGTAATTTTAACAACTGTACTTGTTTTTAAATAGTTCACTCTTTGTATCAGGCCTTTTCCCCTCTGTGTGCATTGTATATATTTCAATTTCATCGACATTGAGATGACTGATATGCATTGCGGTTATTATTTTTGTGTTTCATTGTTAGAGCATTTTCAGTTTACGAAATTTCCAATGTGCTGCACCAGGAGCTGTATTTTACTAATCGGATAGATACTCTAATTACATTCTAATTCTGGTAATGAGCTCAACTTCATATATATATATATATAAAAGTCTTCCAAAGCACTCGTTACTGATTTCCTCCTTGATTTCTGTATTTTGTATGTTAGCAGTTTCATTTATTCGTGAGTACGTATATGAGAGGGATCTATGTTTTAAGAGTCTAATGCTGACAGTATTTTGAGGTGTATGTCGTAAATTACCGTTTCCTTTATAGCATGGGTTGATTTGTATAATCGCATAACAATTTGATATGACTCTTCAATAAAGATGAAATTTGGAGTATGTTCTCGCCGTTGGAGCGTTTGCTTTCTTATTTAGTGTTAACTGATGTACGTTGAGATGTTTATATTTTATGGATATCATTTGTAAGCATTAATAATCTTATTCCACACTTCCCTCGGTGGAGCCAGAGATAGACAGAGTTACTGGGAAAAAGAAATCTCAATGAAAGATTCCTGGTTTCGAAGGGAAAGAACTGATTCAAGTAATGCTGCAGAGTTGAATGACATTCTTAATTTTGACAGACTAAGGCTGCTATAGTGTCATGTAGCTGTGCGAATATGACTGTGCTTTGTTTACACAATATTCGTCGTGTATTCAACTCCCAGGAATTCAATCGAATGCTTTTCTGCAATCAATTCATACCATGTTGAAAGTTTTTTCTTCCTCGATATCTTTTACAGTTATTCGGTTATCAATAGCTATTTTTTCAGAATACTAAACCTTTCACAGATCTTTCCTAGTTCTCTGGTAAGGTATTATTATTTTTCAGTTGAGTAGCCAGCCTATTGGACGGTGAATATGTCAGGGATGATTACGGAGTAGCGTATTTAGTCTGCGGTCAACCTCTTTCCCATGCAGAAATGCATTCCAATATATATATATATGTATATGTAATTATATATATATATATATATATATATTTTAATATTTTACTTGTTTCTGTCATTAGACTTCACCGCCCCCATGTGTGTGTGTGTGTCTGTGTGTGTGTGTGTGTGTGTGTGTGTGTGTGTGTGTTTGTAGATTTCAACACAATTCATTTTGTTTGAAGTTCTCCTTTAGTTATGTTACTAGGTTTTTTGTGTTTTTTCCTGTCCTCTTGTTAATCATTTTGGAAGTCTATTGCGTTGTATAGTTTGGATACGTAGGTAACGTCAATGCGTTTGAATCTCTTTTTTTGTTGTTGTTTTATTGGTGTCCAGGTGTAAGTTATGATATATTTGATCTAATATCTAATTGACTCTACACCATTCTTTTGAGAACAGCACTCACAATTCTCAAATTCCTATTCAGTAGGATTTGTCGTGTGTAGATGTTTTACGTTTGTTTTAGCTATCAGGATTTTAGGTTCTTTCGCAATTTCTATATTTCTGATAACTTTCCTCCCGTTATACGTTACTGCCTCTACTTCGGTTTCACTTAGAGGATATATGAATCTTTTATTTTCTTGATATATCATTTATTTTTCCTTCTATTTGTGGAGGGTTTGGGGAAGTAGTTATAAAAACTATGAGGATAGAACTTGGTTTCCTTCAATGCAGCCACAACTACTTGCAAAATTACATTATTCATAATGTCGACATTGAAATTGGTTTCAGTGGAAAGCATTCGTTGAAAACCTGCTCGCAGTTGGCTATCAAGTACATTGCATTATTTGTTGTTTGTCTTCGTGAAAGTTGTAGCTCTTTGTCGTTGGTGAATTTGATAGGATCAATTTTATTCCATTTCGTGTTTTGTTATTTCCTTTCCCGTTATATGCAGGTTCTTAGGTAATTTTTGTTGTTGTCATTGGTTAACCACGTTATCTTTTCCATAGGTTTTGTTTTTAATCCCTCTTTCCAAATTTGTGGTATTGAATTTGTGTGAGTGCCAGTTATCATTTGTCGATTTGTTTTGTTTGTCGTGTTGACTTTGATTCACATTTGCTTCATTCTGTTAAAGTATTTCCATTGATTTGAAATGGCTCATCCACTTTGTTGAAGTTGGCGGTTTTAGTGGGCGGTGGAATATTATGATTTTAGTGAGTTTCTGATATTTATTGTTAGTTGACAATTAATGTACATTTTGTTGCCATATGCTGTCTCTTTTGTTTCTGACATCTTATAAAATATATTATTTTCTCCGAATGTTAGTCATTCATATGATAATCTAAAAAGCGATTCATGCAGCGACCAGTTTTCGCTTTCCTTATAAAATCAGGACCTGGAACCAGATGGTGAACAGTGATGAACGGGAAACTGAAAGTCCAACAGGGTATGTGACGTATCAATCATCGCGCCTGTTGCGGCCATTTAATAAACAAAACAAAACACAACAAAAAGAATGTTCGGATATTTCCGTGAATTGAGTTTGTTGGCTACGTTTTAAATGGTACTTCTCTCTGTATCGGAGTTTTCTGTTATCGAATGTTATTTCCCCTGTATAGAAGGTGCTTTACGTAGGATGTCTACGGTGCCTAGCAGTGCTATTTTCTATACGTTATATATATTCGTAAGTCGTGGTGTTTTCTGTATGTTCATCTAATGCATCTATTATTATACATATTGCTTCTGTTTTTTACGTTCCACATTCGGGTTATCTCTATTTCCAGATCTTTGTATTTTAAGAGTTTCTCCGTTTCTTTTAGAGACACAGTGTCGTCTGTTGTGATTGATACTTCGATTAGAAGGCATTGTTTTCTTGATGATATCTAACAACTATATCCGGTATATGAGCCTTGATATTCATATCTGTGTGTATTTCCAAATCCCAGATTACGGTTGCTTTGTCATTTTCTGAGACCTTTTCTGGGGCATGCCTATACCATCTTTTTTCTGTTGTCATTCCATAGCTTCCAGTTTATATAGGCCCCGACTCTGTCGTGTCTGTGGATATATTCCTTCTTAGCCAGGACTGGGCAGCCAGAGACGATATGATTTATTGTGTCTTCCCTATCACCAGATCTTCTGCAGTTACTTATAGTATTTCTCTTCATTATATGCTTCTAGTAGTTTCTAATGAGGATGCTATGATCTTAGACTGCAATAAAACTCCTTCAGTCTCTGCATTGAATTCTGAGCTTCTCAACCATCGTTGGAATTTTACTTTATATATTTCTTTATCTATTTTCTGTTTAGCTTATCACAGTATTTGTCATGTAAGGGTTTTTCTTTCCATCATTCTATCATGGTATTTTGTTGCTCCAGTTTTAGTTTACATATCAGTTTCTTTACAGCTCTTGTTGTTTATTCTTCTTCTTCATAGTTTTCAGGTATATGACTTCTCTCTTGTATTTTTCAGCTTCCTTAACGACAGACAATCGTTTATTTTTTGCTCATGTTTTGTGGCTATTTGTACCAGTTTTCCTGGGTTTTCAGTTAGATATTTCTGTAATCCTATTGTGGGTCTTTTATAGTAGTTTTCTAGTTGGATCAGGCCTCTACCACCTTCAATTCTTTGTATATATAACCTTTCCATGTTGGAGTTTGGGTGGTGTATTCTAAATTCTGTCATTATTTTTCTTGTTTTCCTGTCTAGTTTGGTTAGTTCAGTTAGTGTCCAATTAAGAATATTGTAACTGTAACTTATAAATGCAACAGCTAGAGTATTGATACCTATTATCTTGTTTTTCGCATTAAGCCCTGTTTTAAATATTAATCTGATTTGGCTATAGTATTCCTTCTTTATCTACTCTTTGATTTTTGTGTGTTGTATCTATTTCATTGATTCGTAAGTATTTGTATGTCTGGGTTTGGTCTAATTCTTTTAATTTTTTTCTTTATCTAGTATGAATTTGTTACTCTTAACTAGTTTTCCTCTTTTCAAGGTTAGTTTTGCACATTTTTCTATGCAGCAGAATTTCATGTTAATTTCTTTGGTAAATTTATGAATTGTCCGTAGCAATGTTTCTAGTTGTTTATCAATTGCAGCGTCCAGTTTTAGATCATCCATATGCAGGAGATGGTTGATTGTTTTATATGTAACATTTGTACCCACATCCAGTTCTATTTAGCATGTCAGTTAAAGGCGTTAATGCCACGCAGAAAAGGAGTGGGGAGAGCGAGTCTCCTTGGAATAATCCTGTTCTAATGGGGATGGCTTTACTTTTTATGAGTCCCTATTTTGTCTGGAGCTGCAGCATTGTTTGCCATCTATTCATGGTATGTTTTATATATTCTATTATCGTTGGTGCTACTTTGCTCATGGCTAGTGTTTCCAAGATCCATGTGTGGGGGACACTGTCAAAAGCCTTCGATAATCGATCCAAGCTATGTTTAGACCCTCCTTCATTCGGCTATCTTCAGCTAAGCCTTTATTGATTAATAAT
This sequence comes from Octopus rubescens, assembly GCA_027564515.1. Classification (NCBI taxonomy): domain Eukaryota; kingdom Metazoa; phylum Mollusca; class Cephalopoda; order Octopoda; family Octopodidae; genus Octopus; species Octopus rubescens. The sequence continues at coordinate 71,609,355 of JAOPUL010003388.1, forward strand.
TGATCTTTACAGTCATATGAGCCCTTGCAGCATCCCTTCTGTTCTTCTGGAAACAAGTTGTTTTTCTTCCAGATGTCTGCCTATTATCTGCGATAATACTGTGGTTAAGGCTTTGTAAGTCATAGAGGGACATGTTATGGGGCTGTAATTTTGTGGGTTTTCTGTTTCATTGGATTTGGGAATTAGGATTGTGTTCCCTTCTGTGAGCCCTTCAAGTGTTACTTCTGGTTCTACTACCATTTCATTGAATTTATCCGCCAACGCATTATGTATCCCTGTTAAATATTTTAATCAGAATTTGGGATCTTGTCGTGCCCGGGTTGTTTTTAATTGACTAGTGTTTGCAATGTCTAGATGACCTCTTCCAGAGTTGTTCAGGTGCTTGTTTTTCCTCTTACCAAAATTCTTCCACTTCTGCTGTTTGTGCTGCATTGATCTCTATTTTAGGTTTCAGAAGATCTTGGTAAAATCGTATTGGATTGGAGTTGAACTATTTGTTTTGTTCAAAGAACCGCTGACGCTCCTCATACCGGCGGATTCGTTGTGCTTTAAGAAGCATTTTTTCCTGTAACTGTTCTTTTACCTCAGTTATACCTTGTTTGGTTATTTTATATTTTTGTAGTATTTTTCGTTCTTTCTTTTCGTTCAGTAGTGTTGTTTGTATATTAATTTTATTTAGGATTGGCAGATCCATTCCTTTATGTTCTATAATTTTCTGGATATTATATTTTCATTGCGTTTATTTTAGGTTGTCCTATTTGAATGGATTTGAGGGAGTTTCCAATTTCTTTTGTGGCCACAGTGGCTGGTGCATATATCATTTCATTTAATCTTTTTATATTGATATTTGTTTCTGTTGTGATTAGTTCTGTGACTGCCAGATTTATGTTATTTATTATTGTTGCTGCCTTATTATCAACATTAATGTTTGGGAGGTACAACTGGTGGTCCATACAGAAATCTGTGACTTTTAATTCTTTGATTATACTCATAATCATGGTTTCCACCTTCATTGTTTCCGGTTTTTAACTTTGCTCTGCATTCCTTCTCAATTATATTTTTGTCTGTGTTGTTCTGGTCTGGAGCATTTTGGTCATCATTATGCATTTATAGGGTTTGGGTTTGTTGTGTTTCGTGATTTACTTCGTGTTTGTTGCATATATTAGGTCTTTCTTCGTATGTTACAATCACAGTACTTATGTTATTGCTAGGTATTATTCTATGGCCTCTGTTTGTGTTTTCCCGATGTAATTTTCCTTTTAAGTGTTCTACTTAAATTTGTGATATTGTTTTTGTTTTGAGAATGTATCTTCTAATGTTGGCTAGTTTATTAGGCTCCATAGTTATATCCAACGTTGGGCTATCATTCTTCCAGATTTTATATGTATCTACCGTTGTATTTTCGTACTGTGGATAGAGCACTGCTGTAAAATAAGTGTGTAAGATAGAAATATAGTCCTCTCGTGTCCATTTATGCCTTTTTGATTTGATTTGTGGAACAAGAGGAATAACGTCCGGCCCTTTATTTTGACGGTCATCATTTTCGTAGGGTACCGGTCCGTTCGTTTCTGCTGGAAAATGTTTTTGCACGTGTGATTTTTCGTACTTTTTGCTGTAATAAGTTTAAAATACGCACTTCCCGTTTGCTATTCTTGCGTTGAATAATACGGGTATTATTAAATTGATTTTTGATTTCTTTTTGGATGATGGTTGGAGACGGTTTGTTGATTTGAACCGTAATGTGTCGAGCGTATTTACATGTACTGTGTGAATGATGGAAGGTAGTACAGAGTTATAATATATCATTTAATTAGGCAAATAGTAAGAACGTTTAATCATTATTACTTACTTTAGCTTGATAGTTATTTTGGCTTCATCTGTTATTATCCCGGGTGTTTTGGGATAGATTTTAAATGTCCCCGGTGTTCCCTATCGTGCTCACATGTTACGGCTCCGGTTTATTATTATTATTATTATTATTATTATTATTATTATTATTATTATTATTATTATTATTATTATTATTATTAT
>JAOPUL010003388.1:71633821-71644149 GCA_027564515.1 Octopus rubescens
TTCGCTCTTCAACAGAAAGAGAATTGGTAGAAATACAGAGAGTTCTTGGGTTAATATATTCATTCAAAGTAAACGTAAAACGTGGTTGGGTGAATTAATGATTTAAATCTAGAACGTGGAGATGTAACTTGTAGCTACACACACAGTCTCTTTCTTTCTCTCTCTCTCTTCCCCCCTCTCTCTCTCTATCTCTCTCTCTCTGTCTATCTATCTATCTATCTATCTATATTTCTATCTCTCCACACAAACACACACCTAATGTGAGAGATGCGTGTACACATACATATATAGATGTATCACAATACACTTACTCAAACACATCTCACAAACACACACACACAATTACATATATAATTAAGTAGCGTGATGAACAGACACAATGAAAGAGTCATACAACTATAAGGAGTGCGAAAGGGGGGGGGAGGAAGAGAAGGGGCCATTGTATAAAGTGGTAGTGTTGACTGGTTATATAGATTATAAGACATCGGCAGAACTGAAAAGTCGGTGATGCGAAAGCAGAAACAGGTGTATAGATTCAGTAGAATAATATAGTAATATACAGCCTGAAACAATGTATAGGGTGCGTGTATATATAGTTATATATATATATATATATATATATGTGTGTATGTATGTGTGTGTGTGAGTGTGTGTGCGCGTCTGTGTGTGTGTGTCTCTGTGCGTGTCTCTCTCTCTCAACTTATCATATATATATATATATATATATATATATACAAACACACACATGTATATATATATATACACACAGGGACATGCACACATGTACACATTTATATATGAATAGGTATATATAATAAATATGCATATAAGTATGCAGATATGTACATATATGCATGCATATCTATGTATGCATACACATTTGCATATGTATTTTCTAGCCTTTTTTGCATTTTTATGTTGCTATCCTCTATTCTCCGCTTCCGCCACAGTGCTGAATCTGTGTTTTATAATTCTACCATTCCTACTCCTCATTGAAAGGTTTGTCATTTCAAGCCCTCCTTTGCCATCGTCTCCTTCTTTATTACTTACTATTCCTCGATCCCTCGCTCTCTTGCTACCTATTTCTCTCCCCCCCTCTCTCTCTCTCTCTCTCTCTCTCTCTCCCTATTTGTATTTTTCTTTCTGCAAAGTAATAGTTTTAGCAAAAACTTGATTACTATAAACACTCCAGCTGATTATGCTGGTACATGCGTCTTTTGAATTTAAACAGAAGCCGGAAGTCCAATTTTGTAGATGCGAATCCAAATTACGATCATAATAAGTTCTTTTATACAACTTTCTGAACATTATGTTTCTATCAATGCTCAATTGGTACTTATTTTATCGATCTCAATAGAATGAAAGACGAAGTCGACATCGGCAGAATTTCAACTCAGAACGTAAAGACGGACAAAATGCCGCTAAGCATTTTACCCTGTGCAGTAACGACACTAACAGCTTGCCGCCTTTAGCTGCGTTAGTAGTAGTAGTAGTAGTAGTAGTAGTAGTAGTAGTAGTAGTAGTAGTAGTAGTAGTAGTAGTAGTAGTAATATTGCCCACAAGGGCCGAACACAAAACAAATAGGGACAATACAACAAAAAGGACAAGTGGGGTTTCGCACAATATCGTATAGAAAATTTAAAAAAACAATAAAAATTAACAAAAAAATTAAACAATAAAAATTTCCCACAAAAGGGGAGTTCCTTTAAGAGACGACCGAAGAACCCCACACATCGTGGTTACTCCGACCGTCAGGGGCACAGCAGTCGATGAGGGTTTGGTCGAAGAGGAAGGTATCTGTCTTCAGTCCTTTTAATCTCGTCCATCACACTACCTTCTTTGCCATAGCCACCAGTCAGAGGAAAACTGCCTTTCCTTTCCGGCCAAAAGAAGGCAGCGGGGTGATCTCCACAATGGACTCGGATGATAACAAGATCCGTCCCACACGTATTAACAACTGTTTGACAAAGATCTACAAGTCAGGAATACCCGGACACTGGACGAGTGAATGCAACACGGTTTCGTCGCCCTGTGCACATCTCGGACGGGTCCGTTTCACAACAACTCCGTGCCTGTAGAGCTTGCCACGAAGTGGCAGAGCTCCCCGGTAGTACTGCCAGGCTAGGGATTTCTGGAAGTTATCCATAGACTCCGGCCCGAAAGTCTTCCAGAAAAGACCAGCTAATTGATCCCTCCCGACGCTCAGAGTTTCCCTCAGAACGTCGTCGCTCTTGGCCTCTACTACTCCCCTATAGAACTCCATTGTGTAACTTCCCCGACCGCATAATCCGCCTGGCAGAGGGATGTGAGCGTTTGCTGACATTCTAGGTGCCAAGCGCTCTTTCTCGGTCTACGCTTGATCCAGAATTGAAGCTCCGTCAATGAGACGATCTACGGAAAATCCCGTCTGACAAACAGCGACCACACCTGTTCACCGATAAGGAACGCTGGAGATGGCGTCGTATTAGCGCATGTCTGCGCATAATTAGCAACGGCATGCTCAGTCCTCCATTCAGCGGCTGTTGACAGCAGATGGACCGCCAGACGAGCGGAACACGTCCCTTCCACAGAAAGCGAAAGAGCAAGCGCTCCAGCTTGATTGGCCACGAAGCAGGGCAAGGGACGACGGTCAGGCGGTAGTAGATGACGGAAGCGATGTACGCATTCGCCACCTCCACCCGACACTTCATCGATAGCTTCCTCTCTGTCCCTTTCTGGGTGAGACTGGCCACCCTGCTCGTCACCGATTCCGATAGGTGGCCATTTACTTTGACCACCGAGCAGATGTAGCTGTATATTGCAGCGATCCAGCCTCTGAAGACGGAACCGAAACCGGCTGCCGCGAGGACAGCCTCCAAGTATTGACGGTCTACCCTATCAAAAGCTTTTGATCCAAATTGACCAGGGCGGTCCCACCCATACAAGATTCCAGCCTTGCCCTCTCCTAGCGTATGAGGTGGAGATTGTCATGGATATACCTGCTCGGGATAGCGCATGTCTGCACGTCACCGCCGAGTTTGTCGATGACAAGCGCCCACCTCTTGGTTAACACCTTCGCCAAATCTGCGTTCAGCAGAGTTATGAGCCTAAAAGTATCTATTTCGTCCCCTTTGTTCGGGTCCTTCTGCAGCAGCACAACCGCTCCACGACGCACATCACTGGGTATTCTCCCGTTCTGCTGTCAGTTGTAGTAGATCACCGAAGAAGTCTGGCATATAGCGATAAAGCTCGAAAGGCAGACCATCCACCCCCGGAGACTTCTCCCTTGTGCAGTCTGCCATCATGCCTTGTATGTTTTCGGTTGTTATCGGCATCTTGTAAAACTCCGCATCTCTGGTCGAGAGGCTTGGCAAACCGCCGAGGTAGGAATTGAAATCCACCCCGTCCTCGACCAACCGTGCGCTCCGTAGAGTTCGGCGAAGTGCCGCTGAAATTCCGTACACATCTACCTAGATTCGTGTAGCATGCGTGTGTCTCGGCCCGTCAAAGACCGACTTGGGGATTTATTGACCCGTCGCCCCTTGCTACCCAGACCCATCGAACAGCTTTCAACCCCTCATGTCTTAGTACACGCGCCCTTGCTCTGACAACGCAACCTTCGTGCTAGGCATTGAGTGAACACTTCTGTCGCTATGCCTCTCCTAAGTGCTTCTTTTAGCTTCCTAACTAGGTCTTCCTCTATCCTAGACTCCTCTAAAACTATTTCGTTATTAAGCCCTACCGCATCTACTCTAATAGCCCTTTTTGAGGGCTATCCACCATCTGTTGTTGACGATTGCACCCGACAACCTCCAATGGACTAACTTGGTAACCCGATTTCTGAATGCTTGACGCGTCGGGAAAGAAGCGTTCAACTTCCAGTAATCGGGGTCCTGCCTATGGATTCTTTCTAGGTCGACTCTGCAGATCACAAACTTGTGACATATTAGCGATTGAACAAAAAAGCTGTAGGAGGAGATGCAGAGGTACCAAAGACCAATTATTGACTGACAAATTGGTAATGAAAGATTGTAAGTGAAGGAAGTCAAATTTAAGAATGGCCTGGATTGATTACCTCAAAGCTTACGATATGATTCCACGTTCATGGATCAGTGAGTGCTTAGACTTGTTTGGAATTGCAAGGAATGTAACATGTTTTCTGAAGAGAAGTATGGTGGGGTAGAAAACTGAATTGACATCGTGCGAACAAAGTTTGGGCACCCTGGGCATCAGAAGAGGGATATTCCAAGGAGATAGCTTATCTCCGTTGCTTTTAGTTCTTTGCATGATCCCTCTGACCTTAGTCTTGAGAAAAATGAACATGGGATATCAGTTATAGGGGAAATCACAACGAATCAACCACCTCCTCTTCATGGATGATTTGAAGCTGGATGGCAAGGATGAGACACAAGTGAGTTCTTTAGTGGAGACGGTCAACTGTTTTAGTGCTGACATTAAGATGGAATTCTAACACAAGAAATGTGGTGCAATGAACGTCAACAGAGGCAAGGTATAATCCCTGACAGGGATAGAATTACCAGATAGAAAGGTTTTGAATCAAATTGAAAAAGAAGGCTATAAATACCTTGGCATACAGGAGTTCAATGAAATCATGGAGAAGGAAATGAAAGAACAGCTGAGGAAAGAATATTTCCGAAGATTAAGATTGATGTTAAAATCAAAATTGACTGGATGCAATAAAATCCAAGCAGTAAATACATGGTCGATAGAATCACTTCGGTATGGAGCTGGTATCATAAACTGGCAAAAGAAAGAACTGATGAGCTTGGATATGAAGACAAGGAAATTACTGACAGTGCATGGAGCGTTCCATTCCATGGGTGACACTGATAGGTTGTACTTGTCCAGAAGAAAGGGAGGGTGGGAGAGGTTTGATCAGTTGCCAGGACTGTGAAGGAGAGGGAAACAGCTTGGAGTGGTATGGGAAAAATGCCGTAGAACCATTACTGAAACATTTGAAGATGTCCGGCATCATCAAAATTGATAATTGTGCAAGGGAAAAAAAACACACACAAAAAAAATAGCATGGAAGCAAAAAAATGTACGGCCAGTTTGCAAGAGATTAAGAACGCCAAGACAGATACAGAATGCCGTTGGTTATGGATGCGGAGAAGTGACCTGAAGATAGAGACAGAAGCACTTATATGCGAGGCACAAGAACAAGCGTTGAGGGCGAACTATGGGAAGTGCAGAATTGACAATAGAGCTGAGAGTGACAAATGCAGAATGTGTGGTGAGAGGGGTGAAACGGTATGACACATTAGTAGTGAATGCCCAAAATTGGCACACCACGAGTACAAAAGATGACATGACAATGTGCAAGAATGATCCATTGGGAGCTCTGTGGAAATCGCGGCCTACAACGAGCAAAGACGTGGTATGACCAAATCCCAGAAGGAGTTCGAAAATGAAGAGTACAAAATCCTGTGGGATGTAATGATTCAGTGTGCCGATCAAATTAGACATTGGAAACCTGACAATATTGTGGTGGAAAAGAAAAGAAAAGAAAAGACTTGGATGTTAATCGACATAACATGTCCTGGTGACAACAGGATCAAAGAGAAGGAAGAAGAAAAGCTGAACAATTATGACGATTTGAAGTGAGAAATACGTAGGTTGTGGTCAATGAAAAGAGTGGAGGTGATACCAGTAGTAATTGGGGGGAGCTTGGAAGGATCATCCCTCAACCACCAACATGGCACAAAGAAGATTGGTACAAATGTAAAGATGGAACATTGCTTGGAACTGCAAGAATTCTCCGCAGGGTTCTCGAAGCATGATCAGAAAAAGTGTCACCTTAGTCTGTTGGCTGATAACAGCTGACACTTTACATCATACCCACAAACTAGGCTGAGAGTTTTCATAAAATAATAATAATAATCCTTTCTATACTGGGCACAAAGGCCTGAAATTTTCGGGGATGAGGATAGTCGATTCAATCGACCCCAGTATTAAACTGGCATTTATTTTATCGAGCCCGGAAAGATGAAAGGCAAAGTCGACACCGGCAGAATTTGAACTCAGAACGTAGAGACGGACTAAATGCCGCTAAGCATACTGCCAGCTCGCCACATTAACAATAATAATTAATGACTAAATCGTCCCTGCAACATCGAACGAAATACTATTAATAAACATGTTTTTCAAATATAGGCATGTGACCATCAATTAGGGTACAACGAGGGCTTAGTCGATTATTAAGGCACTAGTATTTGAATAGTACTTTTATTTATCGCCCGACCACCACCACAGAAAGAAGAAAAATGAAATGTAAAATTGACCTCGTCTGTATTTGAGCACAGAACGTACAGAGGCAAATAGTACCGCAAAGTATTTTGACTGACGCTCTAATGATTCGGCCAATCTCACTGCTGATGACGACGATGATGGTTTCTAATTGGGTGGACGGTGAGTGTTACATTGACCCCAGTCAGTGCTGAATTAACCGTTAAGCAAAATAAGCACGGGCTTAGGCCATCGAGTGAAGGAGGAGGGGCACCACAGAAATGGTAAATGGTTTACGGCACAAAAGAAATCACTTCAAACTTGCTAAAATAATATTCGAAGTGGTTTATATGATCGGAAATATAATTTCGAAGTGTTTATGGTGTTCATGGTGAGGATCTGATCAAAAACTTTGCAATTACAAAAAAAAAGGCAGGAGAAAACTTTCCAAATATTAATAAACTGGAAGTATACAAACAAACAAAAACAAAAACACACACAAAAATAATAATAAACGGCATACTTATATGGAAAAAATGCCAAATAAGCATAATTTTCCATCTTTCTGATAGTTTTGTTTCATTTTGAAAAATAAAAAATGTATTTTATGGTTTATTATTGATTATATTTTGAATTACATATACGTGGGGTGCACCAACAGCTTTTAAGTGCTTAGGGCCTCTATGGGTCTTAATCCGGCCCTGACCCTAGTACGTGACTGATACCTTACTTTTATAGACCCTGGTGGGATGAAAGGCAAAATTTCCCTCAGCTGGATTTGAAATCTGAACTTAATTACCGCAAAGCATTTTGTCTGACGCTCAAAGGATCCGGCCAACCCAACACCACCATGATGATGATTGTGATGATGACGATGACGATGATGACGATGATGATGATGATGATGACAAAAGCATATAAAGTAGTCAATATGACCCGGTTTAATTTACGTGGTTGAAAAAAAAACTAACTGCACGCATTTTCAACGTTATAGTTGTTATTATTTACTTACATTGTTCGACCAATCAGAAATTACCATCACAAAATCTGTCCAAACAGAAAGAAGCACCCACCTACTTTTTTCTTCTTTCTATCTCACCTAATTTATTTATTTATTTATTTTCTTCTTTCTCTCTTTCTTTCTTTCTCTCTATCTCTCTATCTCTATCTCTCTATCGTCACCTGATATACGTATAAAAGGCCGACTGCGCAAGTAACAAATTATACTTCACAGTTTACTCTGATGTAAAGAAAATACTTTCCTACACAACTTGAAGAAAGAATTACAGCAACGAAAGCAGCAGCAACAACAACAACAACAACAATAGCAACAGCAACAACAACAGCGACAGCAACAACAGCGATAACTACCACAAATTAATCATAATGACTGCTGCAGAAGACAGCAATATTATCATGTCCCCGTTTATAAGGGAGAAACTGGTTTGTAACGACGATAGCATGAAAAACCATTCCTTCAGGAACTTTGACAAATGTGATTCCAATTCCCAGGTATACAACACCTACAAGCAAATGCACACTTTCCAAACTGTCGACTTCGTCAAAGAGGCCCACGACCGATGGACCAAATTCGATCACGCTGAAATGTCCATGATGGAAGCTCTGGAAATGTTGAACAACTTGGTGGACGAATCCGACCCGGATATCGATCTCAGTAACTCTTTCCATGCATTTCAAACGGCAGAAGGAATACGTAAAGAGTATCCCGACGAAGACTGGTTTCAGTTGACGGGACTCATACATGACCTGGGTAAAGTTATGGCCCTGTGGGGTGCACCGCAGTGGTCGGTCGTTGGCGACACCTACCCGGTCGGTTGTAAACCAGCGCCTTCGGTCGTTTATGCCGACAGTACTTTCAACGACAACCCCGACTTTAATAACCCAAAATACAACACGAAACTCGGTATTTACGAAGAACACTGTGGTCTGACTAAAGTACTCATGTCTTGGGGCCACGATGAGTATATGTACCAAGTACTGAAACACAACACTTGTTACCTACCCGACGAAGCTCTCTGTGTCATCAGATACCATTCTTTCTACCCGTGGCACACTGGTAATGAGTATGGTTACCTTTGTAACAACAAAGACCAAGAAATGTTGAAATGGGTACAAAATTTCAACCCGTTCGATTTGTATACCAAATCACCCGTCATTCCGGACGTTGACGAAATCCGACCTTATTACGAAAAATTGATTGAAAAATATGTCCCGGGTAAATTAAAATGGTAAAAAAAAAATTTTTTTTTTCTAAGCAAAAAAAAAACAATTTTTCTAATGAACGATTAAAAAGTGTTCGAATATTTTGGTTAAAAAAACAAAACTAAACAAAAAATTGGAATATTTCAGAGGGACTACAGAGTAAAAACCATTCCTCCATATATATCAATGGTTCTCATTCAGGGTTCATATGACCTTTGGGGGTGGGGGTCCATGAAAGATTTTGCTGTTAAAATTTATGTACAATTGATTTTATTTCTACAATACGCAAAATATGATAGGATTTTTTAACCATTGAATGGTTATGAGGGTGCATCCGAGTAAAATAGCAATCAAAGGAGTCCATAGGGAACAAATGGTTGAGAAAGTGATTGATTTTATATTATATTTTATATATATATATATGTCTAACCCATGCCTGCATGGAAAACAGACGTTAAAATGATGATATATATATCAACACAAAAAGAAAAATAAAGCAGACGACATCTGGAAACTGAAGATAGACCCTGGTCAACTGGAATGCCCAGTTAGAGAGAAAACTTGAAGAAAAGGATAAAATAATTGTGATTCATTAAATTTGTGATGATTATATTTTTATGTGATTCTCAAAAGAAAATCGATTTGAACAATTTTATTCCATTTATATTTGTTTTTTAAGTTGCTAAGTTGATCTCATTCATGAATTTAATGGTGTGCCTGTATGCATGTATCTCTGCGCCTGTGTGACATGGTGGGAAGATGCACGGCTGCATATGCTCGTGCATGACAGATTGCAACCGTACTAAACATGTATGTATGCATGTATATGTGCGCGCACGTGTGTACGTATTGCAAATATAAGTGTGCATGCATACACACTCACCTGTGTGTGTGAAATTTTGGATGTGATGTACAGATATTATGTATTAGAAAAGATAAGGTATTCAGAATGTTGGATGTATTTTTATTTACATTTTACATTAACGCTTTCATCTGTTTTGTCAGACTTTTCAAAATGTATTAAATACTTTAAAACTCTGAGTGTTGCTTTATTTTGTTTGTTTACCACCTATATATACATTATTGACGTCATAAGGATTTATAAACTTTCGAGAGGAAGTGAAATATTTTTTGTTTTTTGGCATAGTGGGTCTCGATGCACACATAAAGCCATTAAAAAATAGCGGCCATTCTCCGTGTCAACGCCCACCGCGGTCATTACCGCGGGCGCGGCTAAATACCCCCCCCCCCCCCTCCCCGTTTTTTTCTCCACATTTCTTCTTTCTGTTTGTTTTTTTCTTCATTAATTCTATGTACATATGTAAAATACAACATTCTTCAGTAGTCTCAATATATAGTGTTTATTTATACTAAAGACAATATTAAGTTAAGAAACTCTTTTCCAAGAAGCCGTCCAGATATTCTACCCAAAAGAGTTTTTCAACTCAATATTTACGGCTTTATGTGGGCTTCGAAATCTACTTTTCTAAAAAAGAATTTTTATATTTATATATATATCGGTCTGTAGATCATATATCCGAAAAAGAGGCACACTCTAAAACAGAGTAGTCATGTATTTTTTAAGGAAGTAAATTGTTATAGCCGGTCAGAGGCACACCTGGCGTCGCCTATACGGCTAAACGCTTTATAGGTACAAAACCAATGGTCACTCTGACCGGCCATAATTTACTTCCTAATATATATATATATATTTACACACTCACATTGTGTTTGCGTGTGCATTTGATTTTAGAAAGAGCAAGAACAGAGCTTAATACCCAAGTCAGAGTATATATGTATATGTATATATATATCTTTTACTTGTTTCAGTCATCAGACTGCGGCCATGCTGGGGCACCGCCTTCAATTTTTAGCCGAAT
>JAOPUL010003388.1:71735873-71750567 GCA_027564515.1 Octopus rubescens
ATGTATGTGTGTGTATGTATGTATGTATGTATGTATGTATGTATGTATGTATGTATGTATGTATGTGCCGGACGAATTTGTATGCCGCGTAACTGTAGTAAGCACCCCTCACGATAGATTTTCCACTGATTTCATAATCTTTACACCTTGTAATTCTGTACCAGATAACTTATGAGTTCCATTAAAATATTAAACATATTTATTGTTACTCCAAGGAACTATTAAATCAAACAATTCAATTATACCCTCATTGAGGCAAATATATTTACAAATCAAAATGGCCCCATATATGTATATAGTCGAGTGTTTGAGTATCACTCTATAGCTTTATTGGAGCTTCCAACATGTTACAGCATCTTCAAATGAGCAGATATAAGGACATAATGAATACATGTTTAATAATCACTGCCTGTATTGCAATCATGCTCTTTAATCCAGTGATTTCCATGATAGGATCTCTTAAAGATAATATTGCACTTCTATTTCCTAGTACTAACCCACAACCCACTGCACATTCTTACCCTCATTCACACTACATCAACTTTCAAAATACCTCCCCAACACACGTCACTCATCAACCCTGCTGGCCGCTTCGAGGCTATTTTGACCACAGGCCTCCCTATGTGGATCTACCCGCCGTGCCCACACATTCTAAGACCTCCAAGGCCTGGAAGAGCGAGATCCTTTGGTTCGCGCCACCATTCTCCCTCGAAGTAAAATCCCTGTCTACACTTTTCTTTAAAATTTTGAATTCCAGTTTCCGCCAAAATAAATATATTTAATACATCCTCTATTAAAATCTCTTACTCCACTACACCTAATCTGTGATCCATTATTGATTCCCCTAATAGGTATATCATTCGCTGTCTGTCCTTGGACCCTCGAACCAGCACCCACCGGCTCAATAACACCAACAGTAACCCGACTCCCTATAACAGCGCCCATACACCACATATAATTATAATACATCCTCCAAATCCAACATTGCTATTGATGATAACACCCGCTCTTCTCTCCTGCTGATGAACCATTCCACCCTACCTTCTCAACAACGAATCCCAACCCCACCCCTGCCAGGTAAACCTGCAACAGGCATGAGTCTCAACTCTGCCCTTTTGGAGGTTTCTTCCTACGCAAAAATGTATTCTACAAATGCCGATTAGTTACTCTATACTCCCATCAAGCTAGGGCGGTACGGTGGACGTTACGCTCCTATATCGAGCACATATGAATTTGTTTTTCAATCCAAACTCTAAATTGTTTACTTCCTTGACAACTTATATACACAACCTCAATCCCGAGGTATCCCTTACACCCTATACTGGTCCATAGTAAACGAAGTCCCTCACTCTCACTCACAACACCTACCTCATCGTCTGTAAACTATGTAGAAGTGAATCACTCTCCATGCTCCGTGACCACAACCCTTCATTACTTAATAGATTCTCTTATTTAATCTTTGTATGCAAGCACTTTCCGACGTTTGCATATTTCGCTAAATACATGAAATACCCCAATTACCTGGTAGATTTACAATCTATCTTAAATCTCGACATAGTCGCATGACTTGCAGTAGCTTTCCACTAAAGTATTTTTTCCCTTTTTATATTAACTTGTAAATCTTACTACGCAGTATATTCCCTATTCAATGCCACTCCAACATTGTTACTTGAATGTCTACCTCCTCAACCAAAACAACTAACGTTTAATACTATTTACCATGCACCGACAATTACTGCCAGCTATACACCCTTACCCCTCTCACCCTACTTCTTACCTCCTTAACCAAAACAAAGTTTCACTACTACTATTCACCACCTATCGCCAACTATCATACCAATACCATAAATACTCCCCCACCCCTCTCCATCTCACTCCACCCACCTTAACTTACTGGTATTCACTGCCATGTACTTAGCTGCCACTATCTTTCCACCACCACCCTTATACACCCTACTAGTATAATTTATTAGGATCATTTCCATTCCTTATTGCTTGTCCTCCACCTCTCATGACATCAAATCCCTTTTTCTATTTCCACACTATCCCAAATTCATAAAAACTATTCATTTTCTATTTTTTGAGAAACCATCCCAAACTTAATTTCTATTCATTACTCTTACACTAAGAATTTCTGAGACACCACCATTATTTTCACTACTGATCCCACTAACACCCTGTTCTTCTACAACCCGTCTCCCACGCTATCATCTTGATTTAATCATCTTATCCCCTCTCCCTAGCCTGACCGAACTCCCACCCCTACACTCCTATTGATCCACCTATCTCTCCTGCCATTATGTCATTACATCTCACTACACCCAACTCTACCTATATAATTCGCTGCATCTTGATTTGATTCGTTTGAGTTTGATCTCACCACCCTGATGAAGGAGGCCAACAACTTCTAATGAGATTTGCTTCCAGAAACTGGTGGCAAATTCTGCTGGTGAACCATATATCCCAACATTACGAAGAATCCCCGAGTCCTCAGAAACAGCTACAATGCTTATAACACCTACCCTCTTTGTTTTCAGAAGATTATATTATCTAAGTAAGTTTCCTCTACCTATATACAATTCTGTATATTCATACTTGAATGCTTCTGAAAATTCACAGTCTTTTCCTCCTTTTTTTAAAAATGTATCCTTATATATTCCGCTTATTGGAATATTACCTGTTTATTTACATAAATGCCTCCACATATATATGTAAGTATATATAAATAATAAATTTACATACACAAAAATCGGTTCACAAATTATTGTCGACCTACCCATTCGGAATACTGTAGACAAGGTATATGGTTATCTAATAGATAATTAGGTCATGCCATCAACTCCGTTCCGTTTATTATTAATATTATCCTTCTCGTGAAGACCTGCACGTCCATTTATCGTTGAGGTTAGCCTGATAGTACGGCGTAGATAAATGGTACAGTATGATGTTCACTGCGTCCGCATTAGCAAGATAAATCATAGAAACCGTTTCCCTCTTGCTATTTACAAAATTCAGATGTTTGTAATTAGGATAAGGCTTCAGAAATTCTACGAGTTTGAATATTGATTCCAATTTTAAATTAATTCTGGGAAGAGTGATTCCATTTTTGAAACATTTAAATATATTTTCAGCAGATAATTTTTAAAATAGTTTCAGATGATAACATTCTAAAAATATAATGTTAACTCTTTCTAACATTACCCGTTATATTCTTGTATTACGGTAGCACTAGCCGATGGAAAACGATAATCTCCATCTATTGTGACAAATTACATTTTATAATGAGGATAATGTATTTAAAGTTTCATATCTGCAAGGCTATAAAAGTTAGACTTAATTTTAACAAATGTATATAGAATTATTATAACACTTCAGCATACTTCATCAAGAATAAACGTTAGGTGACATATGTTTTAGAAAATGAAACACTCTTCATAATAGTGATGTAATTTATAACCTATATTGTAATTTTTTATTTGTGGCTCAATTTCAATTTATAATTTAATCAAATTAGTATCAGAAGTAATTGTAGAGTAGGGGATTCCATTATAGTGTATGAGACATATGAAATTTCAGTTTTACACCACGGAATTTTATCTAATGTGATATCTCCGCAGTCTTTTTTTATAGCTAAACATGTTTCCATGAAGAAGCTTATTCAGTTAGAGAAGTTGAGCATGGCAATATTTTCTCACAAAGCAGGTTAACCTGTCATTAGCATTTGCCGTGATCATAGAAGGTGTAATTGGCCACGCAGAAAGGGCATAGAGTCATCTAAAAGATTGAATGTGATTGAATTACAGAAGAAAATACCTTAGATCTTGTGGAATAAGTGGGCCCTTCAAAACAGTTGCCAATAGCCTACCATCCTACTCGTTTATACTTTGGATAAACAACATTTCATTTTATATGTGATACAAAGGTGTGCTACTCAAATGGTCACGGTAAAAACACGTTGCCTCGTTCTCCACGCTATATGGTTGACTGTCGCATAAGTATATTGGGACCATCGTAACAGCAGACGATATCTAGATGTCCTAAAAAATACATCTTTATCGCAAGTGTTTATACACTTGCGACGAACATGTATTTAAGAGGCCCAGAGATATAATCGTGGGCGATTATGTTTCCACTGAAATTTACCACGTAAATTTCTTTCGTCCGTGTCTCAGACGTAATTGCTACTAGTTTGGCTTTTGTTTAAAAGATTACTGATGTAATCCAGTATAAACAATGTATTAATATGCATTCTTAAGTGAAACGTATCATCTAAAACATATCTTATAAATGATAATTTATTATCTTCATTTGTCTTCTTTAATATAATAAATCATGAACAAATAAAATAAATTTCATTACAAACAATATGTTTGCGTAAGGCTTTTGAAAATAGGAAACGGTGAATTTATCTGGAATATATTTTATTCGGTGGATTTAGTTAACGTCCTCCCGCCGATGTAAAAGTGTATAAAAATCATGCTATATAAAAACAATGCAAATCATATTTACTTTGTGTTATTATCTGTCTTGCAACATTGATTATTCGTACACGTTTATAATATGTGCAGCCAACCCACCAAATCTTAAAGCACCATCTAAAATTATGGATTCATATTTTAATAATTTAATTTAATTTGCTCGAGGATTTAAAAATCCTCTCATATTATATCACCTTTATTTACCTTTAATTATTTGCCTATAGGCACCATAAACTATTATTTCCCTTGTCTGAATATGTTCAACACACTAAACAAGATATTAAATATTATATATACATGAATATATACATGCAGGCATATATAATATGTACAAGCCAGTGTGTGTGAAAGCTACCATAAGTGAGAACCCATGAATATACGTAAACATGCATGTGCGTGCGGGTACGAGAGCGTGTATATGTCTGTATGAGTGTACGAGTGTACGTATATATGTGTATATATACAGTAATATTATATTGCCAAGACAAGAACGTTAAAAAACACCCTTCTATCCCCCCTCCTTCTCAGCCCTCCTTTCTCCTCAGTCTTTCTTCCTCTCACTTTACATCCCTCCCGTCCCCAGTTATGACCATCGCCACCATATAGCGTTAATATCACTCAACTTCCCCCTCTTTTCTTCTTCTGTTTCTTTTTTCTCGATCTCCCCTTTCTTCTTTACACCCATAGTAATGTATCATTATACTTTAGTCAGTAGCAAAAAAGTTAAATATATATATATACATATGTGTGTGTGTGTGTGTGTGTGTGTGTGTGTGTGCGTGTGTGTGTGTGTGTGTGTGTGTGTGTGTGTGTGTGTGTGTGTGTGTTTAGATTATGAGGTCCGAATTGATGATTGTTTCGGAATACATGAATCCCCTAATACCAACATTTTATAATCTACCATATTGAGGACATTATTTTGGAATATAAACTTTGCCGGGACAAGCAATCATTCATACAGTTGTTAATATGTTTAAAAATGTTTAAACTGTTGTGATGAAGAATGTACCAGGTAGTATCTATTAACGATAGTAAATGAGACATATTATTAGAAAAAGAACATTATTCGAAAAGTAGAAAAATTGTAATTATAATGCTGCTAAGAAATTACAATGACGTTTGTACAGAATTAATGTTTGCCATAAATCATAAGTTGACATATTTTAACTGATTTCATAATTGCTTGATTTCTAATAAGACTTTATGGGAAACGTTATTTCTGAAGTTAAAGATAATAGACTAGTTAAATGTTTTATCTTTCTCGTAAATACCAATAAAGAATTGATTGAAAAAATATAGCATTTTCTTCGGCAATATCACGGAATGCATATTAAGAAACAAATCTACTATCACCAAGTGAATGCTAAATTCTTTTGATTTAAATTACAATTGAAAGTTAGACCAACACATTCATAGCATTACCTAATGGAGTGCCGTATGAAAATGGAGACAATTATCATAGAGAAAATACTTAATATATTAGACAAGATACTGTATATAATAAGCGAAGAAAAAGAAATGAATCATTTAAAATCTTCAACGAGAAAAAATACAACTAATACGAAATTTAAAAGAAAAAAAAACAACATGAAAGATATTACCCAATGAAAGAAATATATCAATCAACTACGAGACAAAATATAATAAGTCACACACGTAAATTGTAGAAGGCTAGAAAATTCACATAATTTGAGTAAGAAAATGTACCACTCAACGAAATACAATGAATGTGGAAATCAAAACTTAAATTAAGCGGAAGGCCTAAGAAATGAATACCTCATGTCAGCTAAAGTCAAGTGATGTTAGATATTGTTTCTAAAGAATCAAAGCAGAGAGTACAACCACACACGTAAAATAAGTAATCAATAAAGTCAAAATTAAATCTGGTTTTCTATTTCTATTAATATTGGAGAATACATTCATGCTAGAAAACACAGAAACATTCATGCTAGAACATCCAGAAACAGATTAAAGAGAGTAACAAATCTGAGTTGCCTATCAAAAGGAAAATAGGAAAAAACATGTCTGGAAGTAAGCGAAGTAGACTTTAAAAAATGAGTGCTACAGGTAATAAGTGAGGATATGTAATGAAATATTTTGTTAACATTAACGGATATGCAAACCAGGTTTTGATTATATTGGCTCATAATTGCAATTTTTCTTCTACTTATATTTGACCTGGTAGAAATATCAGGCAAATGCACACTACAATTCCCACCAACGTCTTAAAAATTAGTGAATATGCCAGATAACATTGTCTAGTATAACCATTTGAGAAAAGAAAAGTGGTCACAGTTATAAAAGTGATCGGATGACAAGCATTCATCCCAGAAGGCCATAGCAGTTGACTGTAACATAAAACTTCATGAAACGTAAACCCTGGAAACTATCTGTGACAAGAAACATTTTATAGGTAAGTACAACACGACATTATACTTACAAAAAGAAACAGCAAGACGCACAAATATGCATAAACAACCAAGAATTACTTTAAATTAGGAAATCACCTCCATTTTCATATTCATAATTTTGTTGCGAATATAAATAACAAATACAAGCACCATCATCTCATATATAATACACAGAGTAACATCATGAATAACGAAAAAATGTGTGTAATACGAAACAAAGACATTACTCGTAACATTTCTTTGCAGTCTTACAGTTATATATATATACTTTTGGAACTTAACATTATCGAACACTAGCAGCAGTACCCATCGTTGCACGGGATTAAATATTAAATTTGTGTACCTGTCTTAACGGCACACGTTTCGAATTTCATTATTTGCCATTGTTCGCTCTTCGTGGGTAGTTTGAGAGAAAGATTAGTAGGCTTAACTTTTCTTTGGTATATTTAGCAAAGGAGAGGTATTGTCGAATTATTTATTGAAACTTGAACGGTGATAAGGATCGCACGCGTGTGTCATACAGTGGTGCGAAATACGGTATCACCTTGGTAGACTGCCTTATTTGTTAGGATTATGCCCTAGTGATAATTAGGATGTGTGCAATTTATCACACGAAAGGTTTCATCGCACCTGGAGCAATAGCAACTTTTATGTTAAAGACGTGCTGCAAAATAAATCTTCGTGTAGATTAGGCAAAATTTGTTGCTTACTTCAGATGTTATCCTTAAAAAATCAGTTTCAGAATAAGGTATGCCGGAATTTTCGCTTAACGCCGGTTGCTTATGAATGTTTTAATACTTTTACACTATCAATGCCACATAGGCAATTTTTGTGTGAAGTTTGGAGACACCCGTGGGAAAACACCAAAGTTATCGAGAAAAAATTGTTTACTCCAATGGCTAAACCCTTTCAAGGTAGTGCCCCAGAATGGCCGCAATCCAATGACTACACCCTTTCAATTAGTGCCCTAGATTTATAGATACACTGAAGATAGCACACGCACATGCACACAAACACACACACACACAAACACACACACACAAGAGTGGTAACAAAAAGTTTAAGTCACCGAGAGAGAGAGAGAGAGAGAGAGAGAAAGAGAACCTATAAAAAGCCAGCGAGAGAGAGTGAGTGTTTTCCACCCCCCTCTCTCTTCTTTGTATGACGGAGAGACTACCACTTGTGTGTGTGTTTGTACTATCTAATTTCCCTCCCTCCCTCCATATTTTGTATATTTCTCTATTTTTACACTCTGTATCATTGAATACCAATTCGTACTTGTATGAATGGATACGCTATCTATCTATCTATCTATCTATCTATCTATCTATCTATCTATCTATCTTTTCTCTCTCTCTCACTCTCTATCTCTCTATCTATCTATCTATCTATCTATAAAACTCTCTCTCTATCTCCATCTCCTTCTCTCTCTCAGACAAATACATGGGGAGAGAGAAAGAGATAAATATAAACAGGGAGAAAGACAGACAGCTTGGATGAAAACCAGAGAGAGAAAAATCATCAAACTTTAATTCATTACAATAATTTACGTCAGTAAATGGTTTAAGGCCGATAACTAGGGAAACCTACAGATTTATAGAGAACAAAAATCGTTTTCAAACTTCATTTATTCTCCATTAACGTGGTCAAATTTTGTTTATATGTCTAAAACCATCTGGAGACAAGAATAACTGTATGTGTGAAGTTTGGTTAAAATCGGTCCGGTGGTTCTCAAGTGATGCGCTGTTACACAAACACACAGACAAATACACAGACAGACACACATTCTCTATTTTATATGTATAGATAACATTCAAATCACTGCTATATAAAGACACGGAAATTCCAAGTCCAACACTTGGAACATCAGATCCCGAGTTCCTTATCAGCAGGGATTGACAGATTAATATCCATACACGTAGTAGCGCAAACACTAACTGGGCATTAATACAACACAAGTAAGTGTGCAATAAAAACCATCAACAGTGCTAAACACTACTATTGAGTAATGTGATCAAGTTATTCGATTGCAAAACTGAAACTTTAGATTCTACTGCACCAACTAATTTATTGGTGATATACATATTATACGTTGCAATTAAAACAAGTACCACTGATTAACTGGTATTCCGACCCAGAGAAGATGAAAAGTAAAGTCAACGTCAGCGGAATTTGAGCTCAGAACGTAAAGACGGACGAAATGGTGCTAAGTATTTTGCCCGTTGTGCTAACGATTCTGGTTCATCGGTTCCTTAATATCATGATTTGTATTAAAAAGATAAATGGATATATTAATTCCACCCTCACTAAACCTCGTCCAATTTTGAAACATTAAC
Organism: Octopus rubescens; assembly: GCA_027564515.1. Classification (NCBI taxonomy): domain Eukaryota; kingdom Metazoa; phylum Mollusca; class Cephalopoda; order Octopoda; family Octopodidae; genus Octopus; species Octopus rubescens. The sequence continues at coordinate 71,745,099 of JAOPUL010003388.1, forward strand.
TACAAAATTTTACAATCAGTCCCAACTCTGGGAGCAACATGATAAGATAATGATTGCAATGCGCATAAAACAATCAGGTTTTAAAAATGCACAAATAGGGATGACACCTTAGCGTCACAACTAATTTCCATTTAGAGCCTAAATATCTAAGACAAAATTACCGACATAATAAGCAATAGATTACACGTTATTATTATTAAGAAGTTTCGAAATGGGTGTATCGCATACTACTTGCAATACATTAAATCTGGGTGCTGGCGTGGATGTGCGTTAATGGCTTTCAATTCTCAATAACGTGGTTTGGGATTCAATTGCCCAAATGGTCTACCGGAGTGACTGTCTGCGACCCTGTACGTTGGATATAGTCTCCATTTCCTCTTAAATAAGTCCCTAACATTGTAAACAAAGAAGAAATCACTGGATAATATACTCGTAGATACAAAAAAGAATATATCAAATGGTTACAGCAGGTGTGCCTTTGACTACATTCAATCGATAACCTATGAGAAAAGGAATAATACTATGCAGGACACTCCCTTCAATCGACGAGCATTTTCAATGACATCCTCCAGAAATGAAATTTCTCACACGGTTTACCACTAAACACTCTGCTTATACACACATTTTAAAAGTATTCTTAAGCGATAGATCGCACGCGCTCAAATCATTCAGACAGCCATATTCGAAGAAGCAGTCATAAACACAACTAAGTAATATTTACAAGTAAGTATTTAGTTGTCATCTGGAAAAAAATGTTACTTATCAAATGTTTTTGTTGTTTTATGCTGAATTTATATCACTGCACTTTTTTTTTCTTTTCGTATATTCCCTGAACGTTTGTAAAATTTCATCTGTATTTGTTATTTCTTCATCATTCCACGAGAATGGTGTGTTACTAAGTCTTGGCACTTTTAGCACCCCAGCTGTTTCCTCATTTATTTCCTTTACTGGGAAAAAACGTTTTGCTTACCACCTCCAGAATTCAGGTTGGTGTTACTCAGAAAATTGAGAATCGTTGTTCTTTTTGATATTGTAGTTGATTTTTGTTACCCTTTACGTTTGCTTAATTGTTTCCAGCATCCATCTTTGAGGTGAGTGTTATTCCAGTAAACGTAGGAACTAAGCTTTCTGCACAATACTAATAATCTGATTCCCTTGTCTTGGCGCTTTTTAATGCACACAATTCCTGGTAAGTTTCTATGGCCTTCGAGTGTTATTTGAATTTGGTAATCCATTTTGACGCCTTCTGACCACATGTTGCCTTTTCTTTGCTCTGCTTTGACCACTCATCAATACTGTGATACAAAAGTCACGACTAACCACGGATCTACGTCGCTTACTATGTCACTTTTTGCCACTCTTGTATAACTTAGACCCCTGTAACGAGGAAACTATTTATAATAAGTGGGTTGTATGTAAGACAATTTAAATCCACGTGTTGCCTGGATATTTAGTTTTGAAATTACAGTTGATAGGGCCATAGCTTTTGTCCTTTTAGTTGAGCAATTATCTCCCGATATATGCAAGAGCACGTGAGGGAAGATTTAGTGCACTTCTGTATTTTCATAAGCATAAATTCTTCTCCTTTCCTCTTCTGGAGTGTCTCATATAGGAAACAAATGCACCTTTATCATACCAAATTCGTTTTCTTTCTTGTAACTCCGATGGATGTGAAAATCATGTTCAAGTACCAAGGTTAAAAGAAATAAGTACGGGTGTTGATTCGTGGACTAAAATTCTTCAAGCTGATGCCCTAGCATGACCGCAATTCAATGACTGAGATAAGAAAATGTAATATATGTCCACATAGAAGTATATAGGTATATATGTATATGTATAAATATATATTTATGCACATATATATGTATACATGTGTATTTGTATGTGTACATATATGTATACGTGATGAGAGAGAGAGGGGGAAGAGATAGGGAGGGGGAAGGGAGAGAGAAGGAGGATGAGAAGGAGGGGGGAGGAGGAGGAGGGGGAGGAGAGATGTGGAGGAGAGGGATATTGAAATTGTTGATAATGTTTTCACGTAAACGTTTCCGTCGAATCCAACGTTTAATCATTCAATTTTGAAGTGGTGTAACATAATCTCGAGATAGGGATTTCCTTCATTAAAGCATTAAGGACAAATGAAATACGTACGGTTAATTCCTTTATAGAGTGTTAACTTATAGCCATCTTTGATTAACATTCTTCATAAGAGCTATAGGGCTACTTTCCACTTAAAATAGGCATTGGTTAAAAAAATATATTATTTTATGCACAATATGGCTGTATCGCTTCAGTGTCAGTATTAAACTTCATCTATTGATGTTTCGTGTTCTCGGTTTTCTATTTTCTATGTTGTTGTGCAAGTATGAGTGTTTGCGCGTGTGCATTGTAACACTACCCGCTTCCGTGGAAAGTGTATTTCAGTGTGTTTTAGTGTGTATGTGTGTGTAAATGATTTTGTGTGTGTGCGTGTGTGTTTGTATGTGTGTGGGTGTGTGTGTGTGTGTGTGGGTGTGTGTGTGTGTATGTCTGTATCAGTCTGTATGTATGCATATATACATTTAAGTTTGATACTGTAAGATATACCTCGCGCAATTTATACATTGAAGATATTGATTGCTATTACTTCTTTTGCATTATCTACATTGCTTCTAGAAGAAATATGCACACACACAAACACATGTACACGCACACACACGCACACAGGCACACAAGCAATCACGCGCACATATACACACATATATAAACTTAATGCCTTCTTATCTAGTTTTGATGCGTATCCTGTGGCGTAGTGCATTGCAGTTTCTTGTGGTTGAAAATCCTTGTGATAAAAGAAAAAAGATTACAAATTTAGTTTCTAATCTTACTTCGCTGGGAATATAATAAAATTAGATATCCATGCGTTTATAAGAAGGGAAGCCCCGCTTTCACTCCGTATTTAAGAGATTGTCCACAAGCAGATATTCATAGAACAATTGAAAACCACAAACAATAAAGTATCAAAACCTATCCACTACGTATTTCAAATAAATAAGCATGGCTAAACACAAGGGTGACATTATCAAAGAATAAATAATGGTGAGGTAACGTTAATCATAGACGTAGAACGACTGATTGCTACCTCTCCTGTGCCAAAATACGAGAAGGAGGATTCTTTCTATATAAGGATATGAGCAGCATAAAATCAACACTAAACAACAGCGGCAGTCTTAAATATAATTAACGTAATGTAACTAATACATCAAGCATCACAAGTTGTTAACTGAAAAAAAAAACATGAAACAAAATGTATTTCATAAATCAAATGTACAAATCAAAAATGGGAAAGATGAGCAAATTATCAAAAGTTTACAAAGAACCACAAAAACTAAAAGAAAAACTCCATATAAAATCATAAACCATTAGCATTTTAACTGTGGAAAATGTTATGGCACCAGCTAATATATTGGTAATACAAATACGATACGTTGCAATTAAAACAAGAACTTTTAACATGTTTCGCCAAACAAAGAAGCTAATGTAGATATTAAAACATAATTGGGTAATAAAGTTATAGTGTGTGTAGAAGGTTTTTTTTCCTGGGAGCGACGATTGCCATCTTATCTTCCTTGAGGATGAATGAAGACATACAAGGTACATTGTTTAAAGCGAAGTTGTCTTGTGCAGCGTCAACTTCATTTTCTCTTTCCCCACCATCTTCAATACAGTGGCAAGACCAGGTCAAGAAGACTGATGGTCGAGAAGGATTCAATTCATTACAAAGATGTCTTACTTCCCTCATCTTTACTGTACAAAATAAGTGACAATCATATGGCTCACCAAATAGATGCAACCTGCAAAAATGTTAGGTCCACCTCCAGTTCAATTTTCGTAAAGAAATATTATTATTATCAAGAATTTTTCTTACGATTTTTGCACAATATAGGATAGGTACTTTCTCCAGGTCGACAATTCGGTACTCAGTTCCAGTGACTTTCAGACTCTTAGGTAGCAATGCTGTGCCAAATGCTCAAGTTATCATCACATAAATAATATTTGTCTTAGACCTCCACAGTCTCATCAGTTATCTAGCTAGATCCTGCTATTTCTCATTGATTTCAATTCCTTTGGTATCGACTCGGTTACTGGGGTTTGCAAAGTCAATGATCTTAGAGTATGTGTGTATTTTGTCCTCTATAATCATATCTGATCTTTATCTAGTAGCATGGTCAGTCTTTCTGGAGAGGTCCCATAAGATTCTGTAATTCTTACTTTTATGCACAGCTTCTGGTTCATGTGCATTCAACTTTCCTGTTGTTTTGATGCCGCACACTCGGCTAACATCCCTATGCACTTATTTACCTAAACAGTCGTGCATCTGCTTATAATGTTTTCGTTCTGCTTTACCGCACTCACTCAAGAGATGATTCATACGTACATTTCATTTTCTGCGCAGTCTACATTTGCTATCTGACTGAGATTTGTCGACAAATATGTTTCACGGCATTTCGTCCCTCTTTAGGTTCTGTGTTCATATTCAATCGAAGTCGACATTGCATTTTATTCTTTTGGGTTCGATAAAATAACTACCAGTCAATTTTGCTATAGATGTTTGGTACGATGATATCAGCATCACATGTTTAATGTCAGATATATTTGTTTCAATACTATTCTGTTTGGGACTCATTACATAGAAATATTTATGTCTACTCAAATATACAAGGCTTGTATATAATTATGCATAACGGAATAGTGAGGAATGACACTTTTAAAGATTCGTACGAAGCATAGAGATCGTGATCAATGATATCTAGATTTGGTGAGCCTCTTAAGTTGATCTATTCCTCACTAGTTCAGCAATGCATAATTCTAGATAAGTCTTGTTTAATTTATCTCAATTATTTGTGAGTGATGTTCGAATCGGAATTGTACTGCCACAACCGTAACTGACATTAAACGTATGCAATATTGATAGTTTCATCTTCATCTTTTTCCCGAAATTTACCTCGTGAAAATACATACCAATTTATTCTCTCAAATACATATACCTCAATCTTCTGCCTCAGTTGATACAATTCTGGGATCACAAAATGATATACCATTTTTAACGTAGTGTAGAAAGCCAAGTTTTCATATCGAGTGGCGTTTAAGGAATACACCGAGAATTGAGAACGAGATTATGTAATTTTAGTTCATTTTATTTAAGCTGAAAGACTTACAACACTACTGTCTGGCAATCGATGACGTGAACATCTGATTTTGCGAAGGTTTTTCAGCTTCAACAATATGTTTTGGTCTAACTTTGGTATTCGAGTACTATATTTCCATCTTGGTGTTGCACCAATGTGCACACAGACATACACACACACAGCCCCCACACAAACACACACACACACACACACACACACACACACAGGAATGTATGTATGTATGTATGTATGTATGTATGTATGTATGTATGTATGTATGTATGTATGTATGTATGTATGT
>JAOPUL010003388.1:71797749-71808138 GCA_027564515.1 Octopus rubescens
ATAATAATAATAATAATAATAATAATAATAATAATAATAATCCTTTCTATACTGGGCACAAAGGCCTGAAATTTTCATCGACCCCAGTGAGTAGTCGATTACATCGACACCAGTTCGTAACTGGTACTCACTTCATCGACCCCAGAAGGATGAAAGGCGAAGTCGACTAATAATAATAATAATCAAATATAACGTTAAAAATAATTTCCAACGGTTATATAAGAAATAGCATATTCGGTAAAGGAAATGGTAAGAGCGAGAAAGTATTTCCAAAATATCGAAGGAGACAGCCATATAAGAATATTCCGGAAACCGCGCACATATCCCCGCATTGCACTAATAAACTCAATACACTAAACATGAATTTCATCTACAATTGTTTTCGCCCTACTATTGCTGTATAATTTGAGCCCCTTTATGTAGGAATTCTCTCCGTCATTTTGAGAAAACTGGCATTTGCCCATTCATGTAACTACAACTCTACAATCTTCAGGCCAATAATGTCGAAATAGGAATGTAATGCTTGAGAGCCAATACATCTTGTCAGTAGTTTTTGACACAGGTGTTGCAACCGATGCAACCAATTCCTCCATTCTGCAGGTCAGTAGAAGTTACAATCAATGTGCAGTGAGTCAAAACAAATAGCGAGAGGTATTCACTTTCCCACTGTACATTTTCATCCAGCTTACACTAGCTTACTAAATGGCAGCATCCCAGTCTCTATCCTATCCACCTCTCTATCTTCACCTTGCATTTCAAGTAATATTTGAAGATACTAAGTAATAGTTGAAGATAAATTGTCTGAAGGATTGATATCTGTCTCCAAGCTTGAAGATCGAAGGGGTGATTCGATCTCCAAGACATAATCGACTGATAACCTATGTTTCCTACGTTCAAAATAATATCACAAATCTGCAACATACGAACACGGATCGAGTGTTAGTCGGGTGCTTTCTTCATTAAAATCATTCCAACACTGCCATTATCTTTGTAAACTATCCTGATCAGGCGTTGCATTCAACCAGCAAGTCTAGGCTCCATACACTTTTGAAATTGTCCGTAATTTCCAATCTAAATATCTTCTTTAAATAATGAAACTAGTCAAACTGTACTCGCTGATGCAAATCATTTTGGGGACACGCAAACTCGATTAAACACATACAGCCTGTTAGGTTTGAAATTCTACGAGTTTCAGAGTTCATCTTTATAATATCAAAATATATGATTGCATGACAAACGACCAACTTCAACTTGTGCTTGACCCATGACTACAAATGGTACAATGAGGCATGTTTAAGAAAACGTGTTGAACCTGATGTGATATACATGTTGATCGACGACACCCGGAGCACGTGTCTGTCAGTTATAGCCTAAACGATCTTATGTATAACACGTTAAGTGCACATGAAACCTTTGACGTACAAGACTTGTCCTTTTCGCAAGAATCGAAAGGGAATATTCTCAAATTTGGTTAAATGTTTGCTGGGGAAAAGCACGACAGTCAGGTTGTAGTGTATCAACAAGGAGATAAAAAACAATTGTTATTTCGCACAGCCTTTTAATGACAGTTTGGTTCAGTCTATTTCTAAGTGACATTGGACACCCTTCTTTAGTCCTCCTGTGAGGTTTGCTCCATCCGGTTGTGTCGTGCGGACCTAACAACAAGCATATTAAACGATGCATAATTCTCACTAGAGATGCCCGATGCCCCGTATGGATTTGCTTCAAAGGCTGTCGAATTGGAAACTCCCCTATCTCTTTTGCTTAATGCATACAGCACTTGCATCTTGGTGCTCTTCGAAAATGGTGCTGACTAGCTTTAGTGTATGCTGAACATTACGATTGTCACAATAGCCACGTATACAGGCATAGCTTATAAATATTTCAGTTCAGGCGGTGTGCTGCTTATAAACTTCAACCTTTGCAGTAGGAATTGCAGTGCTAAAATACAGAAATAAGATAAAAGTTGTCCGAACTAATGACTGTGTAGTTTGCCTAGGCAAAATGATGGTGCTATACAGTGCAGAGTTCCAGCCTCCGCATTGCATTCATCTACTTTTAAATCATCCGCTGTCTAACGAATGGTGACCGCGTTATACAATGTACATAGAATTATGGATAGTAAATTATTTATTAGTTTTCCCTTGTTATTAATAATTGCACCGGACATTTTATTGTTGATTAATTAAATTCTCCGGCTCAAGAAATCATTTGTTTCTGGGAAAAGTAAATTAATTTTGCAGTAACAAGAACCTTGTGTGTTAGTCTTATCCAAGTTCACTATGAATATCACATGCTTGAAGTAGCGTATGTGGTACACAATCTAATGACAATGCCGTGCTCCATTACTCTAGAAAAATCTCTCAAACTGATTGGATATTTCACTGTGGCTTGTTTACGTTTATGTGGTATGGTCGAGATGTCTTGACTATATTTGATAAAGGGCGGCGCTTGAGTAGCTTTCAGAGAGATTTCAAACTGACCTCTTATAGACTACTTCGATATTATCTAGGTGTGCATATAAATTGCAATTGAGTGGCAAAATTACGTTAATGTTTAAGATTTACTAAGGAACGCCTATAGAAATCTGATGTAATCTCCTTTTTCAGCACGTATGGGGAAATGAATTAGCACAACTCTGAAATCACTTTCAGCAACTTGTGATAAGATTGTAGTTATCTGCAGGTTTATGCTTTTCCAAAACAATCCTGCCACACCAGTCGATTCGAGCTGACTGAAATAAAATTTACATATTTTCAATTTGGCAAATATATTTCTATCTCATGAGATGAAAACTTAAATAAATTCGCTATTATACATTTAACACAAGTTACATGAAACCAACATTTATAAGATTGAATAAAATCAACAATAGACCAAACTATTCCGAATTAGTTACACATGAAAGAGTAGAAAACTTAGCGTTATATGATGCATATTTCACTTTCAAGGATGTTAAGAACACTATTGCACGTAAATTAACCACTAGATTCATTCACAGCCAGCAATGATTAATAAATGTGTTCATGCCAATACAATCATGAAAGTTATCTTCGCATTTATCCCGATGCTATGATTACGTGGTTGTAATATCAAACTCAAACGGATAATTGTAAGAATAACCAATAACACTTTCAGGCAGATTACTAACCTTCAATTTACGAAACCCTTTCGAGTGACGCACACGATTTCAGGATGTGTCGCATATTACTGCATGCAAAATTACTATTATAAAAGTCAATCAACTTTATGTTATAATACCAAATGGATAAAAATATATCTGAATAAGTTTTACGCTGACAGCAGAATATCAAATACTTCGGCTGATGTCAGGTATATTGTTATATTAGCTACGCTTAAATATTTACGTTAGAAATCTTATAAAAATTCTCTCACTCGCATTTATTAACTCTCTAACCGCCAACACAGATTCTTCCAAATGATATAAAGTTTATTAGTACTCAAAATTTTCTCTGAATAAATACATTAAAAAAACATCAAGACCCAATCCAATAGGAGAACAAGATAAATGATCACCTTGTTTGAATCTTCATTTAAATAGAAAAGTTCTACATCCTTAGCTACGATATTCCTTCAAGTGCTTCACAGATTTCCCCCCTCTCAATATATGTCGAATACAATTTTAAACATTTAAAAATATATATATATATATCTAGCGTACTCAAACTGTTCTCTTACATGAACTGCATGCAATGCGTTTAATGTTCAGGAAATGCACATTAATGTCAATTTGATGTTCAGGAAATGCACATTAATGTCCATTTGAGACTATACTCTATGGTACTGGAAAAAGAAATAAACTCCTTAAGTTTTTGCTCAAATCAATTTCACTCGGATATATACACATTGTGGTACTCAATTTGAAGCATAGATACAAATTGTTCGATATCTAATTTGAGTTTTAAAAATAACTCGAATTACGAGAGAGAATGGAAATTAATTTTGAAAAATTCATTATCGCTTGTTGACATTTCATAAAACTGATCATTGTAAGTGCTTCTTGACTCATAATCTATCACTTTTATTGTTTCGACTAATATGCCCCTTGTATGAATACATGTGTATCTTCTTATGGAGTCGTTATAAAAATGTTCTACAGATTCAAAGCTCTTAAGAACGGAGTGAGGTGATGTTAATACATCATACTCAATAGGATCCCTGTTTTCAGGGAAAAGCAAAACATAAACTACCGACTCGTGACAAATCGACCACATATTTTTTATGTTGGAAATAATGCATTAGATGGATTGTCAGTATTTAGTGAGCAGAGTCTTCACTTGATAACAGAGTATGTATAACCATTATGTGAGAACAATGTGCAGTCGATTATAAATAAAAATTCTAAGTTCTTGTACATGTGGATTGTGCTGAATTGGAAATGTTCTAGCCTTGATGCTTAAAATGTTCAGCACAGCTTCACTGTTAATTAATAAGACGAAGCCCGGCTTCTTATTTTAACTAATCATATTAAATATAATATTATATATTGTATGTGATATTGAAAAGGACTTCAAGTACGTCAGAGCATTCAATAAGAGAGAAACTTTGATAAGATCCCTAGAAGCACTAAATACAATGAACAAGCCTATGTGTATCGAATACGTTGGTTGGTAATATGGTAAAGGCACAGTTAACCCAACTGAAGACTGATTAGATATCGTAAGGTACATAATTAAAGGAGGAGTTCGTCAACAGAAATTCCATAAACATACGCAAGGAAGCGTGCATGTGAGTATGTGTGTGTGTATGTGTGTGCGTGTGTCTGTGTGAGTGTGTGTGACACCCACTATGTAACACGGATTATGTCTGAGATATCCGTTAGCGCTAGACATGGCTGCATGATATTCACTTTCTATCCGTTAATCCTCTGTGGTTATATACGTATATTATATTCATATAAATATGCATATGTATTTATTGAGGGGAAATGTTAGGCAGCCAACAGGGCAAAAGTCATCCGGAAAGTAATATCACTGAATGACAACTAACCCGGCCGGTTCAAATCGATACTAGTTCAAATTAAACGTTTTCCAAATATGAATCTCAGAGCTGTTGAACTGTAGTATGAGTATTTATGAAAGAACTTGACTTACTACAAGCAGGCTATTGTATTAGCTCTATCAGACGTATAATTATTGATCGTGTTTAGCACCATGTCAATGAAATACTCACCTATCCACGCTAATTCTAGGAGTAAGCAGTTCCACTGGTCAGAAAGCTGGAATACTGATTGTCAAACCCATGTACACTTATTGTATACGGCTATGAATGAGAATGTGCGATTGCACAATTTATACAACAATATTTGGGTGTCTTCATCAATGGTTTGCTAGATCAGGACATAATTGAGGATAATTTACAATTTGTCGACTATACCCTACTGAGGTCTATATGCGAAATGTTTCAATGAGAAGGCGCGAACCGAATCCATTGGTCAGTTGAAGCTTAGACAATGTCACGTGACAGTTAGCTGGTGCTGACTGCTGGAGCCTACCGACGCCTATAAACGCGTATCTATGGGAAGATCCTGTTCGGAATTATTGCTAGGCGAATCATAAGATTCGTTTAGCATAACGGATATGTTAATGAAGCAATCCAGAAGGCAGGGATTCCTGGAATCACTGGATGCATAGAACATGCATTTTCCATCTGGGAAGCTATCAACGGTGCAAAAATAAAAAAAGAACCTATACATCGTATGGCTAGATCTTGTCAATGCGTATGGATCCGTTCCACACGCAATAATTCAAGCAGCTATGGACTTCTTTTGGATTCCAGAAGATGTTCAACGAATGCTGATGCGTTACTACGGTGAATTGAAGATGATGTTTACAACAGGAAAGTTCACAACGGATGGGCAACGGCTAGAAGTAGGTATTCTGGAACACAGAATGAAGAGTTGGGATTTTACTAGAGCTGACAGTGTCATGGGAAGAGAACATCGCTAACGCAGAGCAACTGAAGGAGGATAGGTATGAGAGATTAATCGAAGAGTGCAGGGAACAGGGTTGGAATGTCAAGTACTACCACCTGTCAGTGGGAGCTAGAGGCTTCATTGAAAGGAAAATGCCGACGCTATTTAAAACAAAGGTTTGTATTTTCGATCCTAGAGCTTAGAAAAGTAATAAGGAGGATACAGGAGGCAGTCGACAAAGTCAGATTCTGTATATGGCTGAAACGAGAAGACCCGACATGGCTCGAAAGTCATAACACGCCCACGGGGAGTTAGCGGCGCGAGGTGAGGCTGGCCGGCACTTAAGCAGCATTGTTGCTTGACAGGTGGGCCAAGAAACGATCTTTTCATTATGCGCCTCCTCCACAACAGTTCAGCTAGTCAGCTCTGGCTGATGGAACTGAAGTTAACACGATGCTGTTGGAAGGCGGGTTTTAGAGAAGGCGCATTCCGAGTTCATTGGTCAGTTGAAGCTTAGAAAATGTCACGTGACAGTTAGTTAGTGCTGACTGCTGGGGCCTACCGACGAGTATATAATGAGAGAATTTGGCAGGACGGTCATTCGCCTGCTGACAGCCCTGGACGCTGCATCGAAGAAACTGAAGATCAAAAGGCCAGGCAAAAACGAGAAAGAAGAAACGCACTCAACATCAGAGTTGAAGACACCTCCGAAAGGGGGGGGGGTCACCATGTTGAAAACGGTAGAGGAGTACCGGCCGAAACCGGACGTGGTTCCTCCTGATGATGTATTTAGCAACTGTATCCTATAAAGGAGCTGTTGAGGTAACAAACCATGAAACGTGGTTATAATTCCCTCCACGTTGCAAGGCTGTGAGCTGGCAGAATCGTTAGTACGCTGGACAAAATGCTTAGCGACATTTCGTCTGCCTTTATGTTCTGAGTTCAAATTCCGCAGAGATCGACTTTGCCTTCCATCCCTTCACAATCAATAAAATAAGTACCAGTTGAGTACTGGCGTCAATTTAATTGACTTAGTCCCTTCCTCTAAACTGCTGGTCTTGGGCCAAAATTTGAAACTTCGTTGCATTTTTACAGCAATAGAAGTGAAATCTACATGAAATATTAAAATCTTTAGTTTCTGTTGTGTACAAAACTTCCTGTTATATATAAAAACAAAATAAGAAAGTGAAATAGTACAATATTTAAAAAAAATAAAAACATCTATCATATACATGTATTATGCAAAATGTTAATGAAACTTTTTTAATAAGATGAAGTCTTCTTGTAAACAAAACTTATTCAGCTTTATATTTTGTGAATGGGGTAAAACAATCACTCTCAAAGTGTACATGCAATGTATGTAAGATAGACGGTCTCAAATATGCATCACTGTCTTGGTATACATGTTTCTGTTCTCTTGAAATGGATTGTTCCAATTTGTGGAATCTACGCCTAAAGTTACTAAGTAGATATATTTTCTTTACTTTGTATACATTGTCTTCACATAATAGGAAAACCTATCTTTTAGGCAATGTTAGATCAGTCAATAAATCATTATTTAACTTTTTCTTTATTTTTAATATAAGACATAATTAAATGCCAAAATAATTCATCAAGTATTTATATAATTCAAAAACAATGATGTTAACGTTTTTGAAATTAATGAAACATTTATTAATTTAAGCATTAAAAAAAATTTAACCGATGTCAAGTTTAATTAAAACCTGTCCTGAAATGATATCTCACTTTCAGATTTGGTGAAATTCTGTAATGGATATTAAAGATTTCGAAATAAAATATATCTCTCAAAATATCTTCAAACAATAAATATTTGTATTTCTAAATTAATTTTGAACATGATATTGATTTTTCTAGAATGGTTTCAAATTTGATAGACCAAGTACTGATAATTGAATGAAACGGTATATTATGAAAAGTTAATTTCTGTAGTGTAGAATTGATGTGTTAAGTATTTTGTAGGGGAATTTATATTCAATATATTATAGTACTAAACTATTTATTTATTTTCCTATGTCTTTCCCCATAAGTGGGGGTAGCCACGGCAAGACACACACCATGCATCCCTATCACTTTCCAGCTCAAAGGGGCGAGCGCTGTTCCATACTCGGGTCAAGGCATAGAACGGAAAGCCCCAATATCAGCAGCGGGGCCCGAGAGCATATACTGGTTTACCCCGCCGCATCACGATGGTACTGTACTCCTTGAGCAAAGAAACCATACTAAACTATATATCATCGAAATACATGAAGATCTATTCTCTGCAGCAAAATGGAATATTTATAATTCTTTATGTAAAACTAATTTTATGAAAAGTAAGTTGATAAATATAAACATGTTTAACACTAATCGTAAAATTAAATTTTACTTGTTCTGTCAGGCCACAGCGTGGAAGGTATTTTAACAAGAAACATCTGCTTTCTTCTCTTCACAAAATATCCTTAAAATATCATATGTCCAGAAATATAATGCCAAAAAACGTTTACGTCAAATTGTCAGAATTAAACGATTGCATTTCATCACAATTAATGCAATAGGAATGCGGCAGATACGTTGAGGAAAAAGATTCATCGACGTTAGTTTAAGTAAACAGCTATGATTTGTAATACACCGGGAAGTATGAATGTATGAAATACAAAATCGATTGATGCATGATCAGGAAACATACGAATAAAACTGAATAGTATAAACCCAGTGTTTTCTGTGTGTATTAAATCACAGCCAGCAACAATCTTTAATGAAACATTTAATATGTTCTATAAGAATTTCAACACGGGTTCTTCTGGAATATTTGAATTTTTAAAATTGCTGCAGAACCAATGAATTCATTCTTTAACCATAATCATAATAGATTTTGTCGATTGGTAATCAATTATCGATTGAATATCGATGAATGTAGATTGTATTAACACAATATTCACCGTTGAAGAATTGGCAATGTCTCTCAGGTTTTGCAGTGACTGAATACCAAGTAGATTAATACAGATAATTTCTGAGATGCAGCTGTGCTGGTACGGATATATAGGTGAATAGCAAGAAATTCCAAATGGCAGCAATTTGGGGTAAAAATGAGCGTGGAAAAGGTTTATTATTTGGTAAGTGAGAGGAAGTAAGATTGACAACTGAAAACGCTTGCTTGGGATTCGCACACAGATTGCTTCTATGAAGAACATATGGTGTGTTATAAATAACAAATATAAAAGTATAGGTACATCATATTTGTTAGGTGTGCTATTCAATGTATTTCTTTGACGAGGTTGGCAATAATGATATACCTGCATGAAATCAAGAATATTTGTGCTTACTAAGTCATATTACACTACTTCTTAACAAGAATATAACGTAAGTTGCACTCCCATCCATTCATCTACTTCACCTACTATTCCTAAGAAGGGCATGGGGGTAATGTCCTCATGCAACGCCTCTATAGGGTCATATCAGAAGCAACCGTCACTAGAGTTCTGGGTGGATTACCAAGTGTGACCAACTGAGACTATGGATAGCAAAGTATCTCGTTCTTGGTCTACCTTTAGGTCTCCTGCCAGTTAGCTCGGTTTGAAGAATCCGTCTTGAGATTCTTTCCTGCAACATTCTAATCACATCTCCGTAGTACTGGAGCTGTGCCATATCAATTCTACTTCAACATTGAAAAATATGCTAGTCACTTGTTGTTTAGGGCGGTAAATTATATAGAGATCCGAAAAACGTTTGAATTAAGATTATCACCAGTTTTGGTTTTAGAATATAGGATTTGTACCATATTTAATACTTGTATTTGTTACGTAAGCAAGAAGGTAAAGTTTGCGTTACAGTTTCATTCATATATTTAATAATTATATTCTCGCTTTAAGCTTGTTCTTCATTGAATCATCTAAAGTTTGGATCGATGTAGCTGGTGTATATCTATATACTACTAAAATTGTCATCTTGCGTGCTTGCTTACTTGCTTGTCTGTTATGTAATACAGCCAAACGGGCGCAGAATGGGTAAATACTTTGAAAGGAAATTGCCTCTGAAATGGGAAAACAAACAGAATAAAACGAATTTCGCGTGAATCTGCCCCGCGTTATCAAGATTCGTATATTTTGTAGGTATCTCCGTAAATACCAAAAAAAAAAAAACCGGTGTATAATTTTATAAAACCTGATAGTAACATGACCGTGAAACTTTCACTATTTTAACTCTCCCCCTTCCTTAAAGATATATCTTTCCCTCTTACATTCCTACTGCTATTTCTATGTGTATGTGATTCTTAAAATAGACAGAAAACGGTGTATAATGTGAAAACCCCTATAGTTACTTGATCCTGTAAAGCTTCGTTTATGTATATGTTCGTGTGTGTGTATCAGTACTTATGATAGAGACACACACACACACACACACACACACACACACACACACACACACACACACACACACACACACACACACACACA
>JAOPUL010003388.1:71841177-71852477 GCA_027564515.1 Octopus rubescens
ACATACATACATACATACATACATACATACATACATACATACATACATACATACATACATACATACATACATTGTTTCGTATAGTTTATACCGACAAAATTCCAATCATGCATACTGGCTAGCCAGATGTTATGGTACAATACATTTCCCAAGTTATATCGAAGGATATCGAGCCCAGACCTGTGTGGTTAGAAGGAGATACCATGAAAAACCACGCCAAGTTCGCCCATGTGATTATATTCCATTAGAATTTATTCAAACGGAAGAAACAGAGAGACTTTGATACTGTATTATACTGAATTCTAGAACAAAGATGAGACAGACGTAGCAAAACACTTAATGTAATGGATAAGACATCAGAACATTAATTCATAAATATTACTTACGGTATTCCATTTCTACCAGGAAATGCAGTTGTATGTTACATTACATTTTTATGTAATAATAATAGAAAACTAAATGTAATAATTCATATATAAGTGTAATTTGAAACGTACAAACAATATATATATATCAATGATCTCCAGATTCTACATTTCAACATTAGTATAAAAGATGTCGTTGCTAAATATATCTAAAACTTTATGATCAAATTAAATAACTTTCTTTCCAAAAATTACACCATATTCTCCACGCTACTTACAACATCAAAGTGTTTGAAAAGTGCTATGTTAAAGGTAATTATCCAAAGCAAATTATCTAAAATATGAATTACGATTTGAAAACTTTTGCAAATCTTTGGAAAATCGACGTCATATATTACTAACTTTAATCACTTGTTTTCTGGTTGAAATAACATATCTTCGGAGAATTTCAGAGCCAACTAACGTTATGATTTGATAGGTAATACAAAATAATTATTTCCTTATATAGGTTTCCAACGTACTGAAATTATATTTTAATAAATTATAAAACGTTTGTTTCTAAGTGATGTATCATTTTGTATACATTAATGGGATAGCTAAGAAATCATTTATAATTTACATTACATTGCTACTGCTGTATCAACTATTAAACGTAAAGTTACTGAACTTTATTTATTCAATTCTAGTAGGAAAGTATCGTTTACCTTGAATAATATTTTCGTATTTTTTATATACATAAATATGACGAGAATGTGAAACAATAGACACTACTATTAAGGTACATTTGCATAAGATCAAACCGATTAAAACGCTGATAGTTATTCATGTAAGATCAGTAGTTAAGAGGCATTTTTTTGTAAAGAGGAAATTTAAAGGGGAGAAACGAATATAGATTCCCTACACGATTTAGTTACGACTCCGCACCAGGAATGATAAAAGAGCTCACGCATATTTTCTTTGTACTGGTGGTATATAGACAAACAATGGTTATTTTTATAAAACAAAAGAGGGGCCGAGCTGATATTCAAGGAAGCAACTGGTATAAGAGTATTGATAAGAGAAGAATCTAATCATGTAATACATTTTGAATTTTAGAAGATATGGTGCTTAGTGTATTGTATGCATGTAATCACTACATAGGGCTCCCGGTTGAAACCTAAATTATTTAGTGATAATTTGAACAAAATCTGAGATAACACGATTTTGAGCTTTCCACTTAATTTCGAATAATTTGTAGAAAACGGCTAAACATGTTTTTGCTGTATGCGCGGTTATTTACTTTCACTACGATAAGTTTAACCCAAAATCGTCTTTGCATCGAGCGTACTTTATGGTCACAAACTATAATACATTCAAGTAGATATTGTTTTACCATTCACCATGCAATTAGCTGTGCAACTCATAAACGTTAGCAGAACCACTTTGGCCATGGTAGTTGTTTTGCTTGTTTAACTGAAAGGGTATACTATATTATAGTCCAAATTTTCCCTATATGACATCCTGAATTTCAAAATTAAACCATGTTGTTTGTTCTTTACTCAAACTTTGCATACTAAGTTATTTGTCTAGGAAAGAAACGGGCTTAAATCCAAGATTCTCGATAACTATAAAGCATTTTATATATTCGAACAATAACTGTATATCTAAAAGTATTCGTCTTGACTATAACGTATTAAATTACAAAGTGACCTCTTTAAAAGTAATATCAGGAATGCAAATATTTATATACTATTCAGATATTAAACGCAGGTGTGAACTTTAAATTATTGGTTGCTAGTAATTTAATATAAAACAAAATCATGAATAATTTTCGTTATTATATTGAACAAGACATTATATTTGATTAACAAAATATAATAAGCTAAATGTAATTAAAAGACCAAATATGTGATATGTGATATAGAAATTAAATATATTTGAAGACATTTAGTAGTTCATCCAAATTTCACCAGTTCTATAGTATTTGAGTTCAATCTAAAACGGAAGAGACGAGCGTGCGTTTTTACCATTCTTAATCATGTCATTTCCACATTTGATACTCAAATATAATTTCATATGTATTGCTAACATTGCATCTCCACTAAATAACAACACCCAAATTAACCCATTAAAATATTTCCGCATTTATGTTCTACAGTCTATACCCACATTTTCATAAAGTACTTTACATAAAGTAACCGATTGATTAATAAGCTGTGAACAAAATTTAAATGCGTAGTAATACGTCGTAATTACTGTTTGTGATAATCTCTCACGACACTCAAATCTTTACTGTGTAGTGGAGCTATTGTTTGGTCTTCGAATTTAGCTATCTATTTGGTGATGCATGAGTGTCTACTACCCTTGAAGAAATGGACTGGCCTGGCGTTCCCAAATATCGATTATTTAAGGGAAAATTTTCCCGCTAAGATTAGAGAGAGAGAGGGGATTATGCTGTTTTTTTTTCAATGTTCTCCATATCTTCAAGAGGCGTCTCAACTATGTATTATAAAAATAGCTGAGAATGAGATGTCATTAAAATACAACCCGAGTCAGATGTATATTTATATTCTATCAACACTACATCCTCCGACATCATCAAACTCTTAACAGCTAAAATTTGTGAGCCGTCTAAAGAACTTCTAAATAGGCCTCGAGCACATTTTCAACAGGCAGTCATCTTGAAGCTACATCAAAAAAGAACTAGAATATTTCGAGCAGTAATTATTTAATATCAAGCTTTAATAACACAATTTTTTTTCGCCGATTTACATTCTGTGTTAAATGTCGAGGCGAAAAGGTTTTGACGTTTAACTATCACCGACTCTCATTCAGCCCTTGACGCAAAACCATGGTTCGCTCGAAATAGCAGTCAAACCTACCAGCAGAACTATTTAAACTCGGGTAGTAGCCAGTTTTTCAGTTTGTTCGAATGATTTCTGTCTTTCAAATGCAATATTGATATTATTTGCATTATTCCAGTTTCTTTCTCTTCTAACGAGGTTTCGAGAATTTTCTCGGCGTTTAACTTCAATGGAAAGCGTATTCGAAAACTGTCGAATTTCATTGTCCTTACGACGAACAGTATAGTATTTCCATAATATTCATTATGGCATTTCACCTGGCATTATGATATATTTCACCATTCTTCATCACTTTTCTTCAGCTCTGTTCGTCAGAGATTACAAGAAGTTAAAATCTCTGTCGTAGATTCAGGGTTTTGCAGCTTTTATCTTCTCTCACCATGACCTTCATCTCGAGTCAATGTCTTTATGGTTCTGCAGCTTTGCATTTACGTTTAAACTCGACGCCTTGTCATGGCTATCGCTCCATTCGTCTTGAGTCAACGTCTTTATGATATTGCATCTTCGCACTTACGTTTAGATTCGACGCCCTGTCATGGCTATTGCTCCGCAAATCTTCACATGGTATCGCCTCCATTCTCGTCATTTTTTAACTTGACGTACGCTCATCTATCTCTATGTTGGATGTAAAGCATGTTTTCGTTTCTTCATCAATGTCAGCAGATATTTTTGTCCACCTGCAAGAATTTATAGTTCAACCTGCCTGCCGTTGGTTGTTTCACATCCCGGCCTTGCCATCATCTCAACATCCTTTATTTTTCAATTTTCAAATGAATAATTCAACCCAGGAAATATCCAATGCCCAGGATTATTATCGGTTGAATCTCAAACTGCATATCGGTTTGCCGCGTTTTTCCTGCATCTACATTGTTTCCAGAATGTTTATTGACCGACATAAATAGCAACCAAGATGCATTTCAGCAACTTAATCCCTTCCCGTTCGACACTACAACGCGCTCATTTCAAAATGAAAATTCTCGACTTACATTTTTTCTCGACAGTTGGGCTTATTACAATATTGCTCGTAAATAGCATATCTCTACCATTTTGTACTGCTAATCAGTGCTTTATCGACATGATACCCAAGCACCAAGCCACTTGCCCGGCTACAATTAATCCTGCCATCATCGACACTCGAATCTTCACCGCTTCTGCCGTTTTAAAAATGTTCAATTGCAACCATTACCTAATTCATTTTTACCGCGTCACATCTTGAGCTACCAGCCAACTCATGCGAAATACTTTTAGCTCATAACTATTACCGCTTCTTCTACGAACTTCATAACACCGAACACTTGATTCGAGTAAACTTTCAATTTGCTCGATACAGCAGTCGAAGTAAATTGTTTCGTCAGAGTTTATCAAATGACCAGTATGTTATCCGTTAATATCACAGAAGGAAAACATTTTCAATGCTTTTCTGCCTTATTTCCAGCCAGTAATTTCTTTTACAGGACTTCGTAATGGTCAAGTCAATGCAAACAAGTTTTCTGGCGGTTTAAGCGCGTTTTAGCATTTCAAACCACTCCTTTATTCAACAAACGGTCAACATACTTTGGCTTGCAAACATGCTCATACATACTATTTGCATAATTCTTTCTTTTCGGTGTTTTTTTTAAACTGCTTTAGAAAATCGTTTTAGAATTTTAAAATCTTTAAACATTTTCAGCCATTTTCATGGATTTTTAACTATTTTGACATTATTCAAAACATTTGAAATGTCGTTCACTTTTATTGGACACTTTATGTTCATGCCTTTTTCTCATTTTGATATGTACCTATATATATAGTTTTTTTTTTATCATTTGTTGTATTGTTCTCATAGCAAGAGTTTTCGTTTCTTTCCCTAACGCTCATTTGTTTGGTTAGAGCGTAGGTATTGAGGAGGTATTGTTCACTCTTGGGATTTAACTACCCATTTGGGATCGTTATGTGATGGTCCAGTCCATTAGGTGCTGCATAAGCGTCTCCACCCGTTGTAGAAATAGATTGGCCTGGCGTTCCCAAACATCGATTATTTAAGGGAAGATTTTCCCGCTAAGATTAGAGAAAGGGGAGAGGATTTGGCGACTAGCACAGTTTGGGTGACTACTCGCCAGTGGTGTGGCCATGGCGAAGCCACCAACTCCAACCAATGTGACCAGTCTAACACCAACCAGCACTGTGAGAAACGATTTGCCAACAAACACATTCACGTTATACTGTTCCATCTATGTTCCCCATATCTTCAAGAGGCGCCTCAACTATGTATTATAAAATTATCAGAATAGAATGTCGTTAAAATACAACCCGTGTCAGATGTCTATTTCTATTTTATCAGCACTACATCTTCCGACAACATGAAATCTTAACAGCTAAAACCTAATAAAGTTGGATCAGAAATAGTGAGGTTCCTATTTAGAATCAAAGTAACATTCATGAGTAAAAGCAGCTAATATGATACTAAGTAAACGTGAGTGTGTGTACTAATGGCATGAACGCACACATGGGACGATTCTTTAAGTATTCTTACGTTCTCTGCGATAGGTTAGAATTGCTACGTGACTCGTGAGTATATATTTTCGAATAAAAATACTTTCGCTACCGACATGTTTTCCACATACAATATTATGAGGTGATTTGCTTTCTGTTCATAGATAAACAATATATTTTGTCCAACTATCCGTGCAATCTTAACATAGGATATATTGAATATATACTCACGAGTCACGTAGCAATTCTAACCTATTGAACACACAAATACGGGATATTAACGTGTCGATAAAAAAAACTATAACGACACTATATTTCAAAGCATTACAGAATAGAAATTAATTTCCAATGTATATTTTTCCTCAGAAATTGCCCCAGGCCCGAAACAAGATTATATGTTGGTAAACATTTCAATGACAAAATCCGAAATATAGTTTATTAAAGGGAAAATGTACATTAAAATATAGTACTAACAAAGAATATTGAAAACACAGAATTTCCAATCTTCAATTGAAGACTTAGTGCATTTAAAATCAGAAAACGCAAAGAAAGAAAATTAGTTAAGATAATAAACCAAAAGCGAGTTAGTGGTTTAGAATTATCTCTACGTGTACAAGACAAGAAAATTAATTTTTAATGTTTGTAGCGTAATCTCGATATCTATAATTGTGAAAATCGTTTCAAAGTAGAAGTAATGAAACCTTGCATTATGTTAATACACATGTTTTCATGCCTTGTACATTTAGAGTTAATTCTAAACCACTCAAAACATAGGTTTGTCGAAAGATTGCTTTCAGGTTATATTTACTTCCTTCCGCAAGCACATACCGTAATGCAGTAACACCACTAACGAGATAGACGCTTCCATACTGGTCAACAATAGAAATATAAGAAATCTCCGTATTAAAGAAGCCTTCTTGATCCACCGGATTAATTCGAAGATCAATAATCGTTTGGAGTTGGGCCGGTGGCACCTTCAATTACCCCCACTGTGCCGTTGTCACGACCAACATCATCACTACTACGATTATTGGTACTGTTGCGTACCAGCAAAATATTCACCGCTGGCACATCCGATACCGTAACTACTGAGATGATTGCTGTCGTAACTTTTCACGAAGATGAAAGTTGTTGTTGCTTGCCGCCACCTCCTCATCGACTATTACCAGGACGGGTACCAGAAATGACACCACCGACTACTACCACAGCATATACCACCTTTGATAGCCTACAGTTAGCCATACACCCCCTCCCCTATGACCTCTGTAGCCATGAACATCTATAGCCATGTTCGGGAGACTACTGATGCTATCACACTCGCCGGACAAAGCAGTATCACCACCTGTTCGACAATTTAAATGACAGCATCACAATAAACCCACATTCCTTAACCCTATTCTTTTAATGGAGCTACATATTCCAACTTTCGTATTGAAAAACCCATATAACGGAGTAAACATGTGCACTAAAAGTTATTAATACAAACCACAAATGTATTCATAAATATTTGCAACTAAAGTTACGCATTAATTATATTGAATTCAAATGTTGGCACAAGGTTAGCAAGTTCGGTGGGAGGGGTAAGTCGATTGCATCGCCCCAGGCTTAGCCGATACTTATTTTATCGACCCTAAAAGGATGAAAGGCAAAGATGACCTCGGTGGAATTTGAACTCAGGACGTAAACACGGATAAAATGACGGAAAGCATTTAGCCCGACGTGCTAACGACTCTGCCAGCTCGCCGCCTTGCTTTGTATTAAATATATTAATGTGTATTCATGAATGTAAATGTATAGATTTATATAAGTATGCATGTATTTAAATACAATAAGATACACATGGAGACCTGGCGTTTAGATTTATCAGGAGTTTCACGTGCAAGGACTCATATTAGGTCAGTAGGAATATATACATTAACTATTTCATAATATACGCGGCATGCATATAAACTTACATATACACACACCCCTCATACATCTGCACATCATAAGAACACGCACATTCCCAAAATACACGTACACACAACTACATGCAAATATAAAATAAGTTTATAATGTATAGTTATAACATATGGGTACATATATTGTACTGAAGGGTTTGTAACTCCGCAACTATGGGAACACATGCTTCTCAATATGATCTTACCAACGAACAAATATCCAGAAAACTCTGTTATCATGCACTCTGGTGTCAGGAAAACAGTTTCAATTCATCTTATCCTGAACACATTTTCAATGTCTGCTACATGTTGACATTAAAACCTCATTAAAACTTTCTATGTAATACAAAATACGTTGTGATATATTTACGCAAAACTAAATTGGAAACGTCGCGCAAACCTATTGTAATATTTACAAGAATCGAAATCAGATATAGCATAACATTTCAGTATTGATAGCAGGTAACATATCAAAGGCAAACGAAGAACACTTCGCATAAACATGGAGCGTAAGATTGACTTTGTTCCGTTCCACAATTGTACCTCAATTACATCTAGTCAAACTTGGGATCGAAGTATCTAGTAAGGTGAATCTAACAATGTCATTAAAAAACCCTAGATAACCCAAGGGACCTTAGATCGGGTTAGTTACCACGAATTGTTTGCCAGTGATCAATAATAACAAGAGAGAAACTGCTAAGCTCAGTGGTATGATAGTAAGACTGACATCATTTGTTATTTTCATATTTATAATGGAAAGCCAAATTTATCTCATTTCGCATAACACAATTTTATTCGTCGGGTGCAACTTCATGGGTTTTACCAAAATTTATGGTCTTATAGATAATAAAATTATAAGAGTTATAGTACACTTTGGGAAAATCTACTTTACTCATTTATACATACACTACATGGGTTATTAGGTTTCACTTTGATGGCGTTGTTGCGACGATAAAGATTTTGAATCTTTGGCTCGTTAAGTAAAACGTTTATCTGTCATGATAGTTTCTTTTTTAGTGTTTTTCGTCTAGCCGAATGAACAAATTCTAATGAACATACTCTAGATTCCTGACGATCAGTATCTTTGGCTTTATAATTACAATAGCCACAGACGTTACCATAGCTAATAATTTTAATTTCAGTTTAAATTTAAGTATTCATCAAAGTTAACATTTTATAAAATATCTCGTATATGCAGCCTCCAACCATTCATATATATTTCAAAATAATGACCTATTAACTATAAGCATTTCAAATTTTAATTCAAATAATTTTAGACAAATCAGCACTTTCTATAATAAACACCCTAAAAGTGAATGATAGGATTAGGTAACTCATATCCCACAGACAAATCTAAGTATCGACATAATATATTTCGTACTCCTCAGTTGTGACGTTGACTCCAACTCACCAGCAAATTTCCTTTAAGGCTGCGCGAGAAAACATTGCACATGTCAACTTTGAGACAGTGCGCCGTCCTGTATGCCACATAAGTTGGAGGACATACGCCACGCAGGCCTGGCCACTAGGCTTGAACGTCTTGACGGAGTTATATAAAAAAAAAGGGCAGCGTAAGATTGATGTTATAACCCTCTTTGTTTGATCATGTGGATGACTGGAAGTAATAATCCATATAGTGAATTGTTTGATATATAGTCGGTATAAGAAATGTAAAAATTCGGGAACTCATTGAAACAATGTCAGCAAAGAAAGATACGTCTTTGTCCGCCGTTTTTGTGGATTTCACAAAAGTATTTTACTTTGACCACTGTGAGCGAACATTTCAGATTCTCAGCCTATGGTATAGCAAATGAAATTGTAAATACTGTCTGCTCTATGCAGCCTGCAAAGGTTTCACACGTATAACATAGACTCCGACACATTCGCAGTTAACACAGAAGTCATCCAAGAGAACACCTTAACTCCTTTCGTTTTCATCATAGTATTGGGCTATTTACAATGGCACGCTAAGTAAGCATAACTCTTCGTTCCTCGACGAGGATTGCGTCAACCAGCATCGTACCTCATTGACCTCGATTTCGCAGATGACATCGCACTTGTCTTGCGATAATCACAAATACTCAAACTTTCCTCAGAAACCTGGAGTCGGCTGCCAAATATTTTGTACATAATCCTAACTACTAAACGTTAAATTTAATGTAGCAAAGCCTCTCTAAATTTGTAAATCATTAGATATTTCCATACAAGCGAGTAGTAAAGGAAACCATTAGATTGACATAACGTTAAATTATATTTCAGCTAGACTTCTAATATGATGACCATTATATCCGCTAACCGTATTATGCCTACTAAGGTCGGTTGTTCATTTGTAATCACCACCTCATTTTAACTGGATTTGACAACTACAAAGTAAATATTAACTCATCAAATCTGAAAATTCAAACAACCCTGAATGACTATATTCGCATGATCGAAGAGTAATTCTTAAGAATTATTACTATCAAACATTTTTGATTCCAGAAGTGCATCTAAAGAATTCATCAGAATACAAATCCTTCACTTAGACTGGTGAAAATCAATGCTTTATAAAAAGAACGTCTTATGGCAGTAAATAGATGTTACCTATGTACTGTGGTGAAAAGATTCATTGTAAAAACAACACCATGATTAGGAATATATTTAAATATTAAAATGGAAGTTTTCTAACAATTCAGACACGCAGATAATTGAATTCTACAAAGGTGGGAGCATCCAACTTGAACTTGCATCTACGTACGATTATGTCGATATACAGCAAGAAGGGGGCGAATGGATGTAAAGGAATTCGTTATATCCACAATTGGTGTATTATTGATTTTCAGTAATATTAATATAACAGTACAGTTGCATACATTATTCTCTTTCATATGGTATGTCCTTAATGCTAACATAACATATTCAATATATCATTAATTTCAACTTTATAATTTCAAAGTTTCATTTTTTTTTAGAAGTGACATACACCCTCTACTTAATTTACCATTTAAATTCTTATGACCATAATTTGTGATTTTAATGAACTGAATATTTCCAACAAAACTTGGAATGCTTAAAAATACACCAGTTAACGTATGTCATCTTAGATAAGATTATTATTTGGTATGATTGTGGATACTATAAAACTCTAATACACTCGGTAAGATCACAATTTTATATGATACTTAATGTTGTATATATATATATATATATAGAGAGAGAGAGAGAAAGAGATGTATGTATGTATTTATGCATGTACGTATATGCACATGTAGAAAATCAAAAGAAATAATGGGTTATATACGTTTATATTTTTAAATTAGACTTAATTAGATTTACAGCTGTAGATAGCGTTTGGGTGTGTTCATGGTTCAATCTCTATCAGATGATTGTTTGATCGAATGGAAATATGGTGAACCACTACCCAAGGCTATCTTCTTCAGAGCTGAAACAAACCAGCGGCCCAAAATGAAAGAAAATAATAAAAAAGAAAGAAGCCATTGATTTAAAGATTTAACAAGCGGTAGATTTTGATTTCGGGTTACCTGAAGAGACGTTTGTGTTAGCCTGGCGTATTTTTATCTACAGAGAGCTTAAGATTAGTAATCCCTTATTAATATCTCTTTGTTTTGATATGTATGTATGTATGTATGTATGTATGTATGTATGTATGTATGTATGTATGTATGTATGTATGTATGTAT
>JAOPUL010003388.1:71919040-71929212 GCA_027564515.1 Octopus rubescens
GTGTGTGTGTGTGTGTGTGTGTGTGTGTGTGTGTGTGTGTGTGTGTGTGTGTGTGTGTGTGTGTGTGTTTGTGACGTATGTGTGAGTAATACTCCATTATGATCCTTCTCTAATGTTCGTAGAAGGTCACAAGATTATCATAACTGAAATAGTTCCCGGTCCTATAGTTTTTAAAGAGGAAGTATAGTCTTTGTGGGGCATCTATCGTTAATAATGTTATATGTACGACCCTCATGTGATACCATCATAGATTATGCGGTATATTCATTCCCGAAACGTTTCATCTTATATTTCCTCTTTCACTTCCTGAGAAAAGATGTACAGCCTCGAGTTTCCGGTTATAACTTAATCAAGCGACTGACAGAGTTTGCAGCTGCAATAGTAAAAATCGCTACTACATACAGGGATTAAAAATCGTAACACTAGTCAGTAAAAGGCATATACTTTTCCAACATTAAAAAAAATATTTTAAAATATAACACATTCATGTCTCATACTTTCTTTCAACCCTCCTTCAATGCATAATATTTTGATTTCAAAAGAAATAAATTCTCAGTTCAAATTCGAATTTACAGTGCTGAATACACTCTAAGACATTTCGTTCAATGTTCAGGTAGTTGTGCATTGGTGATCTACAGAACGTATCGGAAACCATTGAAGTTACGATGCTTCTTGTAAATTTAAATCACTGATATAAGCAGCTAAAATCATGGACAGTTTGTGTATATCTTTCTCTCCCTCAACCTCAATTGTTGATTAAACGTATTGATTATACGTCCACCTATATTTCCACAATATTAAAGGGTTCAACTTGTTATCAAATACAATATAGCATAGTAGTTTATTGATGATATTTAACTTCTGAATATTAACACACATAAAACAATAGATGAAACGATAAAAAATAATTGAATTAACTCTATCGTGGCGTGATGCCAAGGAAGTATTTCAAAATATTAATATTCCTTAACTCAGATCTGAATATTCTTGTTATTTCACCAAAGTAGGAATATTTCTAAATTTGAAATTTCATGCTGTATAATCATATTAATTACTAAAGTGAACTTTAGCATACTGAATGATGTCAGCCATTAAAATTGCTGAATTAAAATGATACCATTCGTATTGAATACAATTATTTTCTAAATAACTATTTCTGACTAAGAAACCCAGGGGAGACAATTTTCAGAAAGTTTAATTAATTAAAGTGATCATATATATAATGCAGTTGGAAGTGGGACTAATCTTTAACGTTACAGTAACAATTCTACACACGTTTCCCACTTCAATTTACTCAATGAATGTCTTTCACTTTTGATTGACGATATCCTAAATGGAAAGGAACGTGGCAACCATCTTTTATCATTTAAGTTTCAAAACGAGAACAAAGTTGGCTATAAAACTTTTGCATTAACCATTAGAAAACAATACTACATTATGGGTAATTTCATATGAGATTGTTCCGTCTATGCATGTCTTACGCAAGTGAAATATGTAAGCAACGTCACAAATCAACTTTGAATAGTCGAAGTAATAAGAAAGCTTTAACGCGGTCTCTCAGCCTGCTAAAACTGCAGCTAATATCCCTCGAAATAATCCTACAATCATATATAACTCAAGGAAACATTAGATAATGCTGTCGCTAATTAACAAAGAGATGGGATGGTCACAGCCGGAACGCTTTTAGTCAAAAGCCTGTTGAATCAGACCTAGAGCTAAGGAACAACTAACAATTGCTCTTCAAGCATATTTCCGTCTCTTGCCTACCTTTTGCAGACATCAAATAGAGAATTTATGTTTTGCTCTTTAGTAAAGTTATACGGCTTTCACAGTTTCAAAATGAAGTCTCCAACTGACTTCTAGGATATTTCATATCTCAGATGCACTACTTCTCAAAATACAATGAGAGTCTCAATATACCGGAGGGGTGGGGTTGATTCGCACGCGTACCAATACCTTTTTTTTTCTTTCGTCGAGTGTTTATGTGCCTCATTATTAGAATATTTTCTTTATACACGGTAAAGGCTGATAACCTTAAAGCTTATAATTATTATTACTTACAGAATGTTCATTCGTCCCCATTTCTTCATCTAACGCAAAATCATTATTATTTTATGAATATACTCAGCTTATTTTGTTGGGTATAATGGAAAGTATCAGTCGCCCACAGCCAGCAGAATAAAGTGAGTGTTGTTTACTGATCATGTTTCAAGAACCCTGCGGAGAACTCTTGCAGTTCCAAGCAATGATGATCTTTGTAGGTGTTCTATCTTTACATCTAAACCAATCTTTTTGAGCCATGTTGGTAGTTGACCGCTGATACATCCAAGCTCAACAATCACTATTGGTATCACGTCCACTCTCTTCATTGCACACAACCTGCGTAATTCCCACTTCAATTCATCAAAGTTGTTCATGTTGTCTTCATCTTTGTCTTTGATCCTGTTGTCACTAGTACATGCTATGGCGATTATCAGGTATGTATTTTTTTTTTTTTGCTCACCAAAATAATGTCAGGTTTCCGATATCTGATATGATGGTCACACAGAATCATTATACCCGACAGGATTTTGCAATCTTCATTCTCAATAACTCACTCCGCCTTCGATTTTCTAGGTCATAATTTCCACAGAGCTCCCAATGGGTAGTACTTGTCACATTGTCATGTCGTCTTTCTTAATCGCGGTTGCCACATTATCATGTCACCTTTTTATTAGCGGCTGCCACATTATCATGTCGGCTTTTGTATTCGCGTGCCACATTTTTCTGTTATTATTATTTCATGTACGCACCACAGATTAAACTGTTGGAAGAGAAAAATTCCTAACATCGAGCTAAAACAAGTAAACTTAGATGCCAAGAACCTTCCTAAGTATCCTAGCTGGCCCTAACAAAACTGTTTTCTGGAGCAGCACTAAACTAGGTGTTGTGCCTATTTCCTCTATCCATCTATTTAAATCTTTAAGAATAGTTCCTAATTCTCATATAACTACATGGATACATTTTACCCGCACTTTCCATAGCCTCTGTAACTCAACCGTTAGGTCCTGTTACTTTCCTATTTTCTCTATACCTCTTATATTGGACGTCCTCATCATTTGGGATTGTCAAGTCAATTATCTGGCACTTTCTATTCTCTTTGTCTAATACTACTAAATCAGGCCTTCTAGCGTATATTACCCTGTCAGTCTGAATGTTAAAAACTCACATCTGATATATTTTACTTTTTAGTACTTTACTAGGTTCTATTTATTAGTATGGTCAAATCCCAGCTTTCTACATAATTCCCAGTGGATTATTCTCCATAAGTTGGCATGTCTTTTCTTGTCTTCTTCCTGTGCCAGCATACTACATTTATTAATTATATGAGTAACACATTCCTCTTATGATTTATATAACCTACATTGGGAATCTACCTGTTTTTGTCTATCTTGGTTCTTATCCAATTAGTCCTTAATGCTTGATTTTGTGCTGCTACTAACAAACTTTCTGTTTCCCTCTTCAACCTTAATTTCTGCAACCACAATCATGTCTCACTATTACTATTTTTTGTAACTATCTTTGGAAATCTACCATGCAAAGCCTTCTCTTGCCAGTCAGATAATCTTTCTTCGTTTTTCTGGTTTTTAACTTTAATTGGCTTTTTGATTTCTCGATGTACTACTGTTACTCTAGCAGCTCTTAAAAAACTTTATTCACTAATACTTACATAGGAGACTTCTACTGATATGAACCCCCTATCACGTCGTTCCTTTCTAGTTAAGTATAATCTTGCTACTCCTTGCTACTTCCTTCGTTTGGTGTATGTCGTGTATACGCCCTTTCTTTATTTTGTAGTTGTTTATTTTGCTTTTTTATCTTGTCATTATATGTAAACCCCACACTTTACGTCAGTCTTTGTATTGTCCCTCTCATTCATTGCCCTGGTGGCAAATAAAATAAATTATTATTATTATTATTATTATTATTATTATTATTATTATTAACGAGACACCTCACCTAATAGACCGGATGGCACCCACCTGTCAGTGTTAGTAGAGGGTAGAAAACCAAGGTGCTACATATGTGAATCTGTGACGCACTTAAAGGCTTTCTGCCCTCAAACAAAGAAAACAAAATGTCCACTGCTAGCACAAAATCAAGAGAACATGCTCAAGACTCCAATACCCAAACCCAAAGCAAGACAACAAACATGTTGACTACTGTCCGTCTCGGAAAAGCAAGCTTATCTGAATGCCCTGCTTCCCAAACCAACAACAATAATGACTTGGAGAAAAAAGAACAGGCAGAACAATGGATCACCGTAACAAGGTGAGAGAGACGAAAGAGAGGCAGAGTACATAGCCCTACTCCAAGAGCTCGGCAAAATCAAGCACATTAAAACAACTGCAACCCAATTCAAAACTACTCCAACAACCACATCATCATCAACAACAACGAGAAAACACAAAACTACAGAAACAACCCATAATGTAACTGCAAAAACAAGGAAAAACTCCCAACTGAATACAAAATGTAACCACCAATTTCACTGTTGTGAACCAAAGCAACTGGGATTTGATGGATTTTGTTAATCACAATAAAAACAAGATTGAGACACAGGGAAAGAAATTCGATGATTTCATTCTCCAAACCCCGATGGACAGGTTATTGATTAAAACGTACTCAGACGTTTATAAAACAATCCGGGGAAAATTCCAAGCTTGTGTTGATCATTTTTTAAAAAATTGATAAAAGGCATTTTGTAGGGCCTTTTAAAAGACATTCGCCAGTAGAGAAGCCCAGTTTCTCGAAAATCATGGCCCTGGAAAAGGACCAACCCAAGACTGAGCTGAATCAGCCAGCCTACTCAAAAATCCAAAGTAGATGACTTCTCTTTTTTTCTTTCTCCGATAAATATGTCTGTTTTCAGAGAGAGGTGTGTGAATGCTCGTGGCTTGGGGTCAGATTGGAAGAAAGGTCACCTGCTCAACGACCTCAGGTCGCTTGATTTAAATGCGGCCGCAATTAGCGAGACAAGGATTTCAAATGCGCAAGCAATAGCTACCATTTTCGACGACTATGAGATATTCTCATCACGTGGTCTGTCGGGAGAGGGCGGCAGGGTACCAGGGCTACTCCGAAAATCCTTAGATCTCCAAGTAAGAGCAATTTTCTTGGACCCGGATGGCAGGCTGTTGGTCCTAGACGTGAATGGCAGCGAAGGTGGCGCCTATAGACTTGTGTCCGTTCATGCCCCGACAGGGGCTGGAAGGCCAGACGCACGGAAAGACTGTGTGGGGCTAGTTCATAAAAGAAGGGGGTTCAAAAGCCTCGAAGACGTGCTCATAAACTTTCAACTGTCTAACAGGTATAGACTGGATTTTCCTGATGTGCCAGTGTGGATATGGAACAACCACAATGGGTCATCCAGGTCGTATGCAGATAGAGCATTCGGTAAATCAGCGGATAGGTTTCCAGAATTCAATAGTTACTTGATGTTGAGCGCGTCGTTTCCGGCAGGCAAAGACTGCAGGGACCGGATTAGTGAACTAGTTAAGCGGCGGTTGACAGGGGATATTGTCAACAACCGATGGTGTATCGCCCTGAAGAAGGTGGTTATAGTAGAATCGATAGCGTTTAGCAAAGAATTATCAATAAAAAGAAATAGATTTGAGGAAGAGTTATTTAGCAAACTAGAAGAGGCTATTAGTAAGGGCACGACAACCGACGTGCTAGCGGCGCGAATAGCGCTTGAACTTCGAGGCAAAACACAAAGGCTGCGTTGTCAGAGCTATGACCGTGCGCTCAAACACGAAAGAACTAAAGCCTTCCGAGGGCCCCGAACGGTGAAGACACGACTTGGCAACAAAACCACAATGGGCGCGTGCTACTAGGTTCCGAGCACATGTGTGCGGCTTTCCAGCAGCACTTCGCGCGGCTGTTTGACGATCGTAGCGGATTTTAGTTCGTACCTGGACGGCTTACCGCGCCTCTCTGCAGCGGTGGCGAGATTCTGCGAAAAGCCCATAACTTCCGCGAAAATATAGGAGGCGATGAACGATTGCAAAAGTCGTTTCTCGCCTGGTTTGGATAGTCTGCCCTATGAATTCTACGAGTGAGAATTACTAGTGCTGTTCGCCGGGGTGTGGTAACGCTGCTGAGAATGGATGCTGATCAGGGGGAATGTTCTAGGGAACGTTCACCCTATAACTCTGCTAAACACATAATTTAGGATTTGGGCCAAGGTGTTAGCGAAAAGGTTGGCGTCTGTCATCAGTAGTCTGGTAGGTGAAACGCAAACGTGCGCCATCCCGAAAAGATCAGCCTTAGAGTGGACTGGGACTAAAACTGGCTTCGGTGGGGCTCTGATCCATTTGTATCAATCCTATGTATTCGATATGGTCGATATCGCTACTTTGAAGCCGTCCTGAAAGCTGTCGGTTTTGGACCCGTTTTTAGATGTTGGATCGCTGCAATGCACAGCGGCACCGACACGCCAGCAAAACTGCTCATCAGAGTCTGGTTTGGTCCTGATATCCAGGTGGATAAGAACTGTGGCGAGGTGACGAACAAGGTGGAAGCCTTACCCAGAAATGGTCTGAGAGAAAGCTGTGCGTGAAAGGGCTGGCAGAAGTGGCAAATACATACATCGCCTCTGTTATCATTTATCGCCTGACCAGCGGTTATTGCTTGACCAAGCTGGAGTATCTCTTATTTTATTTCTTGTGGAAAAGACGCGTTCAAATGGTCAGGTGATCAGTCTGCTGACAACACGCTCTGAGTGGTGGATTAGGCATGCCGTGGCTTCTAATGAGTTGACATACGCTACGTTTGCGCCACCTGCAAAGATTTCTGGACGGTGAGCGTGTGTGATCTCCGTTTGTGAGGCACGTCTTTCCGTAGCACATCTCCTTGACGGAGCTGCAGTCCTGAGTAAATAAAAGACCGAGATTGGGCGCCTGGCACCTAGAATGTCGTCAGCCGCTCACAGCCCTCTACCAGTCGGACAATGCGGTAGGTGGAATTTCCGCTTTAGCGATTTATAGAGGATTAGTGGCGGGGTAGTGCGACGACGTTCACGGGGAGACACTGGGCGTCGGTGAAAACAAACTGGCTACTCCGCTCCGGAGAATTTTCCGGTCAGGAATTATCATGGGTAATCTCCAGATCTCCTTGGCTGGCATTACTAAAAGGGACTGCTACCGGTTCAAGATAAACTCTACAGATACGGATGTGCTGTCAGACGGAATTGTCCATAGTGCGCGCAGAGCGATGAAACCGTTCTCTGCGCACTCGTTCAGTGACCGAGCATTGCTGGTTTGTGGGGTTATGTCGAAGAACTGCTATCGCGTGTGGGACGGAACCATCTTTCGGCAAATGTCCATAGTAATGATTGCCCCACCGCCATCATTTGAGCGGGCCGGTAAGGTAGTGTTCCTTTGTCTGGTGACTGTGCCGAAAGAGGATGTCTGATGGATGTGGTTGAAATGCATGAGGACAGATACATTCTTATGTGGTAGTGGCCTCATCGACTTTATCAAGTGTTACTCGAAGAGGAAAGTGCGGGTGGAGTGGGAGGTGCTGTCCCCGAGTGAATTTATTGAAAGGTGGGTGAAAGTTGCCAAAATGGTAATAGTGGATGGTACCGATCTACGTGTAGACCTATGAGACGGAGAAAAGGAATTGGAGAGGGCACTTGCTTTGGTGTTCATGGAGATCTTGCGCAGTGGGATTCCTCGGTTAGCTCCAGCGGTCCTCCTTTATCAGGAGGACCCCATCACAAAACACTTTTTTTAATTATATATTATGTTATACTATGTATACTTCTTTCTTTTGTTTATTGTATAGCGTCTATACGCCCTTCTTTTTTTTTTTTTTTTATCATTTCATTATATGTAATCCCCACACTTTACGTCTGCCTTTGTATTGTCCCACCCATCCATCACTCTGGTGGCAAATAAAAGATATTATTATTATTATTATTATTATTATTATTATTATTATTATTATTATTATTATTATTATTATTATTAATATGTTTGAGTTTTTGTTCATTCAATTTTGTTTGCATTTCTTGCCGATTGTCTTCCCGACTACTAGGGCAAAGAAACTCATTGTATTCATTGGTAGGCCATTAAACTAAACACAATACATTGTTCCTTTTTAGAGTGAAATGAATTTATCTCGAGAAGAAAAAAAAATGGAGTAACATAATATAAAATTAAAATACATGGGTAGTAATAGTTCTCACAACGACAATGCTCCTCTCAATAAGTGTGACGAAGCAGTTAAGATGCCACATTTCAATTTCAATGACAAAATCTATATATTTTCTGAGCTTGTCAAATTCTTATGCCGAGATATTATGATCGCAGTGAATGCTCATGTTGATCACTAAACAAACTTTATTGATTTGGTCTTTCTCAACAATACCCGGTTTATTGACTTTGATGGTTCAGTCTGTATGTACTGGAAAGTCCCACAGAATCGTTATATTTTCTCCGTCAGTTACAACATCAGGGTGGTGATTATACCACTTGTCGGCAGTTTTGATTTTATAATGCCGACATATTAGCCAGTGTAGATATTGGTCAACTCTGCCATGTTTTTATTTATATTCCAATGGTGCTAAGACTTTAAATCCAGAAATTAGGTGGACCACTCTTTCAATCATATCATTGCAGAATCGGCATTTTGGTACTGCTCCATTTTTCATCACATTGGTTAAGTAGTTCCGGGTCAATAAGCTTTGGTCTTGAGCAGCTAGGATTCAACCTTTGCCATCTGAGCAGCGAGGATGAAACCCTCGCTCACTGAGAAGCGAGGATGAAAATTTCGCTCTCTGAGCAACGAGGATGAAACTTTCGCTTTCTGCCTGGTCAACATCAGCTTGTTTGCTACGGGTCACATATTTGCCATGCTGAGGTTTCTCCACCCACCTATCAGCCAATTGCACGTGCCATTAATTTCACCTTCTTTGCAACATTAGTTGCCACACTTCCCTCAGGGTGTTCAGCTTGGGTATTTTGCATGAGATCAATAACATTCTTTTTGCTTTCCTTTATGATTGAATGAAGCTTCTTTCGTCTCTCGTGATTTTCAGCGAGATTCAGCATCCAGTTATTTGATGTTTCAAAATATTTAGCCAGTTCAATTATGGTGGTTTTTAAGATTGTTCACATTGGATCAAGCCTCGAACTCCTTGTGCTTTGGCGAATTTAAGACGATCCCCGTCTGCCTTTGGGTGGTGCATCCTAATACAACTCATCAGCTTGCGTATTTTCCTATCAATTTTCTTTACTTCACTCATATTTCAGTTCAACACATTGTAGCTATAAGTAACAACTGGAACATCTAAGGAATTGATAGCTAACACCTTGTTGCGTGTTACGTCTAGCTCAGATTTCAGGACTGCTCGAACTCTCCTATACCATTCCTTCCTGATCTTCTTTTTCATGCTTGCATGCTAAATATCATGCTAAATATCAGAGCCTTCATTTATTCCTAGATATTTGTAGGTTTGTTCTTGTTCAAGTTCTCTTATGTCAGTGTCAACATCTACCACAACTAAATTTGTGGTCTTCAATTTCCCTTTCTGGAAAGTAGCCTTGGCACACTTATCGAGATCAAACTGAATGATTTAAACAGTACCTAATAGGAACTTCAAGTTCATTATCGTCTTTGCCATAGAGTTTCACGTCATCCATATAAAATAGATGGCTTTTTTTCTTATTGTCAATTTTATACCCATACCCTGTTCTGTTAAGTTTACTTGTAAGGGGCATTAGAGCTATGCAGAATATTAAAGGTGAAAGTGAATCACCTTGAAAAATGCTACAGTTTGTGTTTATATTGTCTGAAGCAAGCACTCCATTAGAGTGGTATAATTGAAGATTCGTATTCCACAACGACTTATTATGCTTCAGGAAGTTTGAAATTTTGAGACCCATGAATATGGTAAGCTGTCGAAAGCCTTTTTGTAATCAATCCATGCGGAACTGAGATTTCTGCGCTTGTTGTGACAATTGTCAAGGATCTTGCGATTAATTAGGAGTTGATCTTTGCATCCGTATGAGCCTCGACGGCACCCTTTTTGTTCAGTGGGGAATAACAGAATATTTATATATTTAAATAAATATATAACATCATGACCAGTTAACCGAGCGACCAATAATAAATAAGTATAATAA
>JAOPUL010003388.1:72512890-72526636 GCA_027564515.1 Octopus rubescens
ATATATGTACACATACATATATACACATACATGAATAACGAGTCGGGCTTTCAGTTGATTGTGCAGTACTCAACGTCGATGCTGGCGAAGGACCCATCACCACAACCGACACCCGCACACTCGTGCACTAATATATTTTCGTAAACCTTTTAATGTTTTAAAATTTAGAATTTTGTGAATATTTTTTAGATTTATTTAACTATGAAATGAAAACAGATTCATACATAAGTCATTAATTACTTGAATAATTAATGAACTTAATTAGTATGTGATATAGCTATGAGTGATACTGTTATTGCTTATTATAATTTCATACGAAATATCTTGCTTATTATCTCATATACAATTTATATATTTTGGTTCATGAATGAGGGGCGAGATTGTTTATAGAAGAGATAGCTTTCAATAGATAACGACTGTTTCACTGTGTGATTATGTAAACATGATGATGATGATGATGATGATGATGATGATGATGATGATGATGATGACGACGACGACAATGATAAGGTGTTGAAAAGAAAGATTATGAATATGAAGGCGATGAAGATGACGACGATAACGATAGTGATGATAACGATGATCATTATGACGATGATCATGACGACGACGACGACGACGACGACGACGATGATGATGTTGATGATGTAGGGATGTTGAAAAGACATGAATATGAAGACGATAATGATAAAGATGATGATGAGTATAAGAGATGTGGTGGGATTTTTCATCAACATCATCCTTATCTCACTCACCCCTCCTGCTCCCCCTTCTCCTCCTCCTCCTCATTATTATTATTATTGTTGTTGTTGTTGTTGTTGTTGTTGTTGTTGGTGGTGGTGGTGGTGGTAGCGGGTTACTACTTGTAACCTTAGGTACCCATAAGATTTCAATAGTCTTTCAAGTACTTAGAACTCTCCTGATAATCTTTTCTGCTCCCAAGAGGCAAACTTTCTGTAGAAATTCTACAGGACATTGTATTCCAATCTCCTTCAACTATTTGTCTATATCTTTGCTTACAGTTCCCAGTGCACTTACTATTATAGACACAACCTTTACCGTTTTCATGCTCCAAATTCTTGAAATTTCAAATTTTAAGGGGCTGTATTTGTTTTGTTTTTCATCCTCTTTCTTTACGATCCTAGGATCAAACGGGCATGCAGGGTCAATTAGTAAGCAACTTCGCTTTTCCTTGTCTATCAATGTTATGTCTGGTCTATTATTTTCTAGTTTCTTGTCCGTTTGAATAGGAAATCCCACAATATCTTACATTTCTCTGACCCCAGCTTCCAGTGTAAATATTTTACAACTTGGTCATACCTACATTTCTTATATTCCTCCTGTGCCAACTTGGGACACTCTGCAACAATGTGTGCCACTGTCTCGTCCCGAGTCCCACAGACTCTACATTTTTCTGACACATTCTCCCCATATACATTTTCACTCAAGTTGTTTGTTTTTATCGGTTGATCCTGGGCTGTTATAATTAGGTTCCCTGTTTCTTTTTTCAATTGCCCTTTTTTTTTAACCAAGCCCAGGATTTTGTTCCACATACTTCCTCGGTGGCTTTCCATATTTGGCCATGTAAGGGTTTCTCTTCAATCTGTCTAACGTGCACTCTTTGAAGTTCGTTGTTGTCTTTTTCTCCTATTCTACACTTGTTCCTATTCAGTCTTTAGTAGTTTCTCTCTGCTGTTCTCTAAATATTCGAGTATGCTTTTTCTCTCCATCTGTATACACCCTTCCAGAGCATTAGGCCTCTTCCACCCTGGTTTCTCTTCAAGTACAGCCGGCTGGTATTAGCTTTCGGATAATAAGCACCATACATTGTCAACAGCCTTCTGGTGTTTCTGTCAAGCTTCTGTATGTCGCTTTTGGCCTAGTCTACAATTCCTACTCCATATCTCATTACGGGTACTGCTCTTGTATTTATTACTTCAATAACAATCCTTGCATTCAGCTTTGATTGTAACAATTTTCTCACTCCCCTTGTATACTCCCTACTGGTAATTTGTTTCATTTCTTCATGTTTTATTTCATCTGCTTCCAATATCCCCAAGTACTTGTACCACTGTCCTTTCTCGATCGCATTCACTGTTTGCCCATCTGGCATTTCAGTTACCTGACTTCCTTCAAATATACCTCGTTTCATTTTCAAAATAATACACTTGTCGATCCCCAGCTCCATACCTACAACCTTATGAGAAACTGCGAACAGGATTTCAATCTGCTTCTCATTTTCCGCATAAAGATTTATATCATCCATAAAAAGGAGATGGTTTATTTGACCATATCCTTTTCCCAAATCGTAAACAACTCTAATCTTCTCGCATTATCAAACTGAACAGAATAATTGCCAATGGGAATAGGCTATCTCCTTGAAATGTTCCACGTCTGATATTCACTTTTCTAAGGCTCTGTTTTCTTCCATTTAATTCAGTATTCCAATGTTTCATACTTTCATTTACCATTTTCTCCATATTTTGTGCCACTCCAAACATGCTCATTGTTTTACTTATCCAGCTGTGCGGTACCATGTCATATGCTTTTTTGTAGTCTAACCGTGCTACATGCATTTTCATTTTAAGTTGATTAAAAAAACAATGCGAAAACCATCTTCCTATTTCATTATATTAGATTAGACACCATATATACCAATAATATTATAAGGATCATTCATCCGCCTAGAGATCACCTTAAAAATTTAGCTTTATCCATCGAAAAAAGAAACACTATTATTTAGATCCCTACACTTGATAAAGTAGATACAAATCTTCCATCGAATTATATGATATATAAGTTTCTTGTTGAGGAACTTCTTCATAGTTCACGCGTTGCTTTAATCTTAACAATAATGGTAAGATTAAAGCAAACCTAGAATACTGTTACTGGGATGAATCGAATAACACTGCAGCGATTTTAAACATAACGCTATTGTGCTTTAAATAACAACATATATCCATTTAGCTATTGTAACTCTAATACTAAAGCAAAACATTATTCCTAATTATATTTCATATAATTTACTCATCCATTTTAATTTGCTTGGCTTGCTGTATATGTTATTTGATATTTGTGATCACGTGTATTCTCATAATGATGTTTATTCAAACATATCAAATACAATTATTGATGATACACTTTTATAAGAAATCCAGAGAACATTGTCCTTATATTCCATCAAAGAGGAATTACAGCTCAAGCGTTTCGTCGCGATCCTAACAGATTTTCAAAGAATTGTGTTATCAATTTGCAGTGTTTCGTATGTGTTTCTAGTCTCACAGATAGCAATCCCAGATTCTCAAAAGCCTTGATGTTTGGTTGATTTTAGAAATAACAGAAAGAATTAATATAGAGAGAAAAATATAATTTCATCATAGATGTTGTTCCCACACCATTTGACTGATTTTGAAATCATTATGTACTTAGAAAGCGTTGCTGTAGGCAAGTTTCTTATTGAAGTTCAGCTATAGGTTAAGAGGAAAAAACCGCTACAACATATGTAATTCACGAAATACGTGGTTTTAAACAGAAAGTGTAGACATAACTAAAGATTATCTCATTTAAAAATACAAATGGCAAAAAATACAAGAAAATAAATGAAAGGAACCATACCAAAATAAGAAATAAAAATTGAATATGAAAGTGCGAATATAAACTAAAAGCGAATGAAAGAAAGTATATAATAGATAAAATTATAGGAATAAAAAGTTCGAATGAAAAACTGAAATGATTAAGGAAAAGAAGGAAAGAAAAGGGAAAGTAGAGTGATAAATAATTTGAAAGGAGAGAATGAAAGGAATATTCTGTGAATCGAAAAAGAAAAACAAACAAAAACTATAAAAATACATAAACAAAGATTTTAAAGAATAGAGGAAAGAAAATAGATATGTGTAAAGCATTGCAATTCATAAATAAATGCCCTGCACTTACAGACGTTACACATAGGAGAAAAGGAGTGGAGAGGAAAAGCGAGAAGAAAGAGAGAAGAGAAATAGAGAGGAAAAAAGATGCAGAAAGAAGGTTCAGAAATTGAGAGAGGAATAAAGAATCCCTACGAAGGAAAATAACGTTGGTGTTAATCATATAATTTTACGATTGCCTTGAAATAAATACGTGCCCAGTATATGCAAGCAAAGGATATTATGTAGATTTTTAAAACTGAAACGTGGGTATTTGAGTGTAATTTCATTTCTGGGACGCGAGGACAAGAAAGCAAAGAAGCAAACATGTTAAATATTCAAGGATTAACAGTATTTACAATGGTAGTGACATAAAGTTATTAACGATCATTGTTCACTTATGTAAATGTATCATATTTCACTGCTACTACAAAGAGTGAGCAAAACGGAATTGGCAGAACCAATAGAACCTCAGGTAAAATGATTTACAGTATTTGTTTTGGTTCTCTAGTTTCAAATCCCGCCGAAGTCCGCTTTGTCTTTCAGCCTTTCAGTGTC
The DNA here is from genome assembly GCA_027564515.1 of Octopus rubescens. Classification (NCBI taxonomy): domain Eukaryota; kingdom Metazoa; phylum Mollusca; class Cephalopoda; order Octopoda; family Octopodidae; genus Octopus; species Octopus rubescens. The sequence goes on from JAOPUL010003388.1 coordinate 72,517,351, forward strand.
AAGAGAATTTCAGTTCAGGCCAACCCATTTCCATCGATTGTATTTATGATTGAAAGGTTCTGACTAGTCCCATTGTGTCACGCTGATTCGGCCTGATAATTATGTCAAAGTTACACGCGTCTGCGGATAACCGTATACATGTTAAGTTCACGAATGAAAACTCAATTAGCTGAAACTATGAATGCTTTTCGTTGAGACTGACATAAAATCTATCAGTACAGTAGCAATTACAGTGAAGATCCATAAATGACGAGGGGCCACATCCAGGATGCTGGTCATAATTGTAAAAAAGTAAAAGAAAAGAATAATTAAAGTGGTAGATCGCCGGGTTAATTCTGGTTACATTTAGAGTTACTTTACTTTTTGTGTTCAAATCAAGATGGGAGAGACTTTGCCTTCAATTTTTCTTTGAGTCCGTAAAATATGTACCAGTCTAGTGCTAATGTCATGAATTTGCTACTTAATGAGAAAGCTAATCTTATTTTATTGTTTCTCCACACTATACGGACATAAATATGCTTGTATCTGGCATTACCAACTTTAATAACAATGCACTGTGTTCATAGTCAACATATTCTATACAAGTGATCGAGAAGCTGAGTTCACCACTGCACACAACTGGAGCACTGTACAGTGTGCAATGTTCACTGGAGAGGCTAAATGATCAAGTCGTTTACATAACGGTTAGACATTTATGGTCCTAATCTTATAATCGAAGCTGGGTGTTTGTACAAACTTGTTGACGGAACTCAACATCACGGCCGAGTCCACCTTGGTTTCATTGGTTACGGCACTGTACGAAATTTACAAACTGTAAACAGCAACAACAGTAAAAAAAAAAAACATTTCGGGGAAATATATTTATCTCTCGAATGTAGCTAATTACCAGAGCCGTTAAAGCGTCGAATGGAATATTTTGTGCTATTTGTTCCGGCTCTCTGCACTCTGTGTTCAAATACCATCGAGCTCAACCCTACTTCTCTTTCGAGGTTGATAAATCCAATCCAATGCTGATATGAATTTTTTCTCACTTTCAATTTCTCCTTCGCCCCATCTGAAGCTTCCTCTCACCCTTTCCTCATCCCACCTTTGTTTCTTTACATCTTTCTGTCTTTTTCTCCATTCCTGCCCCCTCTCTCTCTCTCTCTCTCTCTCTCTCTCTCTCTCTCTTTCCGGATTGCACCTGAAATTAAGGGTCCAACTATATCGCATAGTGTCACCCTGGTTCAGCCTGAGATTTGCGTTAATGGTACAGATGTCTGTGGAATGATCTGCCCCTTACACGTAAACTTTACAAAAAGAAATTCAATTGGTTAAACAACTGAATGCTCATCGTTGAAAAACGACGGAGAATTCACAACTCTCCCTTTCCCTCTGTCTGTCTGTCTGTCTGTCTGTCTGTCTGTCTGTCTGTCTGTCTGTCTCTCTCTCTCTCTCTCTCCTCCCCTCTCTCTCTCTCTCTCTTATTACTACGCAGACCGAATATAAACATCACGAGATCCAAATATCATTGCAATTCAGCTTAGGAGAGTTAGTTAACTTACAGTGCTGACGTCATATCCTCATGTCCGTATAGCGTAGACAAACAACATAATAAGATTAGTTATGCTGACTTAGCCTGAATAAACTTAACGGGTCATGGAAACACCCAGTATTAGGTTAGTTTACAGTTGTTTGTTATCTTTTATTATTATCTATAAAGTTATTTTTCACAGTCAGCAATCACTTCGTAAGGAATCATTTCGAAAACCAACAAGCCAGCTTCAATGCAAGGTCGTTCGATTTGCGAAACATAGCTGTCAATTTCTCCTCAAACCACATACAATCAGTATTAAAAAAAGTATTCTTTTGAAAATGTAGTCCATGATATATACATAAATAGTTTTGGCATCGTCTCGACTGCAACACTGTCAGGCTGCGCATGGTCAGGCTGCGCATGGTCCGGCTGCGCATGGGCTAAATAATAACAATATTTTTTTATAAGAATTTACAATACAGCAGAAAAATAGACCAGTTGTGATTTAATATCGGGCGGATTATCAGACTCTTTACAACATCGGACTAAATTCCCTGCGGTATCTGATTAGGTTTGTTACGATTTCAAATCTGGCCGAAATCAGGTTTGATTTCTATCCTTCAGCGGTCGATAAAGATAAAAGGATTTTTTTAAAAATATATTTTCTCCCATAGAAATCTTTTGTGCAGAAATAATCGATCATATTGACATATGATCGATTATTTCTGACCAACAGATTTCTGACCTGGTGCCTATGTGAGAAATTTAATTTCTTAAAATTCTTTGAAAATTATATTTTCATTAATGAATACCACTTATTCATACGCATAGGTGTCGGAACTACAAGATCATGTGATTTCAGTATACTGTGCTTCCTCAGTGGTAGGTGCCCGGTCACTGGATACCAGCCAAAACTCACTTCCAATTAAATATAGAAAGACACTGTTATTTTACATATCGATGGCAAATAGCAAGCAGACTTACCAAATATATATATATATATAAGGCAATATTTATATCTAATTGAACATGGATATAAGCACCGTGCGTCTACATTAGAGGATCTCTCAGGGCGAATGCTGCAGTATTCGGCGTTCTAACAATGCATCCACGTTATGTAGGATAATACGATTGTCTTTTGGCATTAATACTGCTTCCGTCACTAATATTTATTTTTTAATAATCCTGTTGGCTGTCTGTGATATCGGTGTCAGAAAAAAACACTCTTGTTCTATATATATCTTTAGCAGTGAGATTTAGCTGGTATGCAGTGACCGGGTACCTACCACTGAAGAAGCACATTCTGCTGAAATCACGTGTTTGTTCAGGTACCCATCCCAAACGAGTCTCGTCGGTTACGGTATATGTGTCTGCTTTGAAGTACCGTGCATCTATGTGAGAGGACCTTGCAGGGCGAATACCGCTGTATTCGGCGTTCTAACAATACAACCACATTAAGACTGACATAAAGATTGCCTTTCGGAACTAATATTGCTTCTGTCGCTAGTATATGAATAATTTATATATATTATGATAATTGATTCCGCTTAGTCCTAAAGGTGCCAATAACCAAGAACTTTTCTCAAACGGCTCTGAGGAAGATATATAATGTTGTACTAGCACTCAAGTCTGTGTGCACAGTTCCTTATAGCAGAAACTGCTGTAATGAAATTGATTATATAACTCCTGCTTTTATTTGTTGTTGTTGTTTTTGTCATTAATAAATGTCTGTGAGTAAGAGGTAGAGAAATATAGTGATAGAGAGAGAGAGAGAAAGAGTGAGTGAGAGAGAGAGAGAGAGAGAGAGAGATTTGGTATCCGCTTACACCATGATTCCCTAATGATTTTTATCTTTTGTACGGCAGAGGGTTGATATTATATTTAACGACCTCGAATGAATGAAAGGCACTGCTGTCGTCGATGGGATTTGAAATCAGAACGCAGTATTACAGGAATGAGGACCACTTAATTTCTCATCCGTATTAATATACAAAAAAAAATATTTTGGTATTTATTTCCCGGTTTATGTACAAGACTTAGCTTTACACAGGACATAAAACTAAGATTCATAATAAGTCCCATATCTTCAAAGTCTAACAGACGATGTCATAAAGCATTGTATAAAGCAGATGGTGCCTTCATTTTCACCTATTCATCAATCATTCATAAACCTGCGAGAAATAAATGATAAACCAAATAGAAAACAATGGGTAATAAACTTTTATTGGAGGGGTGTCTCCCTCTCTTCAGTTTATTATCTCAGTTGGATTGTTTGAATGAAGATTAACATAAAAATGGAGATCTAAATAAGAATGATTATGGAAACAAAAAAATAAACGAGATGAAGGTCTTGTATTTCCCTTGATAGGTTAACTGATTATGTAAACGGATACTTGATTTCATGAGCTGCGGTATTTGTTTGGAATTAGAAAATATGATCTAATGATATTCGTAATGTTTAGCAATTTAAAAACTTCAAAGAAAAATCAACAAAAGAAAATCTTTAATATTTCATTTTTAATGGGATTAATTTGAAGGCCATTTAAAGGCCATGCTGTAAAATACTATTATGACTTTTAGTTGTAAAGAGAATTCATTCATGGTTAGTGGAGTTGTGAAGTTGTCACGGCAACTGTAATGGATATGGCTATTGCAAATAGTACTTGCGGAGTGATAAAATAGTAGTTCATAAAATAGTTCATAACAGCAGAGTATAACATAAAAATTATTAGTGGTTTTGTGGTTAAATACTTGTAACTTTCATGAGATGTTCGTTTAATTAGTGATATTGACTAAAGTTAATTAGTACATCTTTTGACATTTAGGTAACATCTAATGAGTTGCCTTATTCAATAGAGAATTCTTAATATTTTTTTTAAATCAGATTTTATGGTTGAAGCAATACAGTACCAGACTAAATGTCTTACAGTGATTAGTTTTAACCCTCTAAGTATTAAGTTTGACTCAGCATAAATAGTTAATTATTAATGTATTTAATTGAGTAGTATAACTATTTCGTAGCAGTATTAATTAAATTTTTATATTAATTGGCCGCACAAAAATACATCTAAATTTTGATACATGCATTTGTAAATATACGTAATCAGTAGACTACATTACGCCTGGGGTAGTAGAATTTGTATAATATTATATATTATACAAATATATACATGTTGGAAAAAAGTAAGAGTTAGATAACTTGCCGTATGTTTCTTCAATAAATCTTGAATGATTAACCTCTAATTTGACTTTATATACAATATCAAAATGTAATAAACAACTATTGTAACGGTGGTTATGAGTAGTTAATACTTCTGTACATAGATCAAACCGAAATTCAAAGTTCACCCATTGAGTATTTATCGAATATTACATTTATTATTGATAAAAAAACTAGGTTGACTCTGAGTAAGAAGATCTAGGTTTTCAAGGCAAAATGCACCGTGCACCACATTAATCAATGTGTCTTTGTTTTCTTAGATGGTAGTGTGTAAGGTAAGGGTGATTTGGCTGCTCTTTCTAGCAGATCGATTGATCACATTGAAACTTCTTCGTTGTGTTATAAACGTCACTTCATTGGCATATTACAGTTGGTTTAATAGTGTCTAATATCATTGTTAAAATAAATATTTCACTAATGGTTAAGTCTATATTATTTCAAAGCATCACAACCAACTCAGTTTTTCTTTTAATTCTGCATTTTATTGCAATACTTATTACCTGTAATAAACTACTTCAGATTCCATTATAATCGAAGTGACAGACTCAAAATAGACGTTTCCTTGCAAGTCACATCGTTTCCAGAGATATGATTAGTATCACATGCATGACAACAAAATGTCCCACAAATTTATAAAAGTTAAAATACTATAAGTTATACAAACATATTTTAAAGCTAACCGGATGTTAATTTCTAATGAAGTCTATTATCAATGCATTCTAAATTATGACATTTAGTTCAATCGTGGTACGGAATTATAAATATATACTCTATAGTTTTTGAGCTATTGGGCATCAGTTTAACCCTTTATCTGTCCAAACCATTTTCATAAAATTGTCCTGAACGCACATGCGTATTGTCACACATTTAGTTAGCTCTTGCTTCATACGTTTTGCGTAATATGAAGTTTTACTTCCATAATTCTCAAGTTACTCTGGTGTTTGAAAAAAATTGGGAATGTCTCTCATATATGTTGCATGGACGCTAGAAAAATATGTCCTGTGTATCACATGTGATACACATCACATATGGTATACAGGCATAGGAGTACTGCCTTAATCAGACCAGAAAAGAACAGTGCCTCAGATCCGTTTTTGTGTCTCTGAGGCTATAAGAGGAAAGTAATGGCTATGCTCGAATGTCGGTAACAGAGTGCACTCCACTAGCGACATCCACATACCATATGGTAGTGTTAACCCAGACGATGGATTAAGTCAACTACTTAAGGAGAGAAACTCTTCCTCGACAGGTTTCCACACTGATACATAATACTGAATTTCATTTACACTGCTTTGGTCGACCAGAGGCTATAGTAGAAGATACATACGTGCCTTGCCGTACAGTAAGACTGAAAGTAAAACTAAATGTTGCGATGTAAATTCTTAACCACAAAGTCATACCTGTGTTCTTACAGTCTAAAACTCAGTCGCCGTTGGAATTGATGTATTCGTGACATTCCTTCCGATACAATACCTGTAGGTAACGTAATTGGGTCATTAACAGGTCAAATGTTATTCCATATATTTGTGACTGTTCACCATGCATATTAAGAAGGAAGAGAGGTGTTGGTGTCTTTTTCTTCTCCGCTAAAGCTTAAAACATATAATAAACTCTACGACCACTCCAGATACACTATCTCATAGCTATTTTCTTTTAATGTTTCAATCTACTGATTACACAAGCTTACCGATTCTAATAACGATTCTTATGTACGCGTGATATCAATCTATGTAGCTACCCATCTTGGAATATTTGTGAATACAATAGTGTTATAGATGATTGATGTAAAACTTTCAAGCTGAATAGGTTCCAATTGCTTTCTTTGGACATTATCAACATGCTTATCTAATACTCGCAGCAAACTATTCAAAATATTGAATATGATTCAGAACAAGTGACTGAATAAATTTTTTAATTATCTTTGTATTGACGCGTAGGCACTGAGACGCTTCACACTTCTCACTTACAAAATGACTCTTCTTTTTATTCTGACATGAGAATCATCACTATCTTTGAACCATTGAAAATTGTAACTACAGTTATCAGGTCTGCGAAAAACAAGTAATTATTATTTTCCAGAAATGGGAAAGAGCTCAGATGTACTAAATCTCAGTTTTATGACCCGATACAGATTTTAGTAATGATAATAATTATAATATCAAAAGGACGGCTGTGGGATTGAATTTATTTCTTAACTATTCGTAGGTCAATGTTTCAGCCAAGATGTATGTAATCTGTGCAAGCAGGTCCTGCTATCCTGAAAACATTTATTAACTGAATAATTATGAATATTGCGGCATGTAAATACGAGTAAACAAAATGATTTTGATAGACGGAATATAATGCTAATAAGTTGATGGACTCGACATAAATGAGGACAACAGGCATAGTCTTATTATTTTTCATTTTATATATAACATCAGCCGGCCTTAAAACCAATTGGGTTCTATATTTGCACACAACATTTCAATATTCTTCTCTCTCCTCGAATCTAAACTCATCTATTAAAACACACAATAGTAGTTTACATTCCCAAGAAGTTCAATCTCTTTGATCTTGCCTATCACCATCATATTGTGCCTTCATCGAACTTCTCAAGTAGGAAAACAAAACGATGCACAAATACCACATGTAGCCAACAGAAAGAAGCAACATTGAAATACAAATAATATATTTCATCAACCATGGGTTATGCTATACTAGACCCACCTCTGTCCCAATGTTCCCGCATAAATCTGCAACGTATTATATTGAACACAAAAACAGTGCACAACGCATCATAACGGGTGCCTACTTGATGAAAAGAGTCTTAGTCATGTTAAGTAAATAGTTATTTCCCCAAAACAAGATTTAACCATAATAGCTCCTGTCACTACATTAAAAATCTGCTTTTAAAACTCCATATACCAGCTATCATGGCATTGCATCGGTTTGCAAGCATAACATATGGCCCGCTAAGTCATACTTTACGCCTGCCACCCTCGAAACAGCATGCAAAGACGTTTGTGAAATAGACACGAAAAAATGGTATAGAAATTGCTGCTCCAAGAACACACCGCCGCTGAACATTTTCGAAGGATCTCAAATGCAGAAAACATTGATGACCACTTGAAGATGAGTAACGAGAACAGCATTCGATCAAATATACCTGCGGAAGCTTAGTGATTGGCATCTCACAACGCAATAAAACATATCACTAAAGGAATGTAATAATCACGGCTGAAGTATGGGTCTGCCTCATGAGAACTCACCTGGATATAAACTATAACAACTAGAACAGCATTATCATCATCATCATCATCATCATCATCATCATCATCATCATCATCATCATCATCATCATCATCAACATTAACATTGCCTCAAACATGGCAGACACAGTCGTAAACAACCAGTCGATTCATAACCTTAAGTCTTTACCCTTCTTAGTGTTCATCACTACAGTTTAAATTGTAGAGCAAACTTATAATCATAGTCTTTCCAGCTATGCCCATCCAGTATATTTACATATTCATAGATACATCTTCTAATGTGCTCACCATTTATTGACAAGTTAAGATGTGATTTAAGGCAGATTTTATTTATGGGAGTTGTTACAGTTCTCTGCGACTTCAGGTTCATATCACCCTGAGATCAACTTTACCTTTCATAATTATAGGGCTGGTAAATAAAGTACTGGTGAAGTATCAAGGTCGATTCTTCTTACTATCTCAAAACCGTCTACGTTGTGCTGCGAGAATGCCGCGAGGAACATCTCCAGAACTCCTTTCTTCAGAAATGGAGAAAGGTTGGGAAAAGGGGAGTAACCACTTTTCACCAAAATAGAAAATCAAAAAGGAAAAAAGCAGAAGTGATTTTCAAATGGAACTGTCCAAGAGCTGATTACAGCGCAACACAGCAGGAAAGAAGAGTTAAAGAGAAAACCCCCTAAATCCTTCCTTTTTACTACGTGACTAGTTTAAAAAAGAAAAAGAAATATATTTAATTGCTAGCAAATCCCTAATTGACATAGAGCAGTTGTAATGTTGTTTTGTGCTTCTTCATATTATTAAATTAGCCTGCTATATCATGAATGATAGCCCTGTTCATTATTAAAGACAGGGTTAAATATTGAGACTGTTGTGGTATATGCAAGAGTCTGTTGCGGTCACTATATCTAACAAACTTAAATTTCTCAGTCGATCATTGTCAATGTCTGAAATATGATAATAAAAATGTCTTTGGTGATTGCAGCTATTACAGATAGGTTTTAAGAAAGTAATAAAAAAAATACATCCCCACTACAGAAAAACAAAACAAAACAAAAAGGAGTAGGGAAGACAGTGAAATAGAATTTTTATCGTTGACATTAGACACGTGGCCGCCTATTAAAAGTGTTTTCATCTGCACTATATTAGAATCATAGGCCTGTTCGATCAGGGCTGACCTGGGGCTAAACAACAATACAACAACAGCGGCAGCAACAAGAACAACAACAATAGCAACAGCAACGGTTCTTATTTGCACTCTATTAGTATCCTGCAGAGTTGAAACGAAGCATGTGTGACAAT
>JAOPUL010003388.1:72594094-72605089 GCA_027564515.1 Octopus rubescens
TATATATATATATATATATATATATGCATAACTATATACGTATATATTCATATATATTCATGTATAAGTGTGAGTGTGTGTGCGTGTATGTGTGTGTGTGTGAGTCTTTACCCAGAATTATTTGCACATTCTTCCATGTTAGCGTTTTGTAATGGAACGAAGATTGCAAAGCTAGCTGGGACAAGAACGACAGTAATGGATATCACTGTAATTAGACTTCTATAATACATCTAATGAGAAAGACGAGAAAGAGACACTTTTGGAAAGAAACCTAGAGACAAACTAAGAGAGAGAGAAAAGAAAAAGAGTGCCACCAAGAGAAAGAATCCGAGAGAGAAACAGAGAGAGGCTGAATGATAAATAAATGCAAAGTGAGATAGAGACATGGAAAGAGGTAGGCAGAGAGACATAAGGAGAGAGCTGGAGAGAGAGAGAGAGAGAGAGAGAGAGAGAGAGAGGGGTGTAGACACTGCGATTATGGGCTGAGAAGAGAAGAAAAAGACAATGAAGTATAGATAGAAAGTTATATATATATTTATATATACAGATAAAGAGAGAGAGAGAGTGATGTGTGTGTGGTTGTGAGTGTGTGAGTATGTGTGTGTTTGTGTGTGGTTGCGGAGTTCATCATATATTTTTATGTTTTTACGCCTCCCTCATTCTCCTACTTTTATGTTTTTCTTTTGTGTTCTTCTTTAGCCACAGAGGCAAACGTATTCTAGCTATCACCATCTCAAAATTGAATTCAGATATAGTTTAAGACTATGTTATTCATTTCTGAAGAAGGTAGAGTGTGAAATTTGAGGATGGTTGGCTGTTAGTTCTAGTATGTCGAGAAACCATACAGAGAGTCTCTCGGTGCCGTACGTTTTTAGTATAATGCATTAAGAGAATACATACGAGGTGCATTCCAGATGTTTTCAGACTTTTCTAGGAGAGACAATTATAACTGTACTAGATTATTTTAATATTAGTATATCGATACTATACATCTAATAAACTGACCTGCCAACTTTTTGATTCCAGATTGAAGGAAACAGCTTTAACATCACTTTGACCACACTTTAAACATTACTGGCCACAGCTGACTAGGTTGCAGTATGCATTTGGGACGTTTGGAAGCTCACTAAGTAATAAAGTGTTGTGTTAAAGTCGGAAAAAGCGCCACAGAAACTTATGAAATGCTCATAGCTACTTATGGATTAACTTTTTCGATGGCAGGAGAGGTTCAAAGACAGTAGAGAGAAAGTAATTGAAAATGAGGGATGTAGGAGAAAGAAGGACGTCAGAAAATCAGAGCTGGTTGAGAAAATTCACAATTATCTGGATGAAGACCATTGTGTGTCTATAAGGACAATATGCATACAGTTTGTAGTTGATGTGGCAACTGTACACAAAATTATTCATGAAGATCTGAGCATGGGCCAAATTTGTGAAAAGTTTATTCCCAGGGCGCTCAGTAACGAGCATTCATGTAACCATCTACTTGACAGAGATGGGTATCAAAACTGTTCCTCAGCCTCCCTACAGTCCAGACCAGATTTCTGTGACTGTTGCTTGCTCGCCAAGCTGAAAAGAACATCAGGAGCAGTATTTTTGAAAATGAAGGTGAATGTGACAAGGGTCCTGAACTGGAGCGCTACAACAAGTGCATTAAAGTCAGACGATCCTACTTTGAAGGAGTTTTATACTGCTTTGAAATTAATAAATTTCCCTCCTGCAAAAGTCTCAAAACTTCTAGAATGCATCTTGTATAATGAATCAGATAGGAAACATTAGAGCGTTAACCTTATTGAGAGATACAGTGGTCAGTGAATAGTGAGCATAGGAAGAATTTCCTATAAATGTAGGCAGAATTAGGGAGGGGTAAAAAAAAAAGAGGAATGGAAATAAAGAATATATGTTAATGGAATGAAAGAGAGAGAGTAGAAGAGAGGAAATGAAATAGTCGCGAAAGATGTAAGAAAGAGAGAGAGGCAAACAATTAAAGGAAAATGTAGTTGTTGCGAAAAGGATGAGACAATGGGGATGGGGGAAACAGACGGTTAACGTGAACGGGAGTTACACAGAATAGAGAGGGATATTTATGTATGACGGGAATAAAAAAGGTCACAGGCGAGGAGAAAGAAAGTTGGCTAATTTAAGGGTGTTTTGATGTCTGTACTGCTATTAAAAACGGCAGCAGTGCAGTACACATCTGGCTAATGTTTATACATTGTTCAATCCATATTGTAATATTACAGCGATGGAAAGGAACACGGCACTGATTAGTGCCACAGAATTCGGCCTCTACGACACACAAAAAACCCTAATAACAGGAGTTGAAGAAAACGATGTTTTTGTTGGGGTTTTTTTTTTTCATCTTTCTACTTTCAACATTTTTATAAAAAATGTTTATTTTCATATACATTTTTCTTTCATTTATTTTAACATTTCCTTGTTTGTCCGGCCGTAACTAGGAACTTTCAATCATGTTCGAAGCATTTCATAGAAATACATAAAGACAAATGTGAACAAATACACACACGGATATTTGAAAAGACGCCAACCGGTAAAACCATGGAAGATGTGTACATAAAAGAACAAAGTAACCACTTTAAACGTAAACAGATATAGTTAGATGAGTCCTCATTTACTGACATATCCAGTCAATGTCATATTCAAACACTCAACAGTACGAAACAACAAAACATATATTCACACATTCTACTCTATAAGCTAAAATTACACCAGTTACATTAATTCACGTACATACACATATTATATATGCATTTACACATATGTTAAGTGGTGCATAGACTTACAAACAGTGGCACTAGTTATATCACACAATATTGAGCTTATATAAAGCAATTATATACTTTTGTCCTTTGAAAATAATCTTTAAAGATTATATCAACGGGATAAATAATGTAATGGATCAGTGTGAAATTTCTTGGAAATTGAGTCCGAACGCTCATTTTGATTGATTACATACTGTATACAGATGCTCATACATACACAAACACACGCATATACATGCACAGACGTACATCCAAACTTACACACCTTAGCCATTCTTTAACATTGCTTACCTATTGCGGTACCAAAAACACGTATAACATATATATCTATATCAGAGTTTGTGCTGTTTGGTGAAGTGAATCTGTGTGTGTATTTATAAATGTGTATGTGTGTTTGCGTATGGACACTTTCGTATTTCAAGACTACTATTTCGTGAGTTATGAGATTTTGAAAAATGATTATGGGTGCTATTCTTCCTTATCTGACTAAACCTTTAATCAATTGTTGTTATTTTCCTTGAATAATTAAAAGCTAAATATAACATACATATATGCCTATTTACACAGATGCTTATATACATATAACCGTACACAGAAACACAAACAAACACACACACACACACACACACACACACACACACACACACACACACACACACACAAGCACACAAACATACACACACACACACACACACGAGGCTCCGATGATGCTATAAGGTGTTACTCAGGCACTCAACTATGAGTCCACTGCATCCTATAGCAGAAACAGCTGTAAGCTAAGGATGTTTGTAATTGTTTATTCCTTTGTCATCTTATTTTCTGATGTGTGTGTGTGTGTGTGTGTGTGTGTTCATATATACATAAATTAAAACGTAAAGGAAACACTGCCACTTTCCATTATAAGTATTGTGGTCGTTCAAACAACGAAACAACTTGCACAATGTATTAGTGTGTTTGTGAATGAGTATAGCTCAGAAATGTGAAATCTTAACGTGATTCTCATGTAAGATCAGTGTGGCACCATGTTACAAGGCCGGTCCTTTTAATCACATGTACAGTTCACCCGTCGTACTTTCGCACAGTCTCGGTCTACCAAAACTCTTCGCAAGACGTAGTTCAACTCGAACTTATGGTAAAAAATAAATAAATAAAACACTTGACAATGATATCATGCAGGGAGAGGAAATCCTGGACTTCGTGATTGCGAAATCTCTTAACCACTCAACCAAACCTATGTTCTTATATTCATAACGTGGCATCGAATTCAGTGACATCGATTGAGGAGAATACTCATTCTTTCTTGTAATTAATATTCTCCTCCAAACATTTGTTATTAATACAAGCCTGGTGAAAAAGGAAAATGCTTCTCTTCTTTAAACAAATGCAAAGAAGCTCTTTTTAAAGGAGATGGTAGCTGTATTCAAAAAGCGAAATTAAACTGAGAAATAATGCATGGCTTATAACGATATACACCATAACAAGACAGGGAACTGGAGGCAGTAATCACATGTTGAGGAAATCGCGAGAAAAATTCCAGTGGCATTTGAAGTGAATCACAGCCTATACCAATTATACAAAACGACTAAGAAAAATTCGACAATCAGTTATATAAAGCCGATAAAGAAATGTAAAAACCCCAACCGTACAATTTCAGTGTCAAAGGATTGTATCAGCATGATACGTTGGCTAGAAATATATTTGCGATTTTACCCAGTGTAATCAACTGTCTCACATGCATAATATCTGTAATCCAGCAGATTCTGTTCTTGAGAAGTTTGCTAAAACCAAACCATGACCCAAACGACAACAATAACAATGGCACAGATATAGGATTGTTGACATTATATGAACTCGCTTATGAACACAGAAAATAGTGGAGGATAGAAACAGCTCAAAACATAACCTGCAGCAAAATATAAAGCAAACTTCACATTTTATTAATACATCAAAAACATCAACAAACAAAAGGATTATTGAGGCACGATTGGCATGAAAACATGCTGATGCTATTCCCTAATCGATCAAGTTGCAAAAACAAACCTAGTAGAAATTGAAACTCCCCGATTTTGGACTTTTAATGACCTGTAGTGCTAGATTGCAAGTTTAATGCAACAACAGAGGAGAGTAGCGGAGAAAGATCAAAATGATAACACGCAACCAAACGGATTATTTATCTCGAAAACAATATTTACCATGGTAAAGAAATAGTCTGTTTGTACAAATGTTCCAGGGGTACCAAAGGGAGTTGAACTGATCTCCAGAAACCTGAGAGTGAAACACTCATTATGTCAGCAAAATGTTATGCATGGGTACATATCCCGTAAGGCACATTGTGGGATATGTATTCATACATTGACAGAAAACGTAGCCATTGTTGAAACTGTGTTAAATTTAATCAAGGTCTATACGCCACTGCTATTCAAGAACAGGAGATAGCTACTAAATACCTGATCAACAAAAGATGTAAATATGCTTCCTCCAAGAAGAAAATGTGATAGATGTCTAGACATGCAACAATATGCATGAGAATACAGATAAAACAAAACAAATCTGCACATGCATTGACTCCAAATACTGCACATATAAACACATACATGCAAAAATACCCTGTTGATGTTGTTGAACTTCCAAAGAGGGAACATTGGATCTCGGTTAGAAATCGGCTCTTACTTTATTGGCAAGAAATATTGAAATAAAACTGAATAATGACATACATACATAGGGAGTTCATGTGTAAATTCCACTGAAAATACCTTGTTTCTCTGTTGGTGAGGATTGTATAGAGTGAATCCAGAGTAACACAGCATACATTAGAAGGTACACTTTATTTATTACGATGTGCATTAGATTATTCATCACGATGCGTGTTATTTTTTACTTGTTTTTACACGGGTAAATAAAATTTTCTTAAATTATAGCTCTGGTTGATACATACACACACTACACCCTAACTCATACGCACGTGCACACTAATATACACTTATAACACACACAGACACACACACACACACACACAAATAAATATATATATATATATCAGTCTCAGGTTCTTCCGCGCCGTTCGGTGCATCGAGCAGTAAAAACTCGGCAACGGTCGCGATCAGCGGCAGCTTTTTCCCGTCCATGCCAGGTAAAGCCGACCATTCTTTTTGGAACGTTCTTCGCCAGGTGGTTTGGGGGCAACCCCGCCTCTGTTTGGCGCCAGGTGGGGTCCAACTCATCGCTGTTTTTGAGTGTCGTTCGTCAGGCAGGTACAGAACATGGCCAGCCAGGCCACATCGGCGCTCTACGACCATCCTCTGTAGTGTCACTGACTCGGCTCTTCTTAGATTCTCTTTGTTTTTCACATGGTCGCGCAAGGACACACGAAGGACCGTTCGCAGGCACTTCTGATAGAAAACTTTCAGCCACCGTGCTATCTATGTCGTGTTCTTCCAGCTTTCCCTTGCGTAAAGCAATGTCGGCAAAACCATGCTCCTGTACAAGCGCAACTTGTTTTTTCTGCTAATGCCTGAACACGACCAGATTATGCGCAACCGATGGAAAACTGCGGCTCCCTGCAAATCCAGCACTTGATGTCAAGCTCTGTATCACCATTGCTTGCCAGGATGCTGCCAAGTTATGTGAAGTGTTTGACATCTTCTAGTTCTTGCTGGTTGGCACTGATCGCTTGATCAGTGTTGTTGGTTGTTCTCATCACCTTGGTATTTTTGGTGTTGATTTTCAGGCCGATCTTTTCCGCATTCTCTTGCAGGGATGTTGTTAGGGCCTGCATATCTCCACTGTCTTCGGTTAACGCCAGATCCATCAGCCTTGACTGGTTCCTCCATGTTAATCCTCGACTTGGTCTCTGTTTGTCACAGTACGAAATCAGCTGCCAACAGGAACAACATTGGAGAGAGAAGGCAACCCTGTCTTACTCCGGAGACGATATCAAAGAACTCCATCACACCAGATTCAGTTCGCGCGCAGCAGCTGGAATTTGCGAACATGGCCTTGAATATGGTGATGTATTTTTCAGGAATGCCGTACGAGACCGCAAAATTCCAAGCGATTCCCGATGCACACTGTCAAATGCTTTCCGGAAATCAATAAAGTTGACCACTAGACGGTGCTGGAGCTCCACGCATTGTTCAAGGATCTATTCGGTGCAGGATCGATTTTTTTCGGAAGCCAGCCTGTTCCTCTTGGAGAACAGAGTCAACAGCCTGTTGGAGCCAGCGCAGTAGCACCGTGCAGAACGCCTTTCTTCGGACTGACAACAATGTGATGCCACGCCAGTTGTTGCAGTCAGCCAGTTTCCCTTCTTTGGCAGTTTGACAATGACACTCCGTTGCCACTCAAGGGGAACCTGACCAATCCTCCAGCTGTGGTTCATCAAGTTTGCCAACGCCGTTATCAAACCATCCTCACCGAATTTGAGCAATTCTGTAGAGATCTCATCCAGTCCACCCGCTTGGCCGTTTCTCAAGTTGCTGATGGCATCCCTCGTGTCCTGCTTGGTGATTTGGTTTTTACAGACCTTCAGTACCGCAGTGGTTGCTGGAATCTCTGATTTCAGGTCTATCGGGTCGACTAGATTTGGTTGGTTCATGACTCTCGGAAGTACTCCATCCCTCTCTGGTCCTGTTCTGCTCCAATGGTCAGTGTCCTGCCATTTTTGTCTTTCACTGGCATGTTGGCACCGCTCGACACCCCCGTCAAATCTCTCACGATAAGGAATAATGTTTTAGTGTCGTTGCGGCCAGCAGCTTTTCTGCCTCAGCACCCTTTTTCTCCAATCAGACACGTTTGTCCCGCTGACTGCTTCGCTTTACTAGCTTGTCAATTAGGAGGTATGCGGCTTCACTTTTTCCCTCGTCTCCCTCCGATCTGGCAGAATCTCGCTCGACCTTCGCTTTCTTCCGCCTATCGATAAGGTCCAACGTTGGTTCCTGGATCCATATTTCATTCCTCGTTCCTCGCCTTCGCCCAACAATTTCTTCTGCTGCTTCAGCCACCGAGGCTGCAAACATCGTCCATTGATCTTCGAGATCTGTAGCCTCGCTCAGCTGTTGGAATCGGTTGTGCAGTGTAATTTGGTACCTTTAGTTTCTCCACTGCATAGGGATTTGATCTTTCTTGTCGTGTCAGTTTCTTTAGGCGTAGCTGAAGTTCAGCACCCAACAGGTAGTGGTCTGAGCCCATGTCTGCACCTTGGTATACTCTGACGTCACAGACCGAGGACGCCAGCGTTGGCTGATGCAGACATAGTCAATTTCTTTGTGTCTTTTCTAGTTCGGAGATTGTTAAGTGGCTTTGTGGATCGCCTTGTGCTTGAAGTAGGTGTTACTGATGCACAGGCTGTTGATTGCACAAAAGAGCCGCAGTATGTCACCATTGTCCGTGGTGGCTGCAGCAGAACCGAATGGCCCGATGACCTGTTCCAGTCCCTGTCTGCTGCAGTAAATCTGGATGTTTAAGTCGCCAATCAGCAGTTTCATGTCATGGCTAGGCAAGTTGTTAAATGTGTCCTGCAGCCGTTCGTAGAAGGCATCCTTGTCGATGTCAGTTGCATCATCAGTCGGCGCATAAGCCTGGACAATTGTGATCTTCACATGCCGATTCTGGAAACGATAGGTTATGATGCATTCGCTGACCGGCTCCCATCAAGCCAACGCTTGAGTTGCTCGAGCGCTAAGTACAAGTCCGACTCCGCGGATATGTTTCCTCTGGATCCAGAGTAGAGCAGAGTCGTGCCTCCTCTGCCACTCATATTTCCACTGCCGATTCAGAGCATTTCCCCCACGCCCAGAATGTCCAAATGGTACTGATCAAACTCGCGCAGTAGCTAGGCCAACTTTCCTACCTGGTAGTGGGTTCGAACATACCAGGTTCCAACTCGTGTCATCCCTTTGATGCTCAGAATCTGGCTCATCAGGATCCCAATGTCCTTTCGGCTTGTCATTGTTCGCGGAAACTTGTGCCTCATAAAAAACAGAAGATATATCATACTTTTGTTCTAGAGGACATTTAGAGTTGTCTCTACATGTGCATTCAGGGCTGGCTTGAGTTATCTGTTGTTTATTGATGTGACTTAATATTAGGGGGACAAGAAAAAATAATTTTATTATGTCTGTTAAAAATGTTGTATATATGGATTCTAGGGAAGTGGAGATCTACTAAGTGCAAAATTCTTATACCTATATTTGTCCTAAAATTAAGGCTGAAATGGGGAGGGGCGACGAACCATAAAACTTTCCTAGACCTATTCTTAAGGCTAAATGATAGAAGAGGTGTGTTGGGGGGGTTGCCGGTTTTACTATCTTGTAGGGACTTATAATATGGGGCAGCCTTATAGAATATTTCTTTAGAGTAAGCAAGACATATGATCCTAGGGCTAATATTAGGAATTAGTTATTTAAATACAATAGGTGCGTGACAGGAATGCTTATTAATATATTTACCGTTCTCGTTAACCTTGTGGTAGGGCCTATATGAATTAGTTTCGAGATGTAAGGAGAGATCTAAAAAGTTAGTTCTAGTTAGGTTGGTATATATAGAAGCTTTAAGTCCTAAGAGTTTAGGGTAGAAATTAATTGCTTTCTAAAGGAATTCATAGCGTGGCCATCACAATTGTGTGATACAGCTAAAGCATCGTTGCGGTATACGCCGATGCTATGGTTGGGGAATTGCGATTTAAGATGGTTTAATATGTATAAACCCACTAAATCGCAAATATTCGCGCTATCATATGAACCCATCGGGACATCGAACAGTTAATTTTGGTTACCTTTCTTGGTCCAAATAGACCCGTTACTAATCAACAATGTCTTACGTGCTTGCATACTGAGTTGTATTTGTTGCTCATCTATGGTTATAAATAAACGTGCAAACTCTAATGCCTCACGTAGCAGCGATTCAGATATTGATGGGTAAACATCCACAATACAAAACTGTGAATTTCGCTTTATTTTTATTAGGGATGGATTTGAACCAAGATAGCACTGTGAAACTGTTAGTCCATATCAACAGGTATGACGATTCCTTAATCTTAATATTAATGTTTCTCAATTTTTTTTTTACTTACTAAATCTAGTTCAGTCTTAGTTTGGTTAATTAGCCTACACTTCGGTCTATTATGAAAGTCATGTTTATCATTCTCCAGTAAAATAAATGCCTCCCATTCGGCTAGACATTCAGTTCTTGTATCTATATTAAACTTATTTGCGAGGGTTTTGGTCTCCATGTTAATAGTGTCATAATTATTTATATCAAATTTCTTATATTTATCCGTAATGGCATTAGATAATAATTTATCATGTGTATATCTATCTACTTCGTATAGAATGTTAGTCTTGTCTGAGAATATAAATTTAATATTAGAATTTTTAAATAATCGTATATCTTTAGCCAACTTAGATTGAAACTGTTTAGAGTGAGTGCACTCACTGAATTTAATTGTGGAAATAAGATTCAGCAAATCAGTCTCGAAAAGGACAAGGTCTTTGACACGTGGAGGAAATTTCCTTGATTTAATGCCAACATATTCAGTGGATATTATAGGTAATTCTCCGCGAATAGAGACCAAACGTTAACTCGAAGCTGTGGAAGGAAAATTCAAATCTATATATAACAACCATCTTTCGAATTTTAGGTACCGTGTTAGGAGACATACGACAACCCTTTCGGCTTTAATATGGAAACTTAGAGACAAAGGGACAAATTTCGACATCAAATGGAAAATCCTCTCCAAAACCAGACCCTATATTAACGGGTCCAAAAAATGTTCAGTATGTTCTCTTGAAAAACTGTACCTATTAAAGAACTTGAGAACCTCCAACGAACACGTAATTTCCAGAAATGAAATTTTTTCGGTTTGTCCACTTTTGAGAAAATATATATTGTTGGAATTTAAAAGTAAACCACCAGACATTTAGTTATTACGTTTGCTTGATAGCAAACTATTGTAAGGTTAGTTACCAACCTTGTTTTTCTTGTTTTCTTTCTTATTTTCAGCTTTCCTTGCTTAAACGTCAACAAACCAAACCATCAACTGCCAAGCGGTTTTGTTATCAACTTGATAAATGGTGAAATAAATAATTTAACCCTCGGGTAGTTGAACTACAGACTTCTGTTTTTTAATATTATCTTTGATCTCTTTGCTTTAATACTTGTCGAATTATTACCACATATAATATATACATTTACACACACACACTCACACATACAC
>JAOPUL010003388.1:73031960-73042760 GCA_027564515.1 Octopus rubescens
TGTATGTATGTATGTATGCATGCATGCATGCATGCATGTATGTATGTATGTATGTATGTATGTATGTATGTATGTATTTAGGAACAAAACATAAATGAAAGTAACTGATATACGTTTTAAGATCACAATGTATCGCTGTTGGTTATATATAAATTGCAGACTGAACTGATGGGACGAATAATATTAAAAGATAGACAGATGCATATATATATATATATATATATATATATATATATATAAAAACTCGCACGTATGTTTATGTATGGTTGTAAGCATTTTTGTATATAGCTGTGTTCGTTTTTATTGCTGGGGAAGTGCAAAGTCTTCTTGGTGTTCGATTGCGTCAGTTTAATTTATTATGAGGTTTGGCTGCAGCATTTTCTTGTATTAGTGTTTTTATTGTATGTTGTGTGTGTATTGCGAGTTGTGTTCGTTTGTTGGGTATCCGGATTGTAGAGTACATGCAATAGTGGTTGTTTAATTTGTTGGATATTTACTGTATAATAGAGTGTGTCTTGAGTTTGTGGATTGTTTTGTTTGGTTTAAATTAGCGAATTGATAGTACCTTGCGTAGAATGGGGGCTGTACCCATCATGGCTATTTTTCGGCTAATGTGTAGTGTTGGGTGTCCAGGTATAGCTTCTACATTTTTTTGCATATATATTTTATCATACCCAGTGCTTCAATTTTTTTTCTGGTATTGTTTTCGCCTTCATGACCCACATTTTGAATACTTCAATGTCGAGGTCTTTGTACTCTGTTTATTTGTACTCTTGATTTTAAGAATATTCTGGTCAGAAGGTATTGCAATGTCTTTGCGTAAGCAGGTGTTTTTTTTCCAATCTTTGATTATTATGTCTGGGCGATTGGCTTTTATTTCTTTGTCTATTTGGACAGACATATCCCACATGATTGTGGTTTGGTCGTTGTCATGTACCTTGTTGGCACATGTTTATTATTATTATTATTATTTTAACAATTCTCAGATTGATCATGTGTCGATATATTTTGATCATGAGTGGGTCATATCTAATGATCGTGGGTCCTGTCATTTTTCTCAATCCCAATCCGTTGAGATAACACTTCTCAAATGCCTGATTGGTCCCAGTAGTGCCGTTTTCTGGAGCATGTCGGTCTTGATAGAGATCCAAGTTCTCCAAGACATTTCTGAAAATAGGTTATCCTTGTTCAAAGTGCCCCTATCACAGCGGATATAACATTCATTTTCCTCAGCTGCCACAAACGTGCTATCTCATGCTTCAACTATTGGTACTTATCTACTTTGACCTTCTCTTCTTATGCCACAGGGATATCTCCAGAGACAGCGATGCCAATAATCCAGCAATATATATCTTCTTTCTAAATCAGGATCAAATAGGGGTATTCTTCCTTCAATCACGTTGTCACATTGTCCCATTGCACAATGAAGTCCCATAGCAATTTCGCCATATCGTTTTTCATTATAGCTGGTGGCTGGTGTTCACTTGGCAACTCGTTCCAAGTTGTATTTCCTACATAAAGACAAATGTAAAATTCGAGCAACATTGTCATACCGTCCCTTGTACTCCCGCTGTGCCAGAGACCTACCATCACATACAATATGGCTTGTGATTTCTCCAAACTTCCCACACCTTCTGCACAGTGGTGATTCGATCGTATTGTCAGTATGAAATGTTACCTAGTTACTCAACAATTCCTGCTGCTGGGCAGCACAGATAAGAGCTTCTGTTCTTTCCTTCAAATCTCCCTTCCTCATCTAAGCCCATGTTTCATTCTTGTCGAATTTACCAGCATTCGACTCGTTTTCCATTCTTAATAGGAAATGTCCATGCATCACCTTTTTTCAAGACTTATTTGTGTGTGCAGCATTCTGTTCCTATGATCCCAGCCAATTTAACTCCGATGAGTAATGGTTCTTTGATGTTCCGAATATACCATCCAAGTCTATTTTCTTCACTTCTTATGTAATCTTTGCAGCTTATCACACCTCCACCTCCATCTTTTCGTGGTAGGTATATGCTATGCTCTTAACTTTCAGGATGTAAGGTACCATACGTTGTCATTTTCTTCCGCATTTTTTGTCCGTCTGATTTATCCCTACTTTTATCCATTTTATATCATAGTTGTATATCATAGTACTGATACAGCCCAGATATTGACGGCAGTTACCTTATTTTTTCCAGCTAGTTTTTATTTGAGAATAGAACACAATCGTCTCATGTACTCTTTGTTGTGTGAACTCTTCATTTAGTATTCTTTTATTTTGTCAGTCTCTCGGATGCCAAGGTACTTATAACCAGTCTTTTAAATGTCCCTCATGACACTTCCGTCTAGCAGTTCTATCTCTTCAGTTTTCACCACCTTTCCTCTTTGAAGGTTTAGGAATTCGCATTTATTTATCCCGAACTCCATTCCTATGTCCTCACTGAAACGTACTGTTTTGATCAACGAGTCTAACTGCGACTGGCTCTTTCCAAACAACGTCAAGTCGTCCATAAATAACAATGGTTGGTTTTAAGGCTTCGTCGTCCTCACCCATAACCAATGCCAATATTGCTTAGTAGAATAGACAATGGAATCATGCACATGACAACCAGAAGTAGCGATAGTGTCTATCTCTCTAAAAAATCCCACTCTTGATTATGACCTCACCAACCGTTTTACCATATGACATTAATTCAACCTTCCAACTTTCCATGCTCTGCTCTACACATTCTCTTATATTAGTGTCTACTCCAAAAAGAGCCAGGCACACTAATATCCATGAATGAGGAATGAGATGATATGCTTATCGGTAGTGAATCCTTTCCATTGAGAGAGTTTATGTCTCCTGCAATCTCTTAGGGAGGATGTCTTTATCAATCAAGTGTTGATCCTTCGTGTCTCTATTTCTTCGATTGCATTCGTTTTGTTCTTCTGGAAGGATGTTCTTCTTTTCTAACAAGGAATATACGGTGTCTGACAAGATCCCAATGTATAACTTCCAAAGAATTGGAAGGCAGGAAATAGGGCGGAAATTGTCCACAGCATTCCCTTTTGATGCATCCTTCAGGCAAAGCACTGTCCGTCTAAGTGCCATCATTGATGGCAATGGATTTGTGGTGTTTAAGATTTCATTAAACTCGACTGCCATCTCTCAATGTAATGTCGTAAGGTTCTTGATCCAGTACCCTTGAACTCCATTGCGTCCAGGGGCCTTCCAATTAATGATTTTCTGGCACTGCGTCCTGATCATTTTTACCGTCATCCTAACTTCGCCTTGACACTTGTTTCCATTCCCTAAATCAATTTGCATCCAACTTACGTTTTCTACTACTCCACAAGTTGCTCCAGAATCTCTTACTTTCCTCTATATTTGGGATTACGTCTTCTTGTCGGTTTCCACAATTTAAAGCCTGGTACAGCTCCATTAGGTCTACCAGGAAAAGTCTATTCTGCCTAAACCTATTCACTCGTTGTTCGTCATTTCTCCTGCCTTTTCTATATTTCATTCCAATCACCTTTGCAGCACATGTACTGACTGCCTTCATAAGATCATTTTTATCCGTAACATTCGTTACTTCTACATGATTGATTATTTTATTTACTCTATCCACCATTCATTTCAATCTTCCCGGTCAATCTTCTTAAGGTTCTTATTTTCTGAAAACTCTTTCTTTTTTCTAATTTCTACGATCTCTTTCAACGTTTGGTTTTCTTCGTTCCTTAATTGTTGTACATGTGTTAATTCTATGTCAGTTTCAGGTTGAGTTTCTCTTCTACCCCCACCCCTTCAGGCGTCTAGAAACATTCCTGGGAATGGAATTTAGTACTAGTAGGTGACTGGAATAGTATTTTGGACGCACATAAGGAATGTGTGGAGCTAGTTCATAGAAGGGGATACAAGACACTCGAAAACCTACTCAGAAACCTCTAACTCTCTGATAGGTTTGACTGGAATTCGCTGATTTGCCAGTGTGGACATGAATCAACCACAATGGGTCATTCAGATCGTATTTATATAGGGTATTTGTTACGTCAATGGATAGCGATAGCGGAGGTTGTCAAGAATTCAAATTGCTCAGCTACACAGTCCATACATTTGCGATCTGCAGAGTCGATTTATATTGGACCCTTAGACAGGGAAGTTGAACGCTTCCTTTCCGGTACGCAGATACTAGAGAGACGGATTAGTGAACTAGTTAAGCGGCAGTTGACGGGGGCAATTGTCAACAACCGATG
This sequence comes from Octopus rubescens, assembly GCA_027564515.1. Classification (NCBI taxonomy): domain Eukaryota; kingdom Metazoa; phylum Mollusca; class Cephalopoda; order Octopoda; family Octopodidae; genus Octopus; species Octopus rubescens. The sequence goes on from JAOPUL010003388.1 coordinate 73,036,182, forward strand.
GTGTAACACCCTGAAGTGGATGATTAGAGTAGAATCGATAGCGTTTAGCAAAGAACTAGCAATGGAAAGAAATAGATTAAAGGGAGAGTAATAAAGCAAACTAGAAAAGGCTATTAGCAAAGGAATCGCGACCGACGTGCTAGCGTCGAGAATGACCCTAAACCATTTCTTCGAGGCAAAACACTAACGCTGCGTTCTAGTGTTAGGGCCCGGGCCATCAAACACAAAGTAACTAACGTCGTCTGAGGGGCCCGAATGGTGAATACGCGCCGTGGCAACAAAACCCCAATCAAGTACTTGGCGGATTGGGATGGCACGTGCTACTTGGTTCCAAGCAGATGTTTAGGGAGGGTGATAGGTTGCCGACGGTAGAGGACTTTACTTCGTAACTGGACGGCCTACTGCAGCTCTCGGCAGCGGACGCGATATTCTGCGAGATGCCGATAGCGCCCGCGGAAATACGGGAGGCGATAAACGATTGCAAAAGTCGCAAATCACCTGGTCTGGATGGTCTGCTCTATGAATTCTATGAGTTTATGTCAGAATTGTTTGGCAACCTCTTAACAGTCGTCTACCGTATCTGACAGCAGAACGTATAAATTCCTAGTGCTGTTAGCCGGGGTGCTGAGAAAGGACGCCGACAAGGGGGACGTGCTAGGGAATTATCGGCTCATAACACTGCTAAACAAAGATTTTAGTATTTTGGCCAAGGTGTTAGCTAAAAGTGTGCCGCTTGTCGTTGATAGTCTGGTCATTTAAGCGCAAACGTGCGCAATCCTGAAAGGTGCTATCGACAACAAACTGCACCTTATGCTATACATCATAGAGAGGGCTGTGACAAAAGCTGTCTTCGTTGGGGCTCTAATCACTTTGGACCAATCCAAGGCATTAGATAGGGTCGACCATCGCTACTTGGAAGCCGTCCTGTAAGCTACTCCGTCGTCAAAGTAAACGACCACCTATTGGAACCTTTTTGCAACGCTCGCTCGGCCCGCCAGGGCTGCCCGTTGTCACGTCTTCTTGAAGTAGTGGCTCTTGACCCACGGCTGTGGAATTTGGAACAGTTAAGGGGCATCTTTGTCAAACTGGGACACGGGAGAGCACTGGCGACATACGTGGATGACATCACTGTCATGGTGTCGGACGCCTCCGAATTGGAGACGGTTGGCACCCTTTTAAAGAAATATGAGGCGGTTGTTGAGGTCAAAATCAACGCCAACACGTAATCAAGTTTTCAAAGACCTCTAGCAGTCGGGCAATGGGATCGGTGGAGATTCCGTTTTAGCAATTTATAGAGGATTAGTGGCGGGAAACTGCGACGGTGTTCTCGGGGATATTCTGGGTGTCGATGAAAATAAACTTGATTGTCTGTTCCGGAGGATATTCCGGTCAGGATCTATCATGGATAATTTTAAGATAACCTCGACCTGGCAGTGCTACCGGGAACGCTACTAGTTCCAGATAACCTATACAGGCATGGAAGTGCTGTCAGACAGGCTTGTCCGAGGTGCGCGCAGAGCGTCGAAACCGTTCACAACACACTCGTTCAGTGTCCGGGCACTGCTGACTTGCGGGGTGATGTCGAAGAGCTTCTGTCGCTTGTGGACCGGATTCGTCTATCGACTGAGTCCATGATAGTGATTGCCCCACCTCCCTCCATTAAGTGTGTAGGTAAGACAGTATTTATTTGCCTGCTGGCTGTGGCGAATGAGGTTGTCTGCTGGACGAGGTTGAAGGGCATGAGGACATATACATTCCTCTTTGGTAGAGACCTCATCGACTTTTTCAAGTTTCACTTGAAAAGGCAACTGAAGGCGGAGAGGGAGGTTCTGTCCTCGAGTGAATTTATTGAAAGGCGCGTGTAAGTTGCAAAAATGACAAGAGTGGATGCTACCGCTCTAAGTGAAGACCTGTGAGTCGGAGAAAAGGTATTGGAGAGGACACTTGCCTTTGGTATTCAGGGAGATCTTGGATGGTGGGGTTCATCGATTATTTCTAGAGATCCCCCTGTATCAGGAGGACCACATTAATATCACCATTTATTTATATACTATTGTATACTATATATATTTATTTCCTTTGTTTGTTTAATACCGTGTATACGCCATTACCATTTTTTGATCAATTCGTTATATGTAACCCCCACACTTTACGTCTCCGTTTGTATTCCCCCCCACCTTATCCAGAGCCCTAGTAGCAAATAAAAAAAAATTCTTCTTCAGAATCGTTAGCACGCCGCGAAAAAAGCTTAGAGGTATTTTTCCGACTTTACGTTCTGAGTTCAAATGCCGCCGAGGTGGAATTTGCCTTTCATCCTTCCGGGGTCGATAAAGTGAGTACTGATTACGAACTGGGGTCGATAACATCGACTACTCCCCTCTCTCAAAATTTCAAGCCTTCGTGCCTAGTATAGAAAGGATTATTATACTTACAGTAATTAAATTGTAGAGGAAATAAAGAAACGGTAAAAATTATATACGCGAATGTAACAAATATACTCACATAGACACACTCTTAATATATACACGCACACAAACACATACACGCAGATGACACACACATGCTGCACACTAATGCATATTAAAGTACATGAATGTGTGTGTGTGTGTGTGTGTGTGTGTGTGTGTGTATGTGTGTATGTGTGTGTGTGTCTGAATGTGTGCATGTATCTTTATAATATTAAATTCATTAGATACAGAACTAACCAAAGAGAAAACTCATTTCATTTCACATGATAATTAACAAATATATTCTATAATATGTTGCTTCATAACGCTTTAAATTCCAGTCATTATAACGTCTAGTTTTTAGCTCTTAGTGTATATACTATAGTGTACTCACTGGAGGTAACCTTCTTATAAAAACACTAGTTCATACGAGACGTAACTTTATGTGCGATAAAATAAACACTAAATTGGGACGCACATCGATTTCATGAATGTTGATATTTAAAATAGAACTAAGTAAGAAGAAAATAATATAAAATGTGTCGTAATTGACTCTATATTAAGTTTTACATTGACGAGATTAATGTATTTCTGTCAATTAAGGTAAATCATAGTATTTCTACTTAAATATTTTATAAGCACACACATTTTGATACTTAAAATAAAAAAAAATTACTGTCATAATTTATTATGAACTTAAACTAGTTTAAAACTTTTCAATAAATATAATTTTATTCCAGTGACGTTCCGTCGTATATTCTGTATAGCGTTGTTATAGAAATAGTTCATTTTTTCCTGCAATCAGACACATTACTCTATATGGTCGCAATGTACGAATGATGTGTTTATTTTTTGTCGAAACGGCTTCTGTTTTCTTAGCAGTATGCTTGTTTGACCAATGACATTCTTACCACAAACGCACCGTTTTCTAACGGGAATTCTATTTTAGGATATGCAAGCGGAATCTTGTAACATTTTATTCTTTTTTTTTAATATAATTCTGAACTTTCTGATGAACTAATACATATTTTTCAATTTGTTCGATGCATATATATTTTCCCAGATGACTTTTGATTGAATGATGTTACGCAATCGGCCCGTTGTTAGTCGTTTTAATATTCACATTAGCTGTAGTAGTAGTTTTAATATTGACATATGTATTTTAATTAAGTTCGATTTTCTGAAGTTCCTCTCATTTTTAACCACGATTTATTGCTGCAAAATATTTTTATGGATTATCTTTAATGCGTCGATATTTTCAGGATTATCTGTTGAAATACAATGTAAAAGTTTGTTTTGCTGCTTCCCATTCGTACATCACGAGTGGCAGTTGCTTCTGTCGTCTTTCTTCAGTTGCTAATGAATGATGGCGGATAATATCTTGCAAAGAAAATATCGTTTAGTTCCTTTTTGTCATTTAATCAAAATTTGATGCGATGATATATAGTATTTTCGCTAGACGGAACTAAATATATATCCTCATCTGTTTCAGGCAATATGTAGTAAAAAGAAAACAAAAATAATCGTGGCTTTTGTTTTATTATATAATAACGCGTGTATCCTATTCATGTTTTTATATGTAATCACTATGGCTAAGTTTATTTATGTTTGAAATTCATAGTAAAACGGATGCAATTGATAATTTTCATTATGAGTCAATTAAATATGGAAAATATATCCACAGCTTCTCCCACCAGAATACAAAAATCAACCAAATATCTATTCAAGTTCAAGTATTTATAAAATGTATAAAATATAATGATATTTCCTTCCTTTACTCATGAAAAAACGAACATAAGATCTCCACTTCACTCATAACAACATAAGATCTCCACTTCACACGGTTATGACAGCTTGCACGTGACATCTAATTATTCGAATAATTCACGCTGTCGATATTCAGAATGTATACGAACTGGCACTCCATATGAATGGTGATCAATCATTGCGAACGTAGAACTCGAATGACTAGATCGCACTGTGAGCTACTTACAAATGATAACTATCAATAACTCGCGAACAGTTTTATGTTTGGACTTATCGTCTATAGCTGTGGACAGCATATGCATACATGTACGTTTCTATGTTCTTTATGGGATTTTTAGATGCCAAGTGAGCAAGAAACGGTTTTCTAAATTAGATAATTGGAATTCCTACATCAACAGGGTATTTGTGCAAGTTTGCTTGTATGTGTTGAAGTGAGTTCATATGCGCATCTGAATCGGTTGTTTTGTGCATGTATATTCATACATACATTTGCATGTCTACACATGTGCATACTTACTGATATGCTAATATTTTGGAAAGCTTTACATAATCAGGCGGTGTCATTAATGGCTTCTAACTGTTGTTTTCTACGTAGCTACCCTTTCTGAATTTAAGAACCTTATTTTCTCAAGATCGGGGCTCATGCAGTTTATTACATATCCTAGCGTCTCAATAATTAGCAGTATAATTCTGAATTAGTAATCATTGTGGAATAGTGGTAGATATATGTATAGGGTATCTCAGAATGTTGTAGCAATGATTTCAAATGATCTTGAACATTTTTGGAAACGGCAATTATATTTTCGATTGTGTACAGCGATTTCTATATGTTTCAGGTTTAAATGATTATAGTTTTGTTTGTCTATAATAATTTTGTAAACAAGTATGATGTCTCAATTTAAACGGGGTCAAAGTGTTGCGTATAATGTTTGACAGCGCAAGCAAATTCCAGGACATAAAGGAATTTCGCATCAAACCTACGATGATACTGTGAGGAAGAGAGTTCACAGGAATCCTTGTCGAATCATTTGAAACACGGCCAGATAATATATTTCAAAATCTTCAATGCACAGTATTACCAAAGAAGATCTCAGTCTAAAAGATTGCAAAATTACTCAGACAAGTAACTTCAGCAGATTCGGAGAGAAAAAATGACTCAACAAGGGGAAAAAGATGTTAGCGGAGATGAACAGTGCCACAAACAAAAATCTTTATTTGGAGTGACGAGAAGATCTTCACCGTGGAAGCTGTTAGGAACAAATATAACGACAGGTTGTACGTTGCTGATGCTCACGATTTGCCTGAGGGGTGCCGAACACATTTTCGTCGTCAACTGGGGATATAGTGTAGGATGCTGTAGCATCTGATGGATCCAAGTTTATTTTGATGGTTATTTACCAGAGTGTTAATGTGAATAACACAGTTAACGTCAAAATGTTGGTAGAAAACGTGTTGCCTTGGTTAAATGAAACAGTTGGAAACAGGTAAGAGATCTTCACTCAGGAGGGTGCCCCTGCCCACACCTCGAGTTTTACGCAAAACTCGTGCAGAGACCATTTTTGCAGTTGTGGGGCGAGAATTATTGTCCTCCCCTAAGCCCAGACATCAACCCAATGTACTTTTTTTCTTCTGGTCTATATTAGAGAGTAATGTCTCAGCTATCACCTACTCAAGTTTGGTGGATCTGAATGAAGCTCTTTTTACTGTGAGGAGTAAATTTGACGCAGCTGTGGTGCTGTTGCAGTTCAGTAACCACTCGTTTGCAGGCCATAATCAATGCAAGATGCGATTACTTTGGCGTCTGAATCATGTATTAGATAGATAACATATAGGTCTTATAATTCAGGAGGTGTGATATCCCTCTCTTAAGTAATCACAAAAATATGATGGGTAACTCTTTCTAGGCACCTTGTATATGTTTATGAATATGCATATTCATAACAGATGGTGTATCAAACACGCTCGCTGAGCCATACATCAGCATCACTACTATGCATATATTATTTAACGAATAACAGTTCTACATACTGCATAACAGTTCTACATACTGCATTCCGAATGTGATTTGAATTTTAGTGAACTGGCAGGTGTTAAAAAGTTCATTTTATGCCTTTTTCAATACCATCTGCATGGGACTACCCGGCATAGTTAACAGGTTGAATAAATGTCTACATATTTCTAGTCCCAGCTAATGTCTGATTGAAGTAAATATAGGCCCACTTTCATTATAGAAAACCCTTTTCTTGTCTTGCGTAACCCTCATTGGACAGCTCATTTGAAACAGTAGAAAACACTCACACTGGATACATCCCAATATATGTATAAACACACACACACACACGCACACACACACACACACACACAT
>JAOPUL010003388.1:73295444-73306627 GCA_027564515.1 Octopus rubescens
GCTGTAGAAACCAAGCCAAAAAATAGACTGGAGTCTGGTGCAGCTCCCCAGCTTGCCAGTTTCCAGTCAAACTGTCTTACCCATGCTTGCATGGAAAAACAGACGTTAAATGATGATGATGATGATGATGATACTACTACTAACTTGTTACCAGTTCAAATATGCTTGAGGCATATTCAAACCTGTAAGAAAGCCATTGACTGTATTTTGTCATGGAGAAAATTTCTTGCTATAGACAGATAGGTGTAAACATGTTTCCTTTTCCAGTCTCTGGTACTGAAGAGGAAATAACCACTCTGAAATGCATGCATCCAACAGTCTGGTTAGGGGAGCACTGTGAACTGACTTGGTGTGTTTACAACTATCTGTCTATTGCAAGAAACTTTCTCCATGATAAAATACAGTGAATTACTTTTTTTACAATTTTGAATACATCTCAAGCATAGTTGAACTGAAAACAAGTTAGTATTTATACACATCACTGCTTAGCACTTCAATTCCATATTATATATACAGTAGTATATATTTATAATGTATATCATCATCACTATCATTTTAACATCCACTTTTCTATGCTTACATGGATAAGGCAGATTTTATTGAGGCAGATTTTCTATGGTTTGATGCCCTTCCTGTTGCCAACCCTCACCAATGTCCAAGCAAAGTAATATTTCCCTTTGGCTTGATATATTTTCGCAAAATATTGGAAACCAATGACACTGTTTGTATGACAGTGTCACTCATTTACAACTATCATGTGATATCAAGACAAGACAAGAACACACACACACACACACACACACAGGTGATCAGGGACAGTAGCAGGAATATAATATGAAGTGTAGAGGGATAAGTGACATCATTTACAGCACCTGAGTGAGTAATACCTCAGAAGATTGATGGAGGTTTGGGTGTTAAAAGATAAATAGTTGAGATGGCCAGGTATTCTCATGCATAGCAAATTACCATTTATCTTGATCCCCCTCCAGCTTCTCCGAAAGGTTCAACATCTTGAGGTCAGTCTTCACCACTTTATCCCATGTATCTTGAGCCTTCCTCTTCCACAGGCTCTTTCCATGTTTAAACATCTAGTTTAAATATCTGAAGGTCAATTTTTTTAGATAGCTGCCTGCAGTCTCCTCTCCTGGTTACCACATCTGATGCCTCTTATGTCCAATTTTTCTCTTGATACAGTGAACTTTGTCATATGTGCACACTCTCATTGCACCTTCATTAGAGTATGTTAACTTCATTTCTTTCTAGTCTTCACACATCCTCTACTTTCACTACCATGCAGGATTGCTGTTCTTACACAGGTATCATACAATTTGCCTTTCACACTGAGAGAGAGGTATTTTGTTACTAAGAAGTAATAGTTCTCTGAATTTTCTTCAGCCAGTTCTTACTCAGGCAACTATACTTTTAGTACATCACCACCACCACCCTTTCCACTGCTAATTATGTCACCTAGGTAACAGAAACTATCTACTACATCTGAGGATCCTCCTGGGCATTCTAGAAAATCTATTCCCCATGTGCTTGTAGTGTTTATTGCAACTATGCATCAGCCACAAACAAAGTCTTTCTCTGTTAACCTTCCTGTAATTTCACTGCACCTCTTATGTGTCCATAGTTTCCACTGAATATGGAATTTCTTATAACTTATTCATACTGATTATTTAGCAAATTCTATGTAACAAGTGGCTGACATTTGCTGTTGTTAATAGAAGTTTGTTGTTATTTAAAAGAAATTAATTATGGTAAGAGTGGATAGGGTCTATAATCTTTACATCCACTTTACAGACTAATGGGATTAATGTGACATAAGTGATGAAAGTGAAATGAAATGACCACAACTGATCATCAAATCCAGATCACAAATCTTTTTTTTGTTTTTTGAGTTTATTTCTTGATAATTTTCTTGATCCATCCTGAAGTTACAGAACAGATGTGAGAACACACACACCTGTGACTTCATGTAACTGATGTGTATTCCATAACTGTAAGATGCTGCAGTGTCCTGGCACCAGAATTCCTTCATATCACTGCCATGTATCAAACAAAATTTTGGTCAAACCTCCACCTATAGTCAAGTGTGTGTATGGTTAAGAACCTTGTTTCCCATCTATGTGATCTTGGATTCTGCTAAGATGTATTTCCTGAAATGTGGACATCAAGAAATATCTCACTCCTGGTATTTATATAGTCACTGGAAGTTCTTAAGCTTTTTAAAAGATACAGTTTTTCAAGGATCTTCCATTTGATGTTGTAGCTGGCATTCTCATCCTTAAGTTTCTAAATTAATGACAAGATTAATGTCTCTTCCTTTCTAAGACCAAACCTCAAAGTTAATAAACCAGATATTGTTGTAAAAGACTAAAATAATAAAATCTATTTATTGATTGATATGAGTATCCCTTGTGATCATAATATTGTGGCAAAAGAATTTGACAAGCTCAGAAAATATAAATATTTACTCATTGAAATGAAAAAAATGTAGCATCTCAAGGTGATTAAAATACCAGTGATTGTCGGAGCACTAGGAATGATAAAAAAAGGATCTAAAAATTTTGTGGCTTACCACCCCTGCATATTGAGAAGAGCATTGTTGTTGTGAGAATGATAAGCTACCATGTAAATAATTTATAACTTTATTTGATTTTGTAAATGAACAATCTGGTGTGTTTATTTTAATGGCCAATCAATGTATACAGTGAGTGTCTTTGTCCTAGATGTCGGGAAGACACTCAGCAAAAAATGGGAACAAAATTGAAGGAAGAAGAAAAACTCATAATAATAACAATAATATATATATTTAATGGTGACACATTAAAAATATTTGTGCCGGTGACACGTTAAAGGCAACCAATACACTCTCTGGAGTGATTGGTGTTAGGAAGGGCATCCAACCATAGAAACCATGGCAAAAGGGACTGGTTTCTGGCTTGCCAGTCTCCAGTCAAACCATCCAACCCATGCCAGCATGGAAAACGGATGCTAAATGCTGCTGCTGCTGATGATATATATGATGGGCTTCTTTCAGTTTCCATCTACCAAATCTACTCACAAGGCTTTGATTGGCCTGAGGCTATAGTAGAAGACACTTGCCCAAGGTACCATGCAGTGGTACTGAACCTGGAACTATGTGTTAGGGAAGCAAGTTTTTTACCACATAGCCACACCTGCACCTATATATGTGTGTTTTTAACATACCTTGCTCTCTGCAAGGTATGTTAAAAGGTTAGTCGGGAAAGAATCCGAGTGTAAGAGATTTTCTTATGTTGCACAGTGAGAATGAGAGGTATAAAGTATTTTGATTTCCAAGACATTGTATTCTTATGAATTCTTATGAAACCGAATATATGTAAGGTGAAGAGTGTTCACAACACTTATATGCCTGCCCTTAATAACATGGGAATGAAACATCATGGAAGTGTCATATTAAGAGAGTATTGAATGGAAATAGAAGAAACTTGACCCAAGGAGAAAAGGAGCTGAATAAAAGGTGACAGTTATAGGTATTAGCAGAAGCATTGTTAGACAGGCAGTTAAGGATATGAAATCAGGGAAAACTGCAGGTCATTGAAATGATATTTGCTGAAATGTGGGAAGCACTATGTTATATAGGTGCTATTGTAGTTATTCAAGTAGTAATAGTCGTAGTAGTAGTGGTGGTGGTGGTGGTGGCAGTGGTGGCAGTGGCGGTGATGGTGGGGGGAGAGTTAAATTCACCCACCTGCCCATGCCTACATTAGCTCTGTTCAAACAGATCTATGGTTAAAAATATTTCTGACATTTTCAAACAAATTTGATGGTTTAAATTAGAAGAAAGAGGTTGCACCCATGATCTTTATAGTTCCTGTTGACTGGTGAGAGATTTATGTTCCTGATGTTCATCTTGAACAACTACAAGGATAAAAACAAAAAATACACATGGGAGAAATTCCAGTGGACACATGTTCCAACAAAAAAAAAAAACTGAGAAAAATGGTTACAAGAAGGCCTGAGGAAGGGGGAAATGATATGGGTGATGAGAGGAGGAAAGATGACGAATTTGATACACAGTAAGCTAGTAGCAGCAGCAGTAGTAGTTGTAGTAGTAGTAGTAGTATTGGTGGCGGTGGTAGTGGTGGTGGTGGCAGCAGCGTAGGGAGCAGCAATGGCGTCGGTGATGCTGCTAGTAGTAGTAGTAGTAGTAGTAGTAGTAAATGAAATATTGAAGAAACAGTGCCTCTGTGGACCAGAGGGTGAATCCATTGGTGGATGACTTCATGTCAATCTGTCAAGTGGCTATATTCATTATTATTTTTGAGAGGCTGAAGTATATAGGATGTTTACATATGTGAGTAGCTACACTCTCCCAGATATGGTAGCAATATTTCCTTGTGGGTTTCATTTGAGCTTTGTAATGAGTTAGCAACTGCTGAGGGTAAAATATTTTCTGGCCCTGAAGAAAGCTTATCTTTGTAATGAACATCCTATCCTTAATAATTTTGCAGGGAAATATTAGATCTGTTTAATGAGTACTTCCTTACTTTTAAGATAGCAAAGTGGGATTTTATGGAGACTCATACACGTTTTTTTGCAAGTCAAATATAGAGTTCAAGGGATCCTTGTTAGCTATAGTCATTTTGTAAATCAAAAAAATTGTAATGTAATCGATTGGTGTGGTAGTAAACTATAATAAGAATAAAGAATAAGTATTGGAGATAAATACCAGGTTGAGTCAAAAGATTTTTGTATTTCAAGCTTTAATTAATTGTTCAAACAAATTACATACGTAAAGCGTTTATTCATCAAAATATATCCTATCATATTTTATTGTCTGTTGCCATTGTTGTGCCAGAAGCTCAATTCCACATTTATACCATTTTGTAGGCTTAGAGGTAAAAAAAACTCCCTGCACCCATATTTTCTATTTCATCTGCGTTGTTGAACCTTTGTCCATGCAGGAAATGAGTCATGGCTCGGAAAAGGTGGTAATCTGATGGTGCAAGGTCTGCACTGTAGGCTGGGTACGGCAGCACTTCCAGCCCCTCAAGTTCCTCAAATTTGCACTTGGTCACATTGCAGTATGTGCTTGAGCATTGCCATGCTATAGGAGTGTAGATCTTCAACTGACCAACACCAGATAGTGGGCTTTCAAAGCATCATATACTCACTGCAGTTGTTGAGCATAAAGGTTAGTGTTCATAGCATGCCCATCTGGGACAAGCTCAAAGTGCAAGACCTCTTCAAAATTCCACCCAGCATGCAACATGACCTTCTGTCCAAGCCACCCTTGTTTGTCAAGAGGTTATGAAGCCTGGTTGGAATGAAGCCACTGATTTCTCTTATTAGGATTATGAAAATATATCCATTTTTCATCCCCAGTTAAAATTCAACACTAAAATGGGCATCCTAAGGATGCACATCGCTGAGCCTGGTAATTGATCAGTTCATGAGAAACTTCTTGACAGCGTCTGTTCACAAGGTCGAGCTTATGGAGGTGTCGATTGTTGGTGCTTTGTGAAGGACCAAGTTCTGCCAACAATGTACAAGTGCTTGTGCTTGACTATTGTTCAACTATTTCAAGCAAAATACTTCCACAGCAGAAGGTCTACCTGACCTTGATTTGTCTTTGAGGCTGGTATCACCTTCCTTGAAACTAGTTTTGTGTCACACATTCGTTAACATCAATAATTTCTTCTGCTGCTGCCTTTACACTCAGTCCTTCTTTTGTTTTCCACAGGTATCATAAAATGTCTCTAATTGCAATTTTTTCACCACTCATTAACAAAGCTGTAAAATAAAGAATAAACAATTAATGTTCATATGTTATATATGAAAATAAAGAATAAACAATTCAGCAATGATTGGACAACAAGTTGTATCAAATTAATGATATAACATGGAGATACAAGTTGCCAAAAATCATCAGTGAAAATCCGAAAAAATCTTTTGACAACCTGCTAATTACAAAGGTGAAAAACTGATGGATCTAGTTTTAAAAGTAATTGAGTGAATCTAAGCAATGTTAGTACATGATAGAGTTAGTTTACATACGATTCAGTTTTTTTGTTTTTTTTCCAAATCATGGAAACAAAAACATTCTTAATGAGTCAACTGCAAAAGATATTCTTAGTTAAGAACAGATGACACATATTTACATCCTTTGGCTTAGAAAATTCCTTTAATGGGATCCCAAACTTTCTACTTTAGGAACTACAAAACATCAATGTACAGTTCAATGCTTCAGAAGATCGGTTCAAACCATGTACGAGAATTTTGTGAATAAATTAAGGACCGGTAAGATTTGAGATTGTTGGGTCTCAGAGACAGACAAGATTATAATTGGTTGACCATTGTGATGACATGTTGTAGTGGACATGCATCAAAACAATGCATAAAAAAGCAATTGATATAACACGGTGAGAGTGCCATGATAAAATACACCCTGTATGCTCTATAAAGTGGTTGGGAAACAAAGACAAGGTAGAATGGAAAGAACTCTTTTGACATGCCAAGAGCCAGATAACATCTCTAACATTCGTGCTATTATAAAGTATACCCAGTATACACTATAAAAGGGTTGGCTACAGGAAACCAATCATTTCATAGTAGAGAAACTTGTGATAAAAATGGATAAGTGACACATGGTCCATGTCCCACCTAAACAGCAGCTATTCCAAAATGCAAATGCAATAGTCAGTGATGATCTGTCCAGCCCATGCCAGCATCATCATCATCATCATCATTTAACGTCCGTTTTCCATGCTAGCATGGGTGGGACAGTACCACAGGAACTGGCCAAACCGGAGCCTGCACCAGACTCCTGTAGTTTTATTTTGGCAGGATTTTACAGCTGGATGCCCTTCCTAACACCAACCACTTCACAGCATAGAACAGAAAATATAAAGAAATGATTTTCAAGTGATTTTGCTCATGAAGCAAGATATTCTAAATTGAATATAAAGCATTACATCACATATATATATATCATCATCATCATCATCATCTTCTTTTAACGTCCGTTCTTCCATGCTAGCATAGGTTGGACAGCTTGACCGGAGCTAGCGACCCGGGGGGCTACACCATGTTCCAGTCTGATTTGGCTTAGTTTCTATGGCTGGATGCCCTTCCTATCGTCAACCACATTACAGTGTGTACTGGGTGCTTTTAACGTGTCACTGGCACTGGACTCTCGACGCTGATGCTTTTACGTGGCACTGACATGAGCACTTTTATGTGGCACCCAACAGGCGAATGGTAGACAGATAGACATATTGAGCCAGGACAAATGAGACATAGACAAGACAGAACTAGGAATAAATAGGCTGGAGTTAGGTAGGGGGAACCTTCATACAGCAAGGCAGGGTGGGACTCACATCTGAGGACACATATAACGGGGTAAAATGGGAACTTGTGGGGTAGATTGAGAAGTTGCGAGGTAGAGTGGGAACTCACTTCTAAGGACACATACAGCGAAGTAGAGTGGGAACTCGCATCGAAGGACACCTTCAGCGAGGTTCTCACACAACACAGCAAGCGGCCGCACCGAGAGTCCTGTTGCTATGAAGTGGCCACATTGAGAGTCCTGTTGCTAAGAAGTGGCTGCATTGAGACGTCCATGTTGCTATGAAGCAGACGGGTCGTGAGAGCAAAGCCTTCTGGCAATACAAGGTGCCAGAGATGCAAACTACGATTCTCAATTATGGGATAGATCTGAGACTACGCTTATATAAATATATATATACCTACCTTCTTACACCCCACCTTCTTACAATCCCCCCACCCTCATACCCCCATTCACACCACCACTCCCACACCACACCAATCCATACACACTACACATACACCAAGACGTGTCTAAGACTTGTCAATGTCACTTCACCCCTACCCACCTCTCTTCCATGTTATCCTCACCCCTACACCCCACCCCACCACTCCACACACACTAGCATTGAACACTTCCCAGCACCCACATCACACACCCACACCCTATCTTCACCGTCATAATACATACTACTATATGAACAATCACACGTTACAGAAACACACACTTACGCACACACACACGTACACACACTTACACACACACACCTACACACCCAGACACTGTCCCCTATTCATACACACCATTCTCACATACACTCACACGCACGCACACCTTCAATTAGGATCACTGTCACTTGATTATCTCCCCTACTTCAAACATCTCTTTTTCTAACCAGATGCCGCCATGATTGATTGCTAATCTAACAGCACTTTTTCATTCTCTCTGTTTTTTTCTCCTAATGTTCCCTAATTTCTTTCTGTTGAAGAGCGAAAGGCTCGAAATGTAAAAGACTCTTTCTTTTTTTCCTATTCCCAAGTGTCAAACTAATACAGCTACTTGTTACACATGTCTTCGTCTTCTTGGTTTTTATTTTCTGTAAATTTCATCTATATATATACATACATATACATCATATATATATATATATATATATATATATATAAAATAAGTAATGAACAGTAAAAAACAACAACAGTTAAGAGGACGCACATGTAGCGTGTATTGGATTCATATTTGGATGGAAAAAAAGAAGGAAAAACAGTATATTTAACGTTTCGGGCATAGCCCTTCATCGAAAGAGCAGAGGGAAGAATCCAGTGGAAAGGAGTAGGTTGAGGAACGCACGTGTGGATCACATGGTGAAAAGATGGCGATTGTGGAAGAGATAGTGGGCGCAATTTGGTGTTCAAACGCAGAAGAGTTAGTGTGGTCAAGGCGTGTTACTGTGTGTGCGTGTGTAGTCGGTAACTTTGGGCAACAGTGCGTGGATCGCCGTGTATGTGTCTATGCATGTCTGTGTGTGTGTTTGTCTATGCATATGTATGTGTGTGTGTTTGTATATTTATGTCACCACGTGCATGTGTGTGTTTGTCTATGCGTGTGCATGTGTGTGTTTGTCTATGCGTTTGTATGTGTGTGTGTGTTTGCCTATGCATGTGTGTGTGTTTACTTATGCGTGTGTGTGTTTGCCTGTGCGCATGTGTGTGTTTATGTCACCGCATGTCTGTGTGTGTAAGTGTGTGTATGAAGGGTTTTGCTTGTGTAAATAAAAGTAGAAATGAAAAGCGGAATTACAAGCAAAGGAATTAAGTGGGTAAATGGAGGAAAACATAGACGTTTGAAAATAAGAATTAGGTGGAACCATAGACCTAAAAATTAAGAAGAATTGGGAGTCAAGTTATTAAACTTAAAATTTAAAATTAGAAATTAAAAATTAAAGATCATAAATCCCAAATCCTCGAAATCTTCAAAACCTTCAAATTCTTCAAAATTTAGAATACAAAACACAAAATCCCCAAAATTTAAAATTTAAACCAAAAAAAATCTTTTTTTTCTTAAAATAGGAATTGAAAAAAATTTCTTTTGAAAATTCAAAGATCGAAGATCAAAAGATCCGATGATTCAAAGGTCAAAAGTCAAAAACAGGAAATTGAAGATTAAAAATGGAATAGAAATCAAAGGAATCAAGGGATAACAATAAAAATAAAAGTTAAAAAGAAATAAATGTCAAATGTATAAAGAGGGTGTGTGAGTTTGTGGGTATGTGGGTATGTAAGTATGTTGGTAGGTGAGTATGTAGGTATATTTGTATTTGATTTTTGGTATGTTCTTTAAATGCTTGTATATGGAGGAAATTATAAAAAGAAAGAGGTAGAGTTCAAACCCAAAGGTGTCTGGGTTTGTAGGGAGAAAATGTACTGCTGTACCAGTTGCAATCTGGTGTTAGTGGATCCACGGTGCAGGGCCAGGCCGAAGACAGTGAGGTGTGAGCTGGAATGACCAGCAGAGCAAAAATGGCGGGCAACGGGGGTGTTTTTCCGTAAACGTATGTCCCGAAGGTGCTCCGTGAATCGGTCAGCTAGCTGGCGTCCTGACTGACCAATGTACAGAGAGTTACAGAGGGCGCGTTGGATGCAGTAAACTAGGTTGTAGGAGATGCAGGTGAAGGAGTCCTGGATGTGGTGAGTATTTTGGTTGGTTCCAGTGAGGGAGGTGATGTTAGTGATGAAGGGGCAGGTATGGCAACGGGGTCTGGAGCAAGGGAAGGATCCAGGATGGGTAAAAGTGGAGCGAAGGGAGATAGCTATAAACCAGTTAGTCGCATAGGTTGCGGGCACGTTTAAAGGAGGGAAAAGGTGGGTTAGGGAAAACGGGGAGGGTAGAAGGATTGGATTGGAGATGACGGAAGGCTCGCAGGATTTTTCGGCAAAGTGGTTGGGTGGAGGGGTGGATAAGGAAGGGAAAAGGGATGCTGTTGGGGGGGGGGGGCAGAGGGCGGACGTGCGATCCACTTGGCGGGAGCGGGAAAGGGATGACTGGACCAGGGTGGTAGTGTATCCACGGCGAGTGAACAGGTGGGCCAGGTATTGGGACTGAGTCGCAAAATCTAGGTCTCGGCTGCACAGACATCGGAGACGGAGGAATTAGGAGTAGGGGATGGCCCGTTTGGTGTGGGATGGTTGGGAGGAGGAAAAGTTGAGGTAGAGGTGGGAGTCGCTAGCTTTGAAGAAGGCGGAAGTGGTGAGAGAGTGGGCGAGGAGATTAATGGAGAGAGAGATGTCGAGGAAGTTGACAGAAATATCAGAGATGACGGAGGTGAACTCGTGGGAAGGATGAAAGGTGGAAACGAAAGAGATAACGTTGGTGAGTTGCTCGCGGGAGAGGGAGGTAGCGCCTACACAATCGTCAATGCACCGACCGTATAGTTCTGGGGTCGGCCCGAAGAACTGAGAGAAGATCTGGGCCTCCACATGCTCAACGAATAGGTTGGCAAAGTTGGGGCCCATTCTCGTCCCCATGGCGACGACATATATATCTGCTGGAAAACCTCACCCGCAAACGTGAAGCTGTTAAGGGTTAGAACGTGTTCAGCTAGGCGGAGAAGTGTAGAGGTACTGGGTGTGGGGTCGGAGCGACGGTTAAGGAAGTATCGGAGGGCTAAGAAGCCGTCATTGTGGGGGATGACGGTGTATAGGGATTATGTTTGTTGTTTTACTCTTCTTCTCTTAGCCTTACTGACGAGACACACATTGCGTTTTATTATATGTAAGATTATTATTATTATTAGTAAGGCGGCGAGCTGGCAGAATCGTTAGCACGCCGGGCAAAATGCTTAGCGGCATTTAGTCCGTCTGTACGTTCTGAG
>JAOPUL010003388.1:73545552-73557052 GCA_027564515.1 Octopus rubescens
GAGGCCTACGTGATTTGTGTCTGAACTGTCAAATTAAAATAACAAAGTGATTAAGGAGACACACCAGAGGCCAAATGAAAGAATAATTTTCAAAGCTATTCTTAATGGACACTTGAATGAACAGAAAGGTTGTAGACTACATTCCTTGAAGCAACAGTAGTGGATTGATGTTTATGCATTGTTTTAAACATGTGGTAGCTGCATGGTTAAGTCACTGGATTAATGTGTCATAGGTCATGTTATCAGAATTTTCAGTGATATTAAGGTATGCCCTTCATTACGATCTTAGTTTCCTTGCATTCATCAATTCTGCTCAAAGTATGAACAAACTTCACTACATGAGTAAGTGATTAACAGTTAGTGTGGGAATTAGCATTTTTATTAGAAGAGGCAAGGTGTAAAATAATTGGTTTACAATTTTGGCACAAAGCCAGCAAGTTTTCGTGGAGGAGGTAAGTTGATTACATTGATCCCAGTGCTCAACTGGTACTTATTTAATCAACCCCTAAAGGATGAAAGGCAAAGTCAACCTCGGCAGAACTTGAACTCAGAACATTAAGATGGACGAAATGCCACTAAGCATTTTGTCCAGCATGCTAACGATTCTGCCAACTCGCTGCCTTAGCCCTTTAGCATTCAAACCAGCCATATCCGGCCAAAACATTCAACCTGTTTTATGTTCAAATTGGCCAGATCTGGCCTCTCACACAAACCCTACAATATCATTCTAAAAATTAACAGTTACCTCATCAAAATCTCAAAGCTACAAGATAATGCGTGATTAATTCAAAACAATGTGAATAAAAAAGGGTTAAGGTGTAAAATAATTTAAATAAAATAATAATTAATTGATTAATGCATTATATATTACTAAATAGTTCAAATAACAGAATGTTCATGATATTAATCCTATGCATGGCATCTTATAACCTTAGACAAAATAGAACCTTTGTAGTCAACTAAACCTAAAAGTAAAGACCACATACAGTTTATTGTAGAGTATTATTATTCTAGTCTCACTTTTCTTGAACTTGAATATCTGTTTGTTGTTGCATATAAAAAATTTAAGTTTTTTGCATATTGTTTGGGGAATAGATTTTACAGTTGAATACTTTTCATCTGTAAAATTAAAAAGACTAAGTCACACAAAGTTAGGAACTTTCCTTGCAACCCAAGCCTTAAGTGCAAAAAAAGTAATTGAAAAGGAAAATATGGTTCAAATATCAAAAATATATAGAAATAATAATTACTCATGAAACTATACTTGAACCATACAGGCATGCCTACACCAATCAAAACTATCCTGCCCATCACCATCGTATGTTCTTCACTACTTCATTTCTGAAGCCTAACTTCTATAGTGTGATCTTATCAATTGACTGAGGCCTACGTGATTTGTGTCTGAACTGTCAAATTAAAATAACAAAGTGATTAAGGAGACACACCAGAGGCCAAATGGGAGAATAATTTTCAAAGCTATCAATTAAATGGGTACTTGATGGAACAGAAAGGTTGTAGACTACATTCCTTGAAGCAACAGTATTGGATTGATGTTTATGCATTGTTTTAAACATATGGTGGTTGCATGGTTAAGTCACTGGATTAATGTGTCATAGGCCAAGTAATCAGAATTTTCCGTGATATTAAGGTGTGCTCTTCGTCAAGACATTATTCAAGGAATATATTTAAAGAGAAGTATGAATGATTTCAAGTAGAGAATAGCATATGTCCATGGCATACTAGTGATACTATGTATTGATTTTAAATTTTTGGAACAAGGCCAGCAATTTTGGGGGAGGACATAAGTCAATTACATCGACCCCAGTGTTCAACTGGTATTTACTTTATTGACCTCGAAAGGATGAAAGGCAAATTCAACCTCAGCAGAATTTGAACTCAAAATGTAAGGACGGACGAAATGCCACTAAGCATTTTGCCCAGTGTGCTAACGATTCTGCCAGCTTGCTACCTTAGTGATAGGATATATTATTTAGCAAATTAAAGATTAAAGGTGGATAGTATCATATAATACAGCATTAAAATAGAGATTCTAACATAGGCAAATGCAATAAAGTTGTGGAGGGAAAGCTGATAATATTAACCCCAGTAATTGACTGGTACTTATTATATTGACACCCAAGAAGATGAAAGATAAAGCTGCACATAGAAGATCATAGCTAAATACCTTCCACTCTACCTACTTTACCAATCTGCTTACTAATACAACATTATAATAGGCTGAAGAATTAAAGAAAAATAATCAATATTTGGTAAATTCTGAAATAATATTACAATAGTACTATTGTAATATTACACAGTAGTATAAATAAACATCAATGATTCTCCGCTTAATGACATTAGTTTATTTATAATGTTTTCACAATAAAATGAAGAAAAGCTATTATTAGTAATTGTAGCATTTATAAAGACCCCCTTTGGTCAGGATGACCATGGGATTGCATCTAGAAAGTTCCCATTCGAGGCACAAATCTAGGCAAGGTTGTTTGACCAATAGTTGCCCATGCATACTAATCTCCCCTCTCCATGTCATCAATGTTGTCCAAGGGAAAGGCAAAGCCCAATACAGCTCAGCACCAGTGACGTCACAACTCATTTCTACAGCTTAGTGAACTAGAGCAACATGAAATAAAGTGTCTTGCTCAAGAACACAACACACAGCTTGGTCCGAGAATTGAACTCACAACCTCACGATTGCCTGATGCTCTAACCATTGAGCCATATGCCTTCAGGAATCAATTAAATATAAGTAAGAACAAGAGACTTAACTTTTACTTTAAAACATCTAATAATCCTGACATTTCAACCAAAAGTAACTTTAATCATAGGTGAAGTGAGCAAAAGAAACATCTTACTTTGTCAGTGTACTTTGTCTAATTAATTGCACACTTAGATAAATACCTTTAGTTTATGTAATTGTTAACGTCCACTGAGGTTATTTCTCACACTACTAATTTATAGACATAATGCTTATAATAAAATTATTCTATATGAAACAAAAAGCCAAACAAAGAAATACAAGAATATAATTAATACTTTTGGCTCATCAAATACTCTTTAGAATGCAATAAAATACTTCACATGAAACTAATGGGCAAATGATTAATTGACTATTCAATAGAGAAAATCTGAAATAATAATAATACATATTTATTGAGACAGAGACACATACACTGAATATGTAAATACTCATCTGCACTAAAATCAACATGAAAACATAGTGTATGTATATTTTCTATTGAGGGTAGGGGACATTATACGAGGTCTGATCAAAAAGTATCAGGACTAGTACTATAAAAAGGAAACTACAACACATATCAATTCAGCATATAATCTCCTTCAAAGTAGCCCTCTTCTGAAGCTGCACACTTTATCCAGCACCGTTTCCATTGATGGAGGCATTCCTGGAATTCCTTTTCTGGGATAGCAAGCAGCTGTTTCATTACATTCTCTTGGATTTCCTCGACATCTTGAAATCTTGTTTCTTTCAAGTGGGATTTGATTTTTGGAAAGATTTTTGGCCATAACAACCTTAAAGTTGTGTCTCTTTCCACACACACACACACACACACACACACACACACACACACACACACACACACACACCCATACAAACACACACACATACACACAAACACACACACACATGCACACACACACACACTCACACAAACACATACACACAAACACACACACACATGCACACAAACACACACACAAACACACACACAAACGCACACACATATACACACAAACACACACACATGCACACAAACACACACACACATGCACACAAACACACACACATTTTCTCTGCCATGGTCACTAATGGAACCTCTGAAGTGTGGTGAGGTGACCACACTCCATACATTTTACTTCTAAGCACTGCTATACACAACGGACGTGGGTAAGAACATTATATCTTAATGTGCATGTGCAACAGAGTTCAAGGTCAATCTGTGCCTAGCAGTTTCACTCTGCATACTTTAGCTCCATTACAATAGCAACAGTCTTGATACTTTTTGATCATGCCTTGCATACATGAAAAGGGGCATGAATTCACAAACATGAGCAAGTAGACATTGGCATGGTCATGGGGGCTAAAATGTTTCCTTCAGGGCAATATGGTTTCAGGTTTGGCACCGATACCATATGAGTAAAATTTGGTACACAGAGACTGTGGATATATATTGGAAGAAGCTAAAGGTAGGAGGGATATAGTTTATTGATACATATACACCAATATTCTAAGCACCAACATTTCATCATAACATTGACAAAACACAATGATGTAGCAAAGAGCTTATTCATTTAAGCTGATTAGCTAATTAAAACCAGATTATTTCTATAATAAATTTTCCCCATTCTATCAAAGATATTAATGAGTATAATATGAACATAAAGCATTTCACTATTGGTCTCAATGTTCTGAAAATTTCCTTTATATTTGTTAATTTCTTCTATCATATCTATTCAGCTGGTTTTTCTTTCAGTTCCAGTGGAAACAGTTTTCTATATCATATGCATTTCTTTTCAGCATCCTTTTGTTCTAGAAAGGTCATTTTTAAAATTCTTTTCCTTGTTACAGAAGTGCTTTTTCCCATAATGATATCTTGATCGATTGCTATACACTTCCTCACAAGTTAAGACCCTTCTCATCTCAATGTATTGAACATCTAATACTCTGCATCTGTCCCAGTTAAGTACACCTATTGTATAGCTTTCATCCAATCCCCTTAACATGGCTCACTACCATCATTTTTCTTCTAATCCTTCCAAATGTGTCAATTATCTCATATTGTGTTATCTAATGTAACAATATCCCTTTTTTGACATTGTTTTTTTTCTCTTTTCGTTTTTCTTTGCAGATAACTTTCCAACAGGGAACAAGGCAAGATCATTAGTGACTGAAGAAAATAATTCTTTCAAACAAGTCTTTATTTTTTATATTTTTCAATAAACAAATAATATAATAAAAACAGTAAAAAAAAATAATCAAATTATGCCATTTGATTTTTTCTCCATAACTTGGTTATTTTAAAACAGTGAAAAAAATGTACAGATTAAATAGAAAAAAGTCAAGAGGAAAATCTGCAAAATTTTCACAGCTGCTTGGAGATTTTATCTGAGAAGGAAATTGGATCTATACTAGTTGAATTGAAATAATTGTTTGTTCTTTGTCATTGATTATCCTATATTCACTGATTATTCTAGTATAACTAGAGATGCGTACAATTTGATCCACCCAGGGACACTGCTTGACTTTTGCATACCTTGTGCTTTCCCCCCCTCATTTGATTGTTGTAAAAGAATGACAGTAATCAAGGCCATGTAAAAATTCCACAAAGAAATGGATGGGTAGCATTAATTCATTTGTTGTGAATTTTAGATAATCAATTATATCCAGCTTTAAACTAAAATAATTTCAATTTCTTTTTTCTTTTAGTAATTCTAAACGACTTCTGTCTGGGTATGTCAGGAGTTTTAAGAATCTTGGAGAGAGCCAAGAAACTTGCAATATGCAAATTCATTATTGGTCATGTTGTTTGTCAAATATTTTAAGTTATCAACCTAATTTTTTTTCTCTCTCTCTCTCTACAAGTGGAAATCATCATCATCATCTACATTTAACGTCTGTTTTCCATACTGGCATGGGTCGGATGGCTTAACAGGAACCGACAAGGCCAGGGGTCGCATCAGGTTCCATTGTCTGTTTTGGCTTGGTTTCTACAGCTTGATGCCATTCCTAACGCCAACCACTTTACAGAGTGTACCAGGTGTTTTTAATGTGACACCAACACCAGTGCTTTTTATGTGACCCCAAGCACCCACACCAATTCTTTTTATGTGGCACCTTGAAAATATATAAATATATTAAGTATGCACATGAGTCAATAAAAGAATCTGTATGTGATCACTTCACTTGTTAGAAAGAGCAGTAACATTTCCCTTAAATTACATTCTCCTATTTTAAGACTATTTTGGATAATGTTGTAATTGATACATGATGCTTGGAAAAAAATGGGAAGGTCATGGGTAGAACTATTTTGATCAATCAGGCCTAATCTGGAGCTCAACAACAACAACAAATACAATACTATGTGATGTAACATGTTTTTATATCACTATTTAAAAATACTTTCAAATTTTTAAATAATAAATTTATATTTTCAAAGGTTGACAGTTGGAAAGAAAATTTAGATAGAGAAAGAATTTCTGAAGAATGCATTTCTAGAGCAATATGAGGTGTGGTCTGCATGACTAATGCTCAGAATTTACCAAATAACTGATATTAATGTAGTAGCTGTTTCAACAGAATTATAAGAATTATTGTGAGATTTAAAATCTAAGTTTACTGCTTTGAAGAATGCAATGTTGTTTTGTTCCCAGATGTGAAAGCACAGAGTGTGTAGTAAAACAATTACAAGAGAACATTTGGTGAAAAATAAATAATGTTTCTTAGTCTTAGTATACTATGTGCGAACTTTTCATACAGTTACATACTCCACATGAATTGGTCATTATCAAGTGCATTATGGGATACTATATGAGATGATGTTTGAAGTTGCTATGAAGAAAATCAGAATCAGTTGTGTACTTCATTAATAATTAGGTGTACAGCTGTGTACCAACCAGAGCTCTATATTTAGCCATCTTTCCTTAATCTCTGACCAATGAATTAATTTCTTTGTAAAATACATTGAAGAGCAGTAAAGATGCTTTGATTCTAAAGTAACATGGTAAAGTCTTTTAGCTAACAATGCATTTTTTGATTTTACACTGCTACTATCACTAGGAGCAAAACGTTGTTCTTAGATCAGTAGTATATAATTAAGATAGACAGTGTGGTCATTTATGAGTTTTTTGGTCAAAGACAACACATTGCAATTGATTGGATGCATTATTTGAACATTTCAACCAGTTTTCTGTTACTCTATGCATTCAGTTCTACACACAAACACATGCCTTTTGCTTTTTACTTATTTTAATCATTAAACTCTGGCCATGTTTGGGCACTGCCCTGAAGGATTCACTCAAACAAATAAACCCCAGTATTTATTTTTTTTAAAGCCTGGTACCTATTCTATCAGTCTTTCTGCCAAACCACAAAGTTACAGGGACGTAAACAAACCAACATCAGTTGTCAAGCAATGATGAGGGACAAACACAAAGACACACACACACACACATACACTCACACACACACACACACACACACACACACACACACACATATATATATATGTGTGATGGGCTTCTTTCAGTTTTCTTCTACCAAATCCACTCACAAGGCTTTGGTTGCCCCAGGGCTATAGTAGAAGACACTTGCCCAATATGTCATGCAGTGGGACTGAACCCAGAACCATATGGTTGGGAAGCTAACTTCTTATTACATAGCCATGACAGTTTTAAAGCTACATGGTTTCTCATATTTTAGAAGTGAGGGTGGATGTAATTGAGGATGGAGAGATAAAAATAGTGATGAGGTGTTTGGGTAGACACTCACAGTGTGAGTTAAATAGAAATAAGTGGAGTCAGGACTGGGACTGTGGGTGGGTAGCTGTTGCAAGAGCATATGGGAAAGTGATGAATGGGTGAGGGGGTGTATGAATATAATGAAAGAAGAACAGGTGTTGAAGAGTGTATATATAGTTTATTTGAGAATTAGAGCTACCATTGGTTTCCTGTTGTGGAGAACTCAACATTCTTCGGGCTGGTCATATAGAAAAACTGGTGTTTGTCTCCATTTTGAAAACATATCACCAACAAATCTTGCGAAAAAGGTTCGATAAATAAAGGTCAAAGGGGAACAACCCTTTGTAATTTACTATTTTGGGATTTTTTCGAGATTATTTCCCTTGAATTACAAATTGAAATTATGAATGTTTTTTGTCTATGCACATTTCCTTTGTACTTTACTTTGGATATTATACTTAAAAGCATGTATTTACTTGTATATACACCTGGTCGCCAAACGTTTGTCATGAGTTTTTGACGTGCGTATGTTTTACATGTCTATTTCATGTGCATATTCATATACGTATTTCAACATCAAATTTGTAAGGTCTTAGGTTGTTGAAATATAAGTTTGTTTATATTATGTAATGTCCTGGATGTGTGTAGAGCTCGTGTATTAGTGCATTGAGGGAGCTCAGCATGAGGGCATGTATCTTCTATATATGAAGTTCATATGGTGCATATATTTTGTATTTTCGTCCAGAAGAAGAAATGCTTATCCTGGTTGCAACAACGGAATAATTGGTGGTTCTTCTTTGAAATGTCAGAGTGTAAAATATTGCTTATGTATGAAGGAAGAGAAGATATTAGATTTTGATTGGATGATGTTTAATTTTTCAGTAATAGAAAGCTCAGATTTGGTACCCCATCCTCTGTATTTTTTGGCTATAGCAATAATGCTCCATGTTACCTGGGGATTGCTTATTCCTCCTTCTTTCAATGTCCATATCATATTGAATAGGAATGTCGCATGTCTTTTGTTTTTGATCCTGAATGATGACAGATGTTGTGTGTATCGGTCTTTGAATGAGTTGCCCATCATTCCAATATATGTCTTTGTTACTTGGTTATTTACTGATCATGTTATTAAATTTTTCTCTAAACATTATGCCAACCATGAAACAATATCATTATGTGCATTTGAAAACTGCTTGGATGTGTTATTTAGCTATGTTAGGGGGAGAACTTGAGGTCTATTTAGAACCAAACACCTGTGATAAATGAGGACAGATGTACTAATTTCATTTTTTTATCATGTTAAGTAATAATATAATTCTAATCCTTCTTCTTTTTTCATTTCAGTGCAGAACTCAATGTACGGTTTCAATTATCCCTACATGGTTCCACCATATTCTAATCAACATTATCAAGCCCAATGGCCTACTTCAGATTCTTACTTTCCAAACAGTAATCCTTCATTTTCTGATGTTAATTCCCAATCTGATGAAAAACCAAACTTTATCATCCAAATGAATTCTACTACAACCAGCACTAATTCTTACAGTGAGTTATAAAACAACCAGTCTACTTTATCTAGCTAAAATTAAGTGTAGTTATTTTGCTAATCAACTGTAGGACTTTCTGGCCAGTAGAAGCATATTAGATAGGCATTAATTACTTTTCTTCTTATTATGACTATAATTAAAAAATTAATTTCAATTCATCTCATTAAGTATGGTAGCCCATATGTAACTATGTTTTTTCATGCTTTAACCATTTAACATTTAAACCGGCCATTCCAGCCCAAATATTCTACCTGTTTTATGTTCAAACTGGCCAGAGCTGACTTCTCATGCCTACCCTACAATGACATTCTGAAAATAAGCAACCACATCGTTGGAGTCTCAAAGCTTAAAGATAATGTATGATTCAAAACTCATGTGAATAAATAAGCATAACATTTGACAGTAATCTGAATTCTATAGATTTAACCATTTCAGATAAATTTCCCAATGCCATTATTTTAAATTTCCAAATCAGTAAATTATTTTCACACCAAACTATATACTCTTCAAGTCTTTCTGTTGTCTGGTTGTGTGTCGACTCTGCCTCATTAAGAAGGATTAGTAAGACTCAAACATATCAGTTGTCACCATAGCTACCAAAAATTACAATCACCCAGCCTCCACACACATGTCTTCAGTTAATTCATGACAATTTTTCAAGTTCTATCTTCGTTGGTATTAAACATATTGTTCCCCAACAGAAACTCTGTGTTTGGCTGTGGTTGAGAAGAATGATTCCTAACCATTCGGTGAAGTGCTGAAAGTGAGTACCAGCACTCAACTGGTACTTATTTTCAACCGAGTATATTGGAACCACATAAAATGAAGTACCACCTAGTCTAGGGATTGAAACCATAACTTATGATTGTGATCTCAACACCCTAATCACCAGGACACACGCCTTCACATAGTGTAGATGTAGATTTCTAAAGATGTGATTGATAAGTAAGTCCCTTGGACATTACTGTTGCAAGTCCTAGGATTCATAGGGATGGTTACCCAGTTTCCATGGTGACTGAGATCACAACATTCCCCCTGGATGGGGTACCAGTCCATTACAAGGGGAACTCATTTGCAGCTGAGTTGACTGGAGCAACATGAAATGAAGTGTTTTGCTCAACAACACAATGGACTGCCCAATCTGGGAATTGAAACTATGATCTTGTAATTGTTAGTGCCATAACCTAACCAGTTTGCCACACACCTTCACTTATCGTTGAACTGGTACTCCATTGGTTATGACAATGAGTGTTCCAGCTGATCCAATCAACCAAACAGCCTGCTCATGAAATTAACATGCAAGTGGCTGAGTACTCCACAGACACATGTACCCTTAACCCTTTAGCATTCAAACCGGCCATATCCGGCATAGATATTCAACCAGTTTTATGTTAAAACTGGCCAGAGTTGGCCTCTCCCACCTATCCTATAATGTCTTTCTAAAGCTATGAAATCACATCATGAAAATGACTTAACTACAAGATAATTCCTGATTAATTCAAAACAATGTGAATAAATAAGCAGAACATTTGACAGAGGAGTAATCTGAATGCTAAAGGATTAATGTAGTTCTCAGGGAGATTTAGCATGACACAGAATATGACAAGATTGGCCCCTTTTGAATTACAGGTACAACTCATTTTTGCCAGTTGAGTGGACTGGAGCAACAGAAAATAAAATATATTTTTCAAGGACACCATGCGCTGCCAGGAATTGAACATACAACCTTATGATCATGAGCTAAATACCCTAACCATTAAGCCACACACCTTCATATAGTAGATAATCAGAAAAAGTATAAATCTTATTCATCAAAGATATTTAGGTGTATAATTATTTCATTTGTCCAATAATTAACAACATATTATGTTATGTTGTTGTTCTTTTTATGAAAGATTTCGGGGTTTTTTTTTTTTCATTAATCTGTTCCAATTGTTATATTCTAGATGATTCAATAACATTCAATCTAAGAGAATTTAACGTTTCAAAATGCATGACCATTGTAAAAATGCAGCTTCATACAACTCTTGAAGAATTACTGACAATAGCATCTCATAAGGATAATTGTTTTAGGTGAGTCTTTAAAATTTTTTATGAAATAATTTTTCTATTTTTACTTGGTGAATGATATAAGAACATTTCTGAAAGTAAGAAAATAGACAAAAAGACATTTTTAGTGTTTTCCTTTTTTTGTTATTTTCTTCTCTGAATTATCTTTTTTAAAAATATTTTATCCTTCATCTTTTACTTGTTTCGGTCTGTTTCGAACTGTAGCTACACACCCACAAAACTTTAAGTCATAGAGAACTGTATCAAACTGTCATTAAATATATATATATATATGGTGTTGCAAAGAAGCGGTTGCATCGAGAGTATTGTTGCAAAGAAGCGGCCGCATCGAGAGTATTGTTGCAAAAGAAGCGGCCGCATCGAGAGTATTGTTGCAAAAGAAGCGGCCG
>JAOPUL010003388.1:73834670-73845951 GCA_027564515.1 Octopus rubescens
TTCCGCTGTATGGCAGTGGGGCGTTGCACGCTCGTCTTCTATTTTATCATTAGGCCGTATTTCCATTTCTCATGGACTGCATTTCCATTTAACATTTAAACCAAAGCAGACCAAGGCATTTCCAATACATATATATATATATATATACATACATACATACATACATACATATATATATATATATTTAACCACACAGGCATGGCTGTGTGGTTAAAAAGCTTGCTTCCTACCATATGGTCTTGAGTTCAGTGACACTTCATAGCACCTTGGGCAGGTGTCTTCTACGGTCACTCCAGGCCAACCAAAACCTTGTGAGTGGATTTGGTAGACAGAAACTGAAAAAAACCCTGTTGAAGCATTCCTCACATCCCATCTCCCTGCTTAGCTCCCTTCCCCACATGCTGGATACTATCCCTATACGCATACTGCCCTGTTGAGTACCTGTTCACCCAAACACCATCTCTCTCCCTGCAAGTTACTTGGCAACCCCACTAGTGCTGGTGGCATGAAAAAAGCACCCACTGTAAATTGATTGGCATTAGGAAGGGCATCCAGCTGTAAAAACCATGCCAAAGCTGACATGGTGCTTGATACAGCCCTGCAGCTCATCAGATCCTTTCAAACTATCCAACCCATGCCAGCATGGAAAACGGACATTAAATGATGATGATGATGATGATGACAATGATTTATATGTATGTATGTGTGCTTTTGTGTGTATCCTTGTCTTGATATCATATGATGGTTGTAAATGAGCATCACTGTCATACAAGCAATGTTGTTCGCTTCCGGTCTTCCGTGGAAAAACATGTCTGGCCATATTAAGGGAAATATTACCTTACTCATTTGATGTCCATTTTCCATGCTGGCCTGGGTCAAACAGTTTGACAGGATCCAGTGTATGCATTGGCATAGTTTCTACGCCGGAATGTCCTACTCAATGCCAACCACTTAACAGTATGTACTGGGTGGTTCCCTTCATGCCACTGACATTTCTGAGGTTGCCAAGTAACTTACAAGACAGAAATAAAAAAAAAAAAAACAGAGAGGAAGGAAAAAAAAAGTTCTCACTTCTAAGTGGGAGGTAAGTTTATGCTAAGTGGGTCATGTATAGATGTCTTGTTACAGAAGTTTTATATGACTCCCATACATTATATAGGGGTATGCGTGCACACGCACACACACACACACACACACACACGCGCGTGCCTATGTATCTAATGTTGTCATGATCATCAGTTTTACATCCTGTTTTTCCATATTGACATGGGTCAGGTGAGCCTTGTAAGGCAATCTACTATGACAAAATACCCTTTCTAATAAATATATATTTATTTAGTAATATATTTATATATATATAGTGGAGGGAGGGGGTAAGGGCGATTGCTGCGAGTGTGAGGTAAATCCGGCCACCCCCGTTCACGGGGACAAAACCGGATTTTAAACTTTGGAAGAAGAAGAAGAAGATTCATATCATTTTATGCTTACAGATTCCAAATCCTTATTAAACTCTCCAAAATCTATAGTTACAAAAATACATCAAAGTACATAATTTCAAACTGGTTTCACATCTCACAGAAGGTAGTCATTGCAATGTACATGTGTCATGGCTTGCTATTAGTTTTCATTTAATATATAGTGCAACTACCAGAAGTAGCTTCGTTATAGACTCACTAGGTAACAAGGGAGGTAATATTGTATACGTTTACATTATTAGATTCAAATTAAGTAGCAATGTAAAATTTTGTACTTATAATTCTTCAAACATATAAGGGGAAATGTATCTTATAAATATTAAAAATGAATTAAAAATAGGTGTGGGTATTTGGTTAATGATTTAAACTTTGTATATTTTACAAAACAAAAAGTTTCTTTATTAATTCTTTGTTGTTCTGTCATATTTTCTGCACATTGATATAGTGGGAAAAGTTTAAAATTTGGTTGCTGTGTTCCTGTTCATTTATTTAAATGCTCAGTGAGTTGAAATTTCTGGTGTTTGGATCATGTATTTGTTGTTGGTGAACCATCATGCATTTTCTAATTGAAATGCCTGTTTTGCCAATATAAATCTCATGTGGTATATTTGAATATAGTTTAACCATGTCAAAAGAGACTATTCAGGTTCCTTCATTTGTCGAACATGGAAGTTGGTTTAACATAACCAAGTCATCTCTTATGTAGCTCTGTATATGTTTCAAATATGGTTTTAGTAACATGCCTAAGAAACTGCTCAATTGGCGAGTTTCACAAGATGGCCCTGCCACAGTTGGCTGTTAGTTTAAATTGTTTGAGCAAAATCATTTAAGCAAAAAAAATGAGGATTCTTTACAGACATTGTTTATAACATTACTATTGTAGATTTTTGGCATTCCATAAAAATTGCTCATCTTACATTTAAAATTAGTTAAATAGTCCTATTCTTTGTCAGTTAAGCCCTTTTGTATGAAGTGACTACTTGTATTACTTTTTGTTTATTATACAGGGTGCAGGCTAAATTTGACGATTTTTATGTCTCCTATTTTCAGAAACAGCTTGATGTATTAATGAACAGTCAATGGCGTTGGAGAGCATAAAGACTAAAGTTGTAGTTGAGAAAACATTAGCTGACTTGGAAGACTGGAATCTATCTGAATATTGGAAAAGAGTTACCTGTATCATGATGATTCACGCTGGGTGTCAAAATACTGATATCATGACTGCTGCTCAGTACTCTGTGAACACTGTAAAGGCTGTAGGACATAACATAAACATCATGAAAACAAGTTCCTCCAAACTGTGATGGTCTTTGGGTGTGTCTCCAGTAAGAGTGACATTATGCTGCCCTCTTTGAACAGGGTCTTAGACTCAATTCAGACAGCAATGTGAAGCAACTGGAGTCTGTGGTCAAGCCTTGGCTGGAGAGGGTTACTGCTGGTGGGCCATGTGTGGCAGCAGGATTCGACTTCTTGCCATACCTCCGCAAAAAGTCAGAAGTAGTTGTTGGAGTGGTTTCTGTGACTTCACCAGCCCCAATTTCTAGCTTCCTAATTCTTTCAATTTTAATCCCATGTATTACTATGTAAGAGGCGTGGTTGAGAAAAACACCAACCACTCTGCTTGCAACACCAAGGTCAAACTGGTGGCCAAGATCAAGAAGATGTACAAAGATCTTCCCAGGGACACAGTGAATAATGCATGTGCCAGGTTTCAGAGCCGTCTTGAGGCTGTGGTGGAAGATGATGGTGACTACTTTGAATAAACTGTTATTTTCCAGTCATTATCTAGTGTATCTTTCATTTTTAGATGGGATATTGTGTTTTCTTTTCCTTTTATGCAAACTTCATCCCAAACACTCTGTAGCTGTTAATTTTTTCATAATTGCTGTTGTCATCAAGTATAGATAGCATCAGATGTTTATAGTAATCTACATAAAATTCAACAATAGTACTTCTCTTTATCAGCTTCTTTTATTACCAATTTTGGATTGATTTACAATGCATTAATATTTTTCCCATTCTTTTACACTGGAATTAGAATGTATCTTATGTTTTGGAAGAAGCACATACCTAAAATAAGTTATATGGTCACAAATATTACCAGGTATTCTGTTCCTACCTTTTAGTGGATGATATTTACTTTTATTTCTGACGTGATGAGATAATAGTTAAACATATACTAACATTAAACAAACAAATAGGAGGTGGTATAAAAAAAAAACTAGTTCTGTAGCATGCCAACAAATGGCAGCACATGGTTGCGTGCACAGTGAGAGATAGAAGTGACCTTCTTGAGGTAATGTGCTGATTGACATTGTTGTGTTTACTTCGCAAGTTGGACAGGAAAGAACATTGCGTTGAAGTCTGTCAAAATCTCCATCAGTGTTCCACTGATGACCCATCCTTCATGTCGAACATCACCACCAGTGACAACAGTTGGGTCTACAGGTGCGGCCTTGAGATGAGGCAGCAGTCGTCACAATGAAAGAGGCACGACAGAGCCACAGCTCAATCAAGAGCATGCTCATTGTTTGTTTTTTTTTTGACATCCGCAGTATTGTGCATCGAAAATTCGTCCCCCAGGGCCAGACTTTCAATCTAGAATTATATTGCAATGTTTTGAGGCGTTTGAGAGAGGGCATTCAGCAAAAGTGACCAGATCTGTGGAGCGTGAAGAATTGGATTCTTCACCAAGCTCTCCTCACTCATGAGTTTCTCACCAAAAACAACATGGTATCGCTTCCGCACCCGCTCTATTTGCCAGATTTAGCACCTGCGGACTTCCATCTCTTCCCCACGATGAAAATACAGCTCAAAGGTCACCGTTTTAACACTGTTGTCGAGATCCAGAGTGAATCGCAGATGGTCCTCAACTCACTTACGGAATATGACTTCCAGGTCGGATTCCAAAAGTGGCAGGAATGCTGGTACCAGTGTATTGCTGTGCACAGTGACTATTTCAAAGGAGATGATATTAAAACTTAGGTAAATAAGTTATTTTTTATTAAACATAACTAGTCTGGGAACTGTTTGATATCACCTGGTATATGCTTCTCCTACAATCTGTAACAATTTGTCCTTCTCTTTAAGGTGGTAGAAGGAATTTTAGCTTCTATTTCTTTCAGGTTGAGCAACTACTTAGAACCTCCTTCATTAGCTTGTTCCCTCAGGAGTTTGGTGAAATAAATGCAAAGCAGATATGGGAGACTCGTCAATCTACAATACATATCTCTTACAAATTTTTAACCATATTCCAATTTAGAAACAAAATAATAATAATAATAATAATAATCTTTTACGAAATGACAACTAAATGATCATTTATCTTGAAAGAACAATTGAACATGGCACCCTCACTCTCTTATTTTGGACAACACTCAATCAATTACCAGGAGGCAGTTCCATTATTCTACAATATAATATGATGCGAAACCAAATGAAAATGTCCAACATATTTTTTATCTGTATAATCATTTCATTTTCATTTTGCTGTTAAACTGATAAAAATTTTGACTGACATGATCAATAGTTAGATTTTTACCTTTATTTACTTCTCTCCTTTCAATATCATGAGTTAGCTGATTCCTTCTTCTTTTATTCTAATTTTTATTTATTTATCTTCATCATTAATACCATCATTATTATTATTGTTATTGTTGTTATTCCTATTGTTGCTGGTGTTGTTGTTGCTGCTGATGTTGCTGCATTGTTATTGTTTTTGTTATTATTATTATTATTATTATGAATATTATTATTATTATTATTATTGTTATTAATATTATTATTATGAATATTATTATTATTATTATTATTGTTATTAATATTATGAATATTATTATTATTATTATTATTATTGTGTTTTTTTATTTACTTTATTTCAAGAACTTAATCTTATCTGTTAGTTTGACAGCTCCTGTCCATTATCATAGTCACATTGAATAATAGGGAAGGTAAAAAATGAAAAAAAAAAAAATAATAATAATAATTAATAGATAAATAAATAAAAATTCATTTTAAAGCAATTATGGTTTTAGAAACATGATAAAAGTAAAAAAAAAAAAAATGTATTTCAGAGTAACATTATCACAAATAATAACAACAATAATAACATACCTTATCTTCTTTTAACTGTGATAGTAAACTCAAGATATCAACTACAAATTGTTTCTTAATTTAATCAAAAGTAAATGAAGCAAAGTCACTACTACTACTACTACTACTACTACTACAAGTAGTAGTAGTAGGTGTAGTAGTAGTAGTAGTTATGATGAGGATGTCGGTGATGATGGTGATGTCGGTGATGTTAATGATGTTGCTGCTGCTGCTGCTGCTGCTGACGATGACGATGACGATGACGATGATGATGATGATGATGATGATGACAACTATGATGACTAGCTGCTACTATTTCCTTTGCAGTTTCTTGTTGAATGTCTGTTCATAAGTGTTTTTTCATGAATACATAAATTTCGATGTATCGTTTTTTTTTTTTAACTTCATCACAAACCTTTGATAAAAATTCAAAGCACTGTATTAATCTTTACATGATAAATTTAACATTAAATAGAATATATGATTTTAATTTCTTGTTGTTGTTGTTGTTGTTATTGTTTTTACCTATTATTATTATTATTATTATTATTATTACTATTATCATCATCATTATTATTATTACTACTATTATCATCATCATCATTATTATTATTATTACTACTATTATCATCATCATTATTATTATTATTACTATTATCATCATCATTATTATTGAAACTAATACTTTTAGTGCTTGTCATCTCTTTATGGATAACTGGAAACAAGACAGACTCAGAAAGGAAAAAAAAATATCCAAACAAAATGTTAACAAAGAAATTAAGAAATATGAAGTAAGAAAAAGTTTTCTTTTTGTTTTGTTACATTTTAATGACTTGTTTTATTTGGAAAATTACAAAGACATTAAAAAGAATGCACAATATATAAGTAAAACATAAATGAAATATAAACAAACTATCTTCAGATTCTTTTCTTCTTATCTGACAAATGTGGTAATATGAAACCAGAGTACAAACCTGTTGCTTTTAGAATTTATGAATATCTTAGCCGTCCACATTCTTAAGTCTTCTCTTATAATTCCATTCACATTTAGGATGTTTTATGGGAATATTATATCAGCTCCAGTATTTGTCAGGTGTTGCATTTTATCGACTTCAGTCATCCAATCATATACTTTTTTTTTTTATTACTGATTTTTCAACTGGATACAATACCCATGATGTACAGAGTAGTGGTAAACATTCACTTAAATGGACCTCAATATATTACAGGTGCTTAAGGTGGTGAGCTGGCAGAATTGTTAGCATGCCTGGCAAAATGCTTAGTGGCATTTTGTGTTTTTGCATTCTGAGTTCAAATTCCACCGAAGTCAACTTTGCCTTTCATCCTTTCAGGGGTGGATAAAATGAGTACCAGTTAAACACTGGGGTCGATGTAATTTACTTACCCCTCCCCCGAAATTGCTGGCCTTGTGCCAAAATTTGAAACCAATATATTTCAGGTGCTTTTTTGTCTACTTACCAAAAAGGAACCCTGAGTGGTTTGACCTCAGAAGAGAGAAATATGGAAATAGATACATAAAGCTGTTTAGTCAAATATTGT
The DNA here is from genome assembly GCA_027564515.1 of Octopus rubescens. Lineage (NCBI taxonomy): Eukaryota > Metazoa > Mollusca > Cephalopoda > Octopoda > Octopodidae > Octopus > Octopus rubescens. The sequence continues at coordinate 73,841,798 of JAOPUL010003388.1, forward strand.
TCTGTCTTTGCATTTCTATTAATATTTTTAAGTTTGTTTTTCAATGCTTGCATGGTTTGGACAGGTTTATTCCATACTAGCATCAATTCACTTACTGCAGTTACTCATCACTTCCTTTGTGAAGTTCAGTGAACTGAAATTAGCATTCCCAACATCTGCCCATGTCTTTCTCCGTCTTCCTCTTTTACAGATTCCCTCCATTTAGTTTGCTTATCTCTTCTTTACACAACTGTCATTCCGTATACATATGACATGTCTGTTCCAGTTCAGTTTTCTTTTCACTTTATGTATTCTAATTAATGTTTGATTTTGTCTCTCTAGACATAAAAGAAATTACAAAATTTGAAATTAATTTGAAATTAAATTTTATATTTTATACAAAAATATGACAATTAAAATCCCTTACTGATGACACCTGTTCTTAAAGGCTTATACCAAACTAACAGCATAGATTCCAAGATAATTGGCAATCTATTCTCATACAGATTTACTATTCAAAACCACTACATTACTATTCTTAATGGCACTGGAAATAATCCAATAGTATTGTCTTCTATGGGAATTATTTTTGTTATGTATACCTTGTGTATTCAAATTCTTGGCATTAGTAGATCTCCATCTTGTGACATAACTTTCCTAAACATCAATAAATAAATTCAAGTCATGTCTTATTATTCAGATGTGGGAAGAGATATTGTTACAAACATGCCTCAAATGTAGAATACTTTATTACCAAATTTATCATCAGAGATGATTGATAAAACATATTAATGGCACACAAGAGAATACAACTAATTACTTATTTACAGTTGTAATTAATTGAGACTCTGATACGTAAACCCATTTCAAAAGTTTTATTTATTTATTGCTTTCTAAATAATTTTGAGTTCGTGATCTTACTTTGTTTGCTTTAATTAAGTATTGTTAAACAATGTTTTAACTTTCTTCATACTGGGTCAATCTTGATTAATTGAAATTATCATGCTCACCACATTAAATATGCTACTGCATACTTCACTAATTATTTTCCAAGCGGATGATATCTCAAGGTTATTTTCTTAAGACTTTATGTTGTTTAACCAGACCAGCATATGTTCATAGTTATATAACCATAAATATTTTTCTATTTTCATTGACATGAATGACTATGCTTTGTCGAGGAGGTCTAATAAAACCAAATTTAAATCTAAATTTATTAACGGTTGGTATAGTTGAACAATGTTCAACTTCACCACATACTAGTTATAGTCTGGTCATGTTATCTATGTTAGTGTGTAAAAAAGTATTTAGTTAGATAGTTTTTCAGATTAAGCATTTGCATACAGATTTTTGGAGCAAGGTAAAGAGTACCCACATAAATAATATACCCACGTAAATCAATAGACTGCACCCTGATAGCTTTCAGAGTGGTATTGTAAAGTAAAGAGAATAATGTGTTTTATATATAGCAATTTCACTAAGACACAGTTTGAACTCAATTCCATAACTCTTTCATATCAAAACAGTTTTAGAAATTGAAAAATATAGATTTTTTTTTTTACTATTTTTTTCTTCTAAACATGTGACATCCAAAAGTTTTATTCTTTTGTCTTGGATACATTTTATGTATTTTTTTCCTAATAATACTAGCTTCTGTTTTCTTCATGTTGATATTGTTTTTTGGTGTTTTTTTTATCATTGTTCATTTTATTTTTGCTTTTGTTTCTCTTTTTTTTTTATCCATGGTAAACAGGAAATCAAATTCTGTCTTTATCTCCTACTGAAACAATATCTTAGTTTTGTTCTCTTGTTATGGATTGGACACTACAGAACTGAAGAATTCATATAAAAGGAAGACTGAAGGAAATTAGAAGGAAGTGTATTGAAGCATATGTCTTTTTTAAAGAATTGTCACATACAAGAGAAAATACCAAGTCTTCTATCTTCAAAAAGTATTTTTAATTGATACAAGTGTCAGTCCAGCCAATCAAAATGTGGTTCTGGCAAACTTTTATTTATTTATATATTTATTCATTTATTATTCATTTGTTTTTTTTACAGTCTTTTAATGATTGCTTCAGATGGTTGACAACTTCTCACTCAAAATATCCTGTTCAAAGTCTTGTAGTAAAAGAAATTCTGTTTCGATTCTAGCAGTTTATGATCCTTGACTTTGTTCTGGAGAAGGTCAGAGACAACAGAAAAACATTAAAAAATGTGCCATTTGACAGTATCATCATGACTGGTAATACTGTCAAATGGCACAACCGTCAACAAAAAAAAAGACAATGCTAATAAGATAATGGTATTTTTTAATTGGCAGGAGGCTACAGATTTCTAGGGATGGAATATATTTTATTGAATTGATCTCACTTTACCAACTGTATGTTACAAAACTTAATAGGATTCCACCTTGTTGGAATGAAGTGAGACTCAACTAAATATTGATAAGTAACAATGGCACAAGGCTACCTATTTGGCATCAACTGATCCGTTATTTTACTGACTTTGGAAAAATGAAAGTCAGAATTGACATCAAAGGGATTTAGTCATAACCACAATTAAATATCACAAGTCATTTTTTCAAATGCTCTACTTTTTATTACCAAACTGGATTTACTGCAGTATTTCCCTGTTTCTAACAATTGCTACCCTACCACTTCTGATAGATAACAGTTTTCCACAGAACAAGACCATGAATTTGTGAAGGAGAAATACAGTATTAGTCATGATCCGGATTCAAGTTCAATTGTTTTTATTCTCTTGAACCTGAAGAAATAATAGAGAAAAACCATGGGATTTGAGCTTAGCTCAAAGAATGCTACAATTGAACATCAAATAGTTTCTAATGTTCCATCATTTCTGTTACTAAATTTCCCAATAAATAATTATATTCATGATGATGATGATGATGATGATGATGATGATGATGATGATGATCAGTTGGCAGCTAAGTCAACTGGGCAATATTCCAATACTTCAATGTGAAAACAAATGAGAAATGATATAAACCTGTCTTAAGCACTGTGTACACCAATGACCTGAACACAATCATCTGGGACATGCTGTCAGGATGGACAAGGAGATTAATATGGGTGGTAGACTGAATCTGTCAATTGATTTAACAGCATCACCTAGACCTTGGGTCACTTTAGCAGAGACCACATTTTTGCAAACATTTGGGTTAGGTTTCTGATCTGAGAATAACTGCCACCTTTCCAATCAACATACTCAGAAGCCCTAAAGATGAATTAAGGATGCTGCTTTACTTCTTCTGATTAAGCACTAAGAACAGGGATGGAGGTAAAACATTTCTGTCGAATTATAAAGCTCTTGAAATTGAAATAAATAAGCAGGATGTGAGATATAAAAACAAAATAAATACCAGTTATAACTGCAACACTAAGTACGATAACGAAGAACACGAACAAAATGATACAAACCATACAAGGTCCCACAACTTTACAGATAAAACAAAAAATATCCTTATAAGGCATATTTCACATTTTACTTAAGGCAGTTTTAATTCAATAACATGACTTACACAGTACACTATCTGTGCAACATAGCCAGCCCCTACTCTATGCAGTCATCCCCAAATATTATAACTCATATTCTACATAATCCCCACCTAATAATATGATATCCCACATTGTATTTGCTCTACACAACTGCCATCTAATAAACTAACACAACACACACTTGTATAAGATCAATACTTGATAAACCTATGTGTAAATGTTGAAAACATGATAATAATAATCCCTTAAAAAGCACTTGGGCCAGTGCCACGTTAAAAGCACCCAGTATACACTGTAAACTGATTGGCATTAGGAAGGACTCTGGTGGAACCGTCCAGCCTATGCCAGCATGGTAAACAGACATTAAAGGATGATGATATAGGCATAACACCTGAAATTTTGGAGTATAGGGCTAGTCGATTATATCGGCCCCTGTAATTGACTGGTTCTTTATTTTATCCACCCCAAAAGGATGAAAAGCAAAGTCAACCTTGGAAGAACTTGAACTCAGAGGGCAAAGCTGGAAGAGATACTGCTAAGCATTTTGTCCAGTGTGGTAACAATTCTGCCATTAAAGATAATAATAATAATGATTTCTATACTGGGCACGAAGGCCCGAAATTTTTGGGGGAGGGGAGTAGTCGATTACATCGA
>JAOPUL010003388.1:73879740-73890400 GCA_027564515.1 Octopus rubescens
TACAGTATTTTCAATCTCTAAAAAAAGATCATTTCAACAAAACAACGCTTTTATCTTCAGCATTTTCTAAGGTTGAACTTATTGTATCTTAAACATCGCCAACATAATCGCAAAGTGCGGTAAACCCCATTCCATAGGTGATTCATTGGTGGTTTCTATCATCAGTGAGGTTCTTTCAACCGTACTTCATCAGAACCCCGTACAGACCATTAAACGTTTTCCTTTGAGGAACGACTCAGTAAGGAGATGCAATGGCGGATAACATGCAGCATTTCAAAATCAACAGAGATTGCTCTAGAAATTGATGAGAGCACACTCTGCGGAAACCAGTCCCTGCTGCTTAGATATGTCAGGTTTTTCCATCAAAACGAATTGCACGAGGGGCTGCTTTTTGTTTTGAATCTGCTTACAGACATCAAAGAGGTTACAATATTTAACTCAGTCAGCGCATACCTCAAAGAAAAAGCGATGCCCCTCAGCAATATTGTTTCTTGTGCTACGGACGGTGCAAGAGCAATGGTTGGTCAACATAAGGGGTTCATTTCTCTTCTGAAGAAACAAAATCCATCTGTTTTTGCTGTGCATTGTGTGATTCACCGTCTTTCTCGTTTTACCTTTTTTGACTCCATAATTGAGTTTCTTCAAGGACCAAATGAAGATTTGTATGAGACAACCCTCGAAGTAAGGCAAGACTGTGCCTTCTTCTTGCCGATATTTTTGACAAATGCAACAACCTCATACTGGTTTTATAGGGGGAGAAGATCAGTTTTTATAAAGCTAGGAGTGCTGTTACAATATTATTGGCCAAGTTGAACTTCTTCGAGAGGAATCTTTGTCGAAGGGAATTTTATAATTTTCCAAGTGTTGCAAATGTTACAAATATGGTTAGCGATAACCATCTCCAAAGTTATGCTGCACACCTTCGGACATTAAAACAAAATATGTGAGAACGCTTTGCAGACCTTCTACAAATGGATATCTCGATTTGGATTGCTAATCCCTTCAGTGCTAACGTCGATGATTTGGACATCAAAATTTAGGAAACATTTATCGAGATTCAAACAGCTTATTTGATGAAAATTCAATTTCAAAAAATAGGTGAGCCCTTGTTTTAGATGCAAAAGGATGTTTAGCGTTGATTTTTTTCTTCTTCACGCAGACGCTAAGATATTTTCTTGCCATTTCCAAGTTCATACACAGTCGAAATGGGGTTTGGTGCCGTTTCCAGACTGCAAAGCAAGACTCGCAACCGTTTACATGTAATTTCGCGCGGAGGTCTCCGATTGCACCTTACTATGATCAAGCCTGACGTCAAATAATTAGATCGACTCCATGAAGCTCAAAGGTTCTCATTGAAATAGGGACCAAAGTAAAGGTAAGTAGTTATCTCATAACTTCGATATTCTATTTCCATACAGCTTATTTGCTATTTTTCATTTGTTGGTAAAACAGCACGTGCAGCTCGAAACCATCCACCAAAATGTACTATTCAACTGAAGTACAGGGATCTAGTTAGTTTCAGTCACAAAATCAGCCCCCTTTAATTTTGTTCAGATTGTTTTCAAATTTGGTCTGTGGATGGAGTTCGGAATTTTGATTACACTCAACCAATTACTTTATCTCGTAAATTAATGAATCTGATGTTATTTGGAATTTCTATGTTCTATTTTGCCTCGCTCTGCTGAATCTTCTCGTCTGCACGCGGTCTCTCTGTACATGTTTCGATTTTATTATTTTTTGTGAAAACTTTATAAAACGTACATTACCTGTGATTATATCAATTAAAATTTTATTTTAGATATTTTTCGTGAATTTCCGTAGTATTTTACATATATTTCGTGACTTTTTTGTGTTTTTATAATGTTTTTGCCTTTCGTGAAGTTTTTCTGTGTTTGTTTATTTTTCGCTTGTTAGTAAAAGCCTAGAATGGCTGCAACCAAGTCATTTAACTGTACAAGTCTGAAGGAGATATTAAAAACAGAGGTGGATGCTGCATATTATTTCGAAGAAAAGGGTGTTATCCCTAAAAATACAGAGTGTAATAAATCTAGGCACAATATGACTAAGAAAATGGTTTGTGGGAATTTGTATTAGCGGTTCACTCTCAATGGATGTAATGAACGTTTGTCAATAAGGACAGAAAGAAAAAAAAGAAAAACCTCGGATATTTCGCGTGCATTCAACGTATCTGATCACCAAACCAACTGCAAGCCCCTTTTTTCGGAAAAGAAAGGAGGAAGGGTAATGGGGGACCTCGAAGTTTACCGGAACCCAGAAAAGGAAAGATTTGGCTGTTATTTCTAACACGCGCTGCTACCACGTAACAGCTATTTGCGATAAAGGATCCGCCGTTATCGCAAATAGCTGCTAATGTGGGTGCACTTGGAAACATTTACCTAAACACATACAGACAAATACATTAATATAACAAAAATAATAATAATAAAAAACATGACTTTATAAGGTATTTATCTTTATTTAGAAACCTACAGGTCACACAGGGTACAACCTTAAAGTTGACACCGTTCGCTACAACGAAAGTTTATGATTGGTTAAAAATAGACAGTTTTTCGATTTTTAAACGTCTGTAACATTTTGGTCTAATTTTTTCTCAATAAATTCTTTGGTTCAAATGAATAAGAAATGAATGTTTTAATATGTCAAAATTTTAGATTGTTTTACTTCATTTTAAAAGAGGGCTGATTTTGTGACTCAAACTAACTAGATCTAAGTACAGTGACTACCATCCTTCACAATTTGCTACTCATCTGAAGTACATATGTATTTCAACAATTTCTATCAAATACACTCTCTTTTTTGAGCATAAAAAATCCTCTTCCCGGGTGACTATAAATTATATGTCCGATTGTTGCACAAATTCTAGCCGTTTTGATAAGGGAAATCGGAAAGGTTTGAAATGATTTCATCGGCATTTACTTGTACCAAAGAGCACTCTTTCGATAGACAACACGTTGATCTCATAGGTGTCGCGTGGTGGAAATAAACGCAATTACCAAACTTTCATTCATAAGACCATTTATTATTTCGTATTTTTTGCATTTCAATTTGTACATTTGTATTCCCGATTGCATACAAGCGCATATGTAAAACGGCGTCCTTTATTTTTTAATCATTATCTGTTGATATCAAAATAAGTATATTGAAAAATAAAAATATTTTGTAGGGGTGCCATTTGTGACTCCAAAAGTCAAAAGGGGACGTTTGGCCAAAATGGGTTGAGAACCTTTGGGCTAGGACAATCTTCTTGTAGTATTAGACCATAAACTTCCATTCAAGATATTTAGGGACAGATCATTAGAAGATTTCCCAAATAAACGTCTTAGTAACCTGAAGGAAAAGGCACTTCGATATAGGTGTCGGATAAAACATCTACCTGTACTAAAAAATCGAGTAATTACTGGTTCACTTTTCCAAATGATACTCACCAATGATAGCATCAATTTCAGCGTTTTATCCCTGGACTCTGTTCACATTCCATAATATTGGTAGTAATATCATTTCAGACGAAGCCAACAGACACAAAGGAAAACCTTATTCCTACTATAAAATATGTCTTTACTTCACTTGATACAAAATCAGTGTCATGGAAAACGCCCGCTTAGTAACTGAATGTGAGAGAAACATGTATCAATTCATGAAGATTTCAGTCACCAACTACTACACGACCTACAAGAAAACTACCAATTTAGTAATGACTTTATCGTTTTGAGTGGCATCATGTAAGGTGTTTATCAAAATACTTACGAGAAACAATACTCCTTTGCTACACCGCAAGATGTGTTCTTTACAACATTGAAGGAAACCGCGTCAATCCTTTGGCCTGGAATAACGCCAGCCATCAACACACTTCAAATTCCTTGCAACCACCATTATCACCATATAAATACCTTTTATTACTAGTGTCTTTGGCGTAATCAGTTCTTAGTATTTGAGCAAACTGCCTCAACTGTAAAGGAACTAAATAATTTACAACTGTCGATAACCACTCGAACTAGCCGGTTCTCGAGACTTCTCCTAATAGAAAAAATAAACTTATCGCTTACCCAGTTGTACTTTAGTCATATTAGGCGATGGTCCTGGGTTCACGCAACTATATTTCAAAAGTATTTGTTTTCTGAAATTGGTGTAAAAACAGTGAAGCGCCTTACCGCAGAGAACACATCAATTAATGATGACACCAAAATTGATTCTTTGATTTATTTCAATGCAGAGTCCTACAATTCCGTAACATGCTTGTTAGGGTAACTTAGCTTTCTCTGGCAATTTGCATTTTCGGAAGACATATTTGTGACTTTATCATAATTCCACCTGGAAGACAAACCTTACGATACATGGCACGCACCTTAGGTAAGACTTTCGCAATAGGCAGATGAAAGATGCCAAAGGAAAACAGTTGACAATTTCCTTTACTGACCATTAAAGATTACGTTCTATTTCAAAACCAAGATGGTTACAACCTTCGGAAATGAAAGAAGACTGGTGTCATTATTGAAGTGGAACAGTTCCATTAGTATGTCATGAAGTCGACTGATGGTAAAATCATGCTGCAAAACAGAAAATTCCTTTGTAAATATTTACCAGTCGAATCCAGTATTGCTGAGCTTACCATAGAGCAGGGGTGGGGAACCAACGGCCTTAAGGCCGCATGCGACTTTTTAGGCCATTCTATGTAGCCTTTTGAATGAATCCAAATTTTGCAGAACAAATATGTTAAGTCATTAAATGGTTAGTTAACTTTAAAATTAACAATTTTCTCTCCTTTTTTGAAGTTAATTAGTACACAGTAGTTAGATTTTTATAAAATAATGTATAGATTTTGAAGAATATCTAATTGAAGTTTCATGAATGCAGCCTTATCAGATTACAACTAACTTAATGCGGCCTTCCAATGTGAAACGGTTCCCCACCTCTGTTCTAGTAGATAAGCCAACTTGAGGGCTTTACCTAGTCACTTGACTTGCTAGAAATAGCAGCCAAATTTTTCTAAAACTACACGTTAGTATCTTACAAAATAGGACTACATTAAATAATCCTTTCTACTATAATAACAAGGTCAGAAATTTGGGGGTAGGGTGCTAGTCGATTACATTGGCCCCAGTGCTCAACTGATACTTATTTCATAAAGCCCAAAAGGATGAAAGACAAGGTCGATCTTGGCGGACAAAATTCTTTTGTCTGGTGTGCTAATGATTCTGCTAACTTGCCACCTTAGGGTCACATTGGATAATGTAGTCTGGGGTACACTGTTCCTAGAAGCAAAGTGTCAGATGATTATAGATGTAATGTTTCTAATCTTAGGTTTGTTTGACTATAATTTATTTGAGCTTAAACAACAACAACAGCAGCAACCACAAGCATAACAAAAACTATCACCACCATAACAACCATCACCATAACAACCACCACAACAACAACAACAGTTTCAACAACAGAAACAATAACATTATTTTAGGTTTGAAAGTTAGAAGTCTCAAACTATTACAAAGTCAAAAATATATTTGATGTAACAAAGATGGCCACAGCTACAGCCTTGTATTTGCTATGCTATCATTATAAAGGTTAAAAAGTGAAGCTTCAGAACAAAAATGACTGATGAGATTAAATATTGCCAGAAGTAATGCTTTGTTTTCCTTAAGCAAACTACTGTATTTTATTTTATTTGCCCCAGTATGAGATGATTGATTGTTCTCATAACTCCAAGAAGAAAAGTCAGGCTTCTTTTATTTATATTCTATATCTTAAATATTATTGATGTTATATATCTTAGATAATACCCTGTTGATATTCATTTTCTTTCTAGCAACCCATGAGGAGAGCTGTGTATATCAGCACCAGCTAACAAAATACTAATTTATCTAAATTACTAACATTGAGATGATCTTATTTATGAATAAATATTAAAGGTGGAAATAAAAACAAGCAGGAAATCCCATACTGCTTTGATATAAATTTTCTATATACGCACGGCATATATGCATAGAATAACAGAGTGGACACCTCGTGAACAAAGAAGACCAAGGACAAGATGGAGGGATGACCTAATACACCGTATGGGTCCCAATTGGCAGTGGATAGCTCGTGACAAATACAGATGGTTGAAGTCCAGGGAGGGGTTCCTCACTGAGCGATAATAACCATTATTGTATTGTATTGTATAACTGTTGTGGCAAGAAGTTTAGTTTGCAACCACGTGGTTTTGGGATCAGTGACACTGTGCAGCACCTTTAGTAAGTGTCTTCTACAATAGCCCCAGGCTGACCAATGCCTTGTGAGTGAATTTGGTAGACAGAAAATGTGTGTCTTTGTGTTTGTATTTGTCCTTCACTTGAAAACCAGTATTGGTTTGTGTATGACCCTATAACATAGCAGTTCAGCATAAGAGATTGATAAAATAAATGCCAGACTTAAAAAAAAATAATAAGTACTAGGGTCAATTTGTTCAACTAAACCCTTCAATGACTGAAACAAATTATAGATAAAAGATAAAAGATAGAGAAAAAATGGTGGAAACTCAGGAAAAGTTAAAGAAGCAGTACAAATGGCACTAATTGAAAATTCCATCAATAATTTTAAAGTTTATTTTAGCATTATATAATCACCAAATATTGAATAAATAATTGTTTGTATGAAAATTATCACTATTATTTACGGGCATCCATTTTCAGCATCATGGTGTGGTAAGGACAGTGAAGCCATTTCTGGCAACACAAGGTGCCAAAAGGATATAAAATACATGGTTCTCAATATAAGATAAGTCTGTGTTTTGTTCGTTTAAGCTTGTCTTATTTCGTCTCTGCTATATTGTTATGCTAGAGATGTGAAAATATGTTCTTAAATGCGAGTTCCCACTCTACCTCACTGTGTCCATCTGTCCCCAGTCTATAAGTCTCATCCCCAGTCTATATGTCTCGTATGTCCCTGGTTTATATGTCCGTCTGACTACCAATCGCTTGTGTGGTGCCACATAAAAAGCACTCATAATGATGATGGCGATGACAAAGTTGTTCCTTTTTATCCCTGGGTCAACCCTGATCCAACAAACCTATATTCTGAGCTATTCCAGTTGTAACCATCCTGTTCATCCAGTTTGTTTTGTAAGGCTATCTAAAAATACATTATCCATTGTATTCTTTCAGGTTTAAGATAGTAACATGTAATTTGAAAGAAATTTGGCTGTTATTTCTAGCTGTTTGTGTGGCATCATAAAAACTTCCTCATTGGCTCATAGCATAGTGGTTAAGAATGTGACTCCAGGATAGAGAGATACATATACTTGTAGGAGTAAAATACCTAAATGTGATAGAAGTAAAGTAAATAGCAGGTGAATCTCCCTTAAATTATATCTTATTTGGAAAAGGAATGGGCATATTGGGCACATTGGATAATGTAGTCCTACACATCACCTTGTCCATTTACAACAATGATCAAAACTCTATATTCTTGACACCAACAGTACTTCTTAAAGTACATCAGTAATAAAGGACACAGCAACATGAACAACTGAAGAATAATGATTGCTCCTACCTACTTTACAACTTCTATATGAGGAAACTATGGAAGTGGCAATGTTTCAATACTGCAGGCACATGTGATACCCAAAATCCCAATGAAAGGTCCACTATCTGTTTGCCATTTGAAGAATGTTGAGTTTTGACTTCCATTGGACTTAGATTATAAGAAGGAAGGGCAGTACTGGATGACCAGCTTCACTCTCTCATCACTGACTTTTGGACCAGTAGCAAGACAGGCTGAGATGACCAAAGATGTACAAGAGATGCAGTGAGGATCTATGTACCTCAATAAGCTCTGAGAATATGCATTCAACAGTGACAATACTGGATATTACCTTTTGTCTGCTGTAATTTGACCAAAGATGTTTGGACTTCCTTTGTGCAATCTGCTGGAAATCCAGTCTTCACACATGTATAGTGACAAGTTTTTGAAGAATATCCCCAAGAGTTTAAAACTCATCAGTCACCCTGGACCTAGTTCAGTTGGCCAGCCAATATCATTGCCCATATGATACATTGCCAAAAAAGTATACAGTTTGACATCCTATTGATATAACATGGTTGTGAGGTGGCAAAGTGGCAGAATCATTAACACACCAGGCAAAATACTTAACAGCATTTTGTCCATATTTACGTTCTGAGTTCAAATGCCACCGGGGTCGACGTTGCCTTTTATTCTTTCATGGTCGATAAAATAAGTACCAGTTGAGTACTGGGGGTGATGTAATCAACTTAGCCCCTCCTCCAAAATTTCTGGCCTTGTGCCAAAATTTGATGCCAATATGGTAGAGCTGTCATAGCTGAGATTCCTCTGATCATAAGTCTACTCAGTCAGGTTTACTCAATTAAAGTTGACCTGGGGCTAAACAATAACAATAACAACAACAGTTATAAGTTCTTGAAAAATAGATTTAATTCATCACTAGGTTTAATACTATCTCCTGGCTCTTCATTTAGTATCTTTAACAGAATCTATTATGTTTCAAAATATTTCAGCTAAGTCTTTGGTCTGAGGATAAATTCCTATTTTCCTCCTATCTATCACAGAGTCTCTGAAAAGGGTCAAATATATTGACCTTCTTCCCTTGGTAAATACATTAAAATAAAAGTTGTATCTAGCTAAAATGTACATTGTGGCAAATACACAACAGCTATAGCAATAGCAGTAAAACCAGTAGTGACAATAACTTAGGACTGATCTTCTGACCGTTAATAATTAGCAAAAAGGCTACTGGGAGACCTGTAGGCTAATAACACAGTTTGTGGTTATTTTCCCTTTCAGTATGGAGAAAGTATCATTTCCTACTTTAAGGTTAATTGGTCAGTCAGTCGGTCGGTCGGTTTAGTTGGTTGGCTGGCTGGCTTGTTGGTTGGCTGGTTGGCTGGCTGGCTTGTTGGTTGGTTTTTATTAAGAACAGCAGCAATCATCAATAACACATGCATCAATTACCATAAATTGTATAAATGTTATATTTAAATGTGAGACCTTTAAAAAGAATTTTTTTTTTTTTCAAAAATTTAACTTTTATTTTAAAGAATTGGAATCAATGAAAAGGTTTCAAACTATTATATTTCACCCATCAACCCAACCCCATTGCTATTTCTATATTCCAACTTCAAGAACGTAAGTCAAAAAGTCATGCTTTTAACCTTTCTTCTACAAGCATTACCATGATAATCACTTATATTGATCTTTTTGGAACCATTCAGCTTTTGAGTGAATATTCAGTAAGGTTCTTAATATCATAATTGCCGTCTAAAAGTTAAAAAATTATTTTTCTGATATGATGCAGTATTTGTGGCATTAATTTATATTGTTTTCTTTATTTCAAAGAAAATACTGCTTACAAGTTTAAATTTATTTATATGGAATGCGTCCTGTTCTTTATTATTCTTCAATGCTTGTTAAATTTCTACCTTAAACAAGAAAAATAAATAACCACATTATGCTTATTTTGTCTCCAGCGTCTAAAGATCCTTTTAACATCATGGAAGTTGCTGGCCCTGATTCTTGTTTAACTATTAATATGATCATATATGACCACAGGCATAATGGTGGGATTCAGGATTTCCCTTTGCAATCATGTGGTTCTGGTTTTGATCCCATTGTATGGTACCTTGTGATATTGTCTTTTGTCATAGCTTTGGGTTGAGTGGAATTTGGCAGAGAGAATGTGTGGAAATCTCGTGTGTGTGTGTGTGTGTGTGTGTGTGTCTATTGTGTATCAGCAAAGGACATATAAATGTTATCCCTTTTTAGGTGCAAGCATAACCTAACAAGTTTCCCTCACACCCACATGGTTTTCGATTCAATTCCACTCTGTGGTACTTTGGGCTAGTGTCTTTTATAACGTTAGCTAGAAAACTAAAAGATCCCATGATCTTCCAATGAAGTCTAGAGATTCCTTTGCCACTATTGTCATTAGAAATGTATGTAGTGAACCAATAATTATCTTGTTGAAAATCTTTAAATGTCACAATGTGACAGTATACCACTTGCAATAATCAAATAAAAAAATATTTTCAATATCTATTTTATAAAAAAATAAGGTAGTGAGTTAGCAGAATCCTTAGCACACTGGGCAAAATGCTTAGCAGTATTTCATCCATCTTTACATTCTGAGTTCTAATTCTGCCGAGGTTGACTTTGCCTTTCATCCTTTCAGGGTCAATAAAATAAGTACCAGTTGAGAACTGGGATCAATGTAATTGACTTACCCCCTACCCCGAACTTGCTTGGCTTGTGCCAAAATTGGAAACTAATATTTATTTTACAAATTGGCATGGAGCTAATATGTTAGTGCAATGTTTATAGACAGTGAAACCAAATGCTGTATAGTTTAATCATCATGATCATAACTACGATTGTGAACCTCATGATCTTGCATCATCATCATCATCATCATCATCATCCTCATCAACCTCATCACCACCACCACCATCATCATCACTACCACCATCATCATCATCCTCATCATCTTTTTAACGTCCATTTTTCATGCTGGCATGGGTTGAACAGTTTGACCAGAGCTGGCAAGTCGGGGGCTGCATCATGTTCCAGTCTGATTTGGCTTGGTTTCTATGACTGGATGCCCTTCCTAATGCCAACCACATTACAGTGTGTGCTG
>JAOPUL010003388.1:74575777-74594040 GCA_027564515.1 Octopus rubescens
TGTGTGTGTGTGTGTGTGTGTGTGTGTGTGTGTGTGTGTGTGTGTCTGTGTGTGTGTGTGTGTGTGCTTGTATGCCGATGCATCTAGATATACTTGAGTATAATTGTATAGATTTACCAAAAGGTGAGTGATATTCGTGACCCAACAGATTGGACCTACTCCTTGCATGCCATCTCCCGGAAGAACTGGAGATGACAAATTTAAACAAAAATGAGCAGATAGAAATAACTCAGAGTGTATCAAATACCATAGAAAATATATTCTTGAGTTATTAACATTATTTCTGCCTCTAGAGGATGAATCATAATTAGCAAATGGCAATTAAGACCAGCTTAGTGAATTTACCCTTGATATTCAGACTAATCCTGGATGTGTGGATTTCCTCGATTGGCTCAAGGAACATTATAGAATTTTGTACACTAAGGTTACTTTCAGTTTCGTTTTCTTCTCCCTTATACGATGACCTGTAAATGTAATACCCACTTCATTTGTCGCCCTTGTAGCAATAAAAAGGAAATTATTCTGTAACCTTTCTTTGTAAAGTGCTCTCTTCCGTTATCCTTGTGACAAAAGAAAAATTCTTTAAGCTCCTTTGAGGCATTTGTTCTGCCTTTTTATGTTCTTTGTTCAAAGTCGATAAGTTGGATATCAGTCAAGTACTGAGGTCGATATCATTGACAGGTAATCCCACCAAAAAAATTCTGGAATTGTGCCTATGTTAGAAAATATCATCATTATTATTGTTGTCGTTATTGTTGTTGTGGTTGTTGTATGGCTGATGGTATCGACTCATTCCTTTGTCTCAAAATTGCTGGCTTTGTTCTTAAATTAGAAACCATTATTATTGTTGTTATTTTATTATTATTATTTTATGAGAACTCTCAGCTTATTTTGCTGGGTATGTTGTAAAGTGGGGTCGACTTTGCCTTTCATCCTTCCGGGGTCGATAAAGTGAGTACCAGTTATGAACTGGGGTCGATAACATCGACTACCCCCCCCCCAAATTCCAGGCCTTCGTGCCCAGTATAGAATAGAATGGAATATTACTCAATAGGCTTGAACAGTTCTGCTTGAGTAGATTTATATTATGTAAGGAGCAAATCAATTCCATCTACTGTTATCCTGTTTCAGTTGTAAACATCCCGAAGTTTTGTATTTAAAATAAACCTGCCGTTTTCAAGGTGAATTACTCAGTTTTTTAGTATTAATAGCTTCTCTTCAATTATGTAAATCTAAAATTAGAAAAGGGATTCTATTCTTATTCATGAGTATTTGTTTATGTTACAGGATCCAATCCGTTGCCAATATCCAGTTACAAACACTGCCTAAAGACTTCATAATACATATGGTGAGTAATGATTTCATGCAATGACTTTTTGGTGTTGCAAATGGAATTTCTGCCCAAATTATATAAATATTGATTGTTTTTAGGTTTGTTATTTACTGAAAGAGATGCTACATCATCATCATCATCATCATCAACTATCCGTTTTCCATTTTGGCATTGGTTAGACGGTTTGACTGGAACTGGCCAACTGGAGAGCTATTTTGGCATGGTTACTATGGCTGGATTCCCTTCCTAATGCCAACCACTTTACAGAGTGTACTGGATACCTTTTACATGGTACTGGCACGAGTGCATTTTACATGGCACTGGCACAGGTGCATTTTACATGGTGTTGGCACGGGGTCATTTTACACAGCGCTGGCACTAGTGCTGTTTACATAGCACCAGTATGAGTACCTTCTATGTGGCAGCATGACAAAGACCTCTCAGCTTAGAGAGGGAGTGGGAGACATGGCTACACAGGTCTTTTATTTTTCAGAAAATACTTGTGCTAAAGTTTTTTTGGGTTTTTTTTTTATAGCAAGTATGTTAATTTTAAGATACTAAAATCTATTATTTCTCTTCATTACCTTAACTTCTTACCATTCTTCATACGAAGTGGTATCAAAAGGTTCCCGGACTAGTTATGTTTAATATAAAATAACTTATTTACCTAAGTTTTAACATCATCTCTTCGAAATAGTCACCTTGCACAGCAATGTATCAGTCCCAGCATTCCTGCCACTTCTGCAATCCGGCCTGGAAGTAGTTTTCCGTAAGCGAGTCAAGGACCTTCTGCGATTCGCTCTGGATTTTGGCAACAGTGTTAAAACGGCAACCTTTGGGCTGCATTTTCATCTTGGGGAAGAGATAGAAGTCCGCAGGTGCTAAATCTTGAGAATAGAGCAGGTGCGGAAGCAATACCATGTTGTTTTTGGCGAGAAACTCACGAGTGAGGAGAGCTCAGTGACAGCGTGCATTGTCATCGGGAAGAATCCAATTCTTTGCACTCCACAGATCCGCTTGCTTTTGTCTCCCTCAAATGCTTCAAAATGTAGCAGTAGAACTCTCAATTGACGGTCTGGCCATGAGGGACGAATTCTCAATGCACAATACTGCAGATGTTGAAAAAAAACAATGAGCATGCACTTGATTGAGCTGCAGCTTTTGAAGGTCCCATGCAGCTCAAAACATTGAGTACGACCCATTGCCGTAAGCTTGCCGAAGCATGCTCAATGTCTCTGAAGCACTCAGCACACTGCCTCATGAATGTCACTGCTAGCACAACCATGTGCTGCCATCTGTTGGCGCGCTGCGGAACTAGTCTGGGAACTTTTTTGTATCACCTCATATTTCTAATATGTACACACTCATTCACAAATACACATATTATTTTTCGTTTTTGATGGCATAGTCAGATGTGGAAAAGTAATGCTCAACAGCCTTTCAGGGCATCTTTGATAAACAGAAAGAAGGGACTAAATTTTCCTCTGACCTAGTCCTGACAGTTACAACAATGTAAGCTCAGCTAAGGGCTAAGTGGTTATGCTAAACCAAGCATCCACACGTGTGCATGTGTGTGTGTGTGTGTGTGTATATATATATATATACACACACCATCATCATTTTCATGATCACTTTTTCCATATGTTGGACACATTCTTTCCTACACAGTGTCTTGCCATTTGTTGTATTTTTTGTCATCTCTTTTGTGAGGTTCAATTTCTTGTGATCAGCTTTTACCACTTCTGCCTATGTCTTCTTTGATCTTCTACAACTTCCTTCCACTTTCAGAGCCTATGCAGCATCGCATTTCATACACAAGCAACATACAATCTGCCCTTCACTTGAAGAGGTAATCCCTCTGTTGCCTGCAGGGGTCATAGCTCCCTTAGCTTTTCACACCCTGTTCTTATTCTGGCTATTATGCTTTCAGAGTACCCTCCTTTACTGATTAAGATATTCTAATTATAGAAGCTACCAATTACTTCCATAAAGCCTTTTAGGCATTGAAAATAATTTATTTTATTACTGCACTGACAGCTAACTATTCCTGTATTCTGCCACTTATAAAGTCTTTACTCACTGTCAGCCTACCTTTGATGCCAGTACACCTTTTGTGCACATTGTGCACTCTGTATGGAATGCCTACCTCCTTTTCTAGTTACTAAGACTTTTGTCTTTGCCAAATTTGCTCTGCTGCCTCTCAGTTCTAAATTTTGCTTACACATCTGGAATTTCTTCTCTACTCTGTTATAAGTCATAAGCATATAGGGATTCCCTTGGACAACCAATCTTAAACGCATCTGTTATAGCTTGGAGACTATAATAGATAGGAGGGGGCTAAGAATCAAACCTTACTAAAGCTACCTGCATGCAATATATTCACTGAATTCACTGCCATCTCTTGTTTTTCTGATTGCTTTTCTGTGTTCTACTCTTGCAAACCATTCAGTTAAGCCTACTTTTTTTTAGACCACCAACCTTGTTAAATGCCTTCTCCAAATCATTAAATGCTACGTAGAGAGGTTTATTCTTAACTAAAAATTTCTCTTGCAGTTGTTTAGTACAAATCTATTCTGTATATGATGTCTGTTCAGGAAGAAACCAAACTTAAAACAAAAAATAAACAACTTTATGCTTCACTAACAATTTAATCAGACTTGTCTCTTTTAAAATAGTGTCTTCAACAGCTGGAACAAGTTTTCAGTGGTGGTGCACAATTCTTGTAGCAAAACTTTTCCAGTCTCTTCTATTATCTAAAATAGATGGCCTTTCATGGTGGATTTCAACTTTAAGAGCAAAAAAATGTCTGCAGGGCCCATACTTTGAGAGTAGGCTGGTTGTGAGATGAGAATTCAATAGAAAGTTATGGACACGGGGTGACACATGAGCAGGTGTGGTAGGCGACCAGAATTCATCCATGTCTCAGGCCTTCTCTTTTGATCTTCTACAACTCTTTAAACACCTCAGGACAGCCAAGTAAAACTTTCTTGATCACTTGACCTCATACAACAAACTCGTGATATACAATATCCTTCCAATCAAAAAAATGATGCTCAACATCACCTTCACATTTGAGCAACTTGAGCTGAGGTTTTTTTTGTTTTGTTTTTTGTCCTCTCTGTTTGACCATGGCAACAGCTGTCTTTGTGATTTAACATCATAGCTATACACCCGTGTATCATCACATCAACTGTTACAACACTTTCCAGTAGCTTATTTGAATGATCAAATAGCGTCTGACTGTGACTCACTTCTTTTTTTTTTTTTTTTGGTCATCTCTCAGATGACACAGCTCTAACTTTACAGCAATGCAATATATCTTCAGTTTTTCTTTTGAAGAACATATTGCAAGTCGTTTTACAGATGCCTACTTCTTAAGAAACTTCATGACAGTTAGGTGGCAATTTTCATAAATCACAGATCACACATTTGCAACGTGATCATCCATTGTTGTGAAACGTCATCCAGATTTAGGATAATCTTTAATGGATGTTCTTCTTGATTTGAAATACTGGTACCCTTCCTGACAGCTTAAACATTCCTTCACAAATGCCTGTTAGAATATAAGAAAAGTCTCTGTAAAAGATTTTCATAATTTGAAACAATTTTACACAAACTCTTTGATTTTATACTTCATTGTTCAACTTGTATCAAACTGCTAAGTGCACTAAACATGTATTCAGTCTATCAAATGTAGATAACTAACACGGAGTGATGTGGTTATTATTAGACTAAAGTTCAAGATCATCCAACTACAGTATTGCATTTACAAGCACATTATCCCACCTTGTTGATGCACTGTTTTAAAAACTTATATAATATATAATATAATATATTGTTTTATTTTCCATTAGTTTTTTTTTTTCTTTTTAAGATGGGTACAATTTCAATCAATTGGATATTTTATCTGTAATTAATTCTAACAGATGAATGCATTTTCTACTTCTGTTTCCTTGTTAGGGCTAAAGTTGAAGTAAAATATTGAGAGTCTCAACTCTGTTGTTGCAAATGAGCGACAGGGTGTTAGAAGAAATAGGAGAGCACTAGATTAAATGTACTATATTTAATGTTATTTCTCTACATTCTATGTTGAAGTGCCACCAAAGATGATTTAACCATTTATATATCTGATTGCTAAAACAATACCAGTGATATACTGTGATAAATTATATCACCCTTCTGTATGTAGTCAGGATTGAACTCTTGTCTATGTGGCCAAGTACCAGCTCAGACTTGTACTTGATATCTAATTTCTATATCTTTTTGTAAATTAAAAGATTTTTTATTAAATAAGCTTAATGCAACTATCTTGAAATGAGTTGGTGATGTAAATATATAGAATGAGCTTTATGACTAGCTGTATTTTAGTATTGTTTTAAGATAACCCTCCAAAAGATTTACATACTATAGCTGAATCCACCATGTGAGATTTTAACCTTAATAATCCTATTATATTGATTTTTTTTATAGTTTTAAATGGTTTTGTTACATGTATTTTGCTGCAGTCGGATACAATTTAGTCTGTTGAGGGTAGTTGAATTTGAGAGAACAATAGTGAATATTGTGGCTTCTTTTTCAATGAAAATGAAATATAAAATATAACATAGATGATTTATATAAACTCAGATCAGCAGGTTATTTCTTTTTTATTGAACATTCTGAACTTTTAATCGTCTCTGTATCTGTCTTTTTGACAATATCTAGATTAGGAAATTTATTTTAAATCGTCATTGTGTTTAAAAGAAATTGACTTATAAGTATCATCTTAAATTATCATTGTTGTGGCATTTTTCAATACATTGATAAAATTTGCTGGATTCTTTTTTGTTTTCAAATCATTAACCATTTTATTTTAGTTATCTTATGCTTATATTTGTTTGATAGTATTCATTGAAGATTCTCTTTGGAAAGAATCATATGAATTGTGAAAATAATGATATAGAATTATCTTTCAACTCCTTGAAAGATTGTTAGTGGTGTGGTGGAACCTTTTCCTATCATGTCTTACAAAGTAAGAAATATTTCACTGCTCTGATAACATCCTCTTATTTGTTCATTCATTCTTTTTGTTTACTATTCTCTTTTCTCCGTCTCTCTCTCTCTCTCTCTCTATATATATATATATATATATAAAATAAATTAACAATTTGTCTGACATGATGATGATGATGCATTGTATTGAATCAATATGGAGAAACAAATTATTTTTATCATTTGTAAATTACCTGTTGTATTAAAATGTTGTGTCCTTGATAATCAGTTAAAAAGAACTGCATAAAAGCCTAATGAAGGAACAAAATCCGAGAATATTTTTGTTGCACACTCTAACACAATTCAAAAATCATTAGTATTAAAATTAAAGACAAAATATTAATAAATGTAGTAATCTAAATTACTTTTAGATGTGTTCCTAAATTTGTTACTATAATGACAATTGAGAAAAGTCTGTTCTATCTCAGTTGTTACATTACATTTCTATACACAAGCTTTGTTTTTCTTTGTAATTTTTTATTTAACCGATTTCCTAACATTTAATAAGATTTGCATCACTATTTTTCAAGTTTGAGTTCTGTTCTGTCAGTATTTTATTTGGATTATTTTCACACAAACTTTCAGCCAAAATATTGGATTATCAAATGTTTTAATTAATCTCTTGTTATTGGTAGTCTTTCTTGAATTTCCACTCTTAGTTCATCATCAGTGTCTGTAAATCTATCTTTTCCTTCTGTTCTCAGAATGAAAATATTGAATAGGACTTTGGCTTCAGGAGTTTAATAGCTTGCATTAAAGCTTGTCTCTGTGCATGATTGGTATTTCAAAGAAATAATAACTGGCTGGGGCCTTAGTGTGTATACATAAAATTGTTTATAAATAGATGTCCATATCAGTAATGATGGAATTGATGAACGTGATATCAATGATCTGATAATGATTTGTCAGTCTGAAAATTTAGTCTGTTAAGAACTGTCTAGAATGTCATCTATCTGCATGTTAGCTGAAATCTTAAGAACCATGAATTTTGTTTCATTTAGCTGTTTTCATTGAACATCAGCAATAGAAATTGGTTACGATAGACAATCAATGGAAGCCTGGTTTTTAATGTGTCTGCTAAAAGTAATATTTTAAACTAATTTTTCAAAATTGTAGAGGTTAATTAATCCTTGATTTATATATTTTGACACAAAAGGATTAAAAGTGAAACTCTAATTATTTTGCTGTACATGTTTTGTCTAATTTGTTAATTTCTTCATGAGGCTTATGGTTTTGTTTATTTCTTTGTTGATCTTAAGCATCTGGTATGGTATTTGCTCTATAATTAGTTAAATTAAAACAATTAAAAAATCTCATCTTCTAGTTATATTTCTTAAGTATTGTTTTCATTTGGTATTCACTATTTGTGTTTTCATATTTAAGGGAATACTTTTAGAGCTTGCTCTAGTTATTTTTCTAGGAGGTTGAAGATGAACAGTTTAAGTCAAGCAAGTTTGAGGTTAAGTTTATGGTTGATGGGATATGGGTTAAATGAGTTGCCAGAGGTGTTAGGGAGCAAATCTGATAGGAGTGGTTGTGTTGTCAGGAGTGAAAGTGATATTGGTTGTAGTATTGAGTTTGTGAGCAGAAATATATGTAAGCTGTTAGGGTAGGCAAATTCAATAGAGATTAGTTTTGCTTTCATACTGACTTGAAATTTCAACAAGCTTGAACATTTTTCTCCCAAAGGTCTTTTTTTTTTTTACCTTTAAGGGAAATGTGTAATATTTGTTCAGATTTGTATATAGTTTCCAGTTATATTAGAGTGGCTTTCTAAATATTGCTGTTTTTATATTCTGCAATGCTTCAAGCAAACAACAGTGCTATGTATGTATGTGTGTGTGTGTGTGTGTGTGTGTGTGTGTGTGTACATATATTTATGTGTATATATGTGGGGGATGGGGGTAGTATATATATAAATATATATTTATGTATATTTCCTGCAGCAATGTTACTTTTTCTATCTTCTATATTATATATACATACATATGTGTGTTCATATATATGTATGCATGTGTATGTACATATGTATATCTATGTATACTCGTGCTGGTGACAGGTTAAAGGCACCCGGTATACTATCTGGAGTGGTTGGTGTTAGGAAGGGCATCCAACATGGAAAACATGCTAAATGATGGTGATGATAATGTGTATGCATATATATATATACATATTTGTGTGTGTGTATATTTATATGTATGTATGTATGTATACATGTGTGTGTGTGTACATGTGTCTCTGTATTTGTTTACAATTGCTCTTCTCTGAAGAGTGCTGAGCTTAAAGCAATATCATTGTTGCTATTTCTCATTTCAACAAATCGTTTGCTGGTGTTTTGCTTTTGAAGATGTCTAGAATAAGAGGTCTGTTACAGTGAAGGGCTAACAATTGAAAGGGCATCCAGCTGTTAAACAATGCCACAGTAATATATGTCTAAACCATGCTAACATGGAAAAACAGACATAAAAATGAAGAAATATATATATATATATATCCTCGCTAGTATAGTGTCATCCTCGGTAGTATAGTGGTAAGTATCCCCGCCTGTCATGCGGGAGACCGGGGTTCGATTCCCCACCGGGGAGGCGTACATATTTTAATAGGTGGTGCACCAGCATGACCTCAGCTCCGGGCTGGAACTAGTAAAAGATAAAAGATATATATATAGGTGCAGGTGTTGCTGTGTAGTAAGAAGTTTGCTTCCCAACCACATGGTTCCAGGTTAAGTCCTACTGCATGGTATGTTGGGTAAGTGTTTTCTACTATAGCCTCGGCCTGACCAAAGGCTTGTAAGTGGATTTGGTAGGCAGAAACTGGAAGAAGCCCATCTTATATATATATATATATATATATATATATATGTGTGTGTGTGTGTTCTTCTGTCTGTGTTTGTCCTCCACTGCCGATTGACAACCAGTGTTAGTGTGTTTACACCCCCATAACTTAGTGGTTTGGCAAAACAGATCGATAGAATAAGTACTAGGATTGATTCATTTGACTAAACATTCTTCAAGGTTGTGCCCCAGCATGGCCGCAGTCTAATGACTGAAATAAGTAAAAGGACATATATATATATATATATATATATATATATATATACATATATATACTTACAAATACACATATTCACTTATATATATATACATACATATACATGTGTATGTGCGCAAAATGTTAGTAAAATATGTGGGCGTTTTTTTCCCCTTAGATCCTATTTGAAAGTTCCTTTTCAGTTTAGTTGGTCTCTAATAGGTCAATTTATTCAGTAATTATCATCAAATTGTTCCAATGTGTAGGCTTTATAGTATGAAGCTCATTTGAAACGATCACAATTTCTTTCTCCTCAGGATCACAATTAAATTTTCTCGATTTAATCAAAATGTTTCTTGAAAATCAACAACCCGTTTATTGGACATATTTAGAGGGATTCACTGGTCTTGTTTAACACAATTTCAATATATTTAGCACTGAATCTTTTAATTTTCAATATATGCGTCTTGTACAATTATCACTAGTGAATTTAGTGTTCATTTCCCAATTGTTCATTGTTCTTTTTATGCTTTTTTTTTTTTTATTTCTCAGCCTTTCGTATAGTGAAAGTGAAAACTTCGCCTTGCCTATTACATGAATGTATGCTTGAAATTAACCATATTTTGTTGGGGTTTTTTTGGGGGGTTTTTTCTTTGTTTTTATTCTATAAAAGAATCTTTTAACATTGATCAATAATGTTAGCCTAATTAAATGAAACTTAATTGCTTGGTCTTTAGTAAATGGCATAGCATAAATTTTCACTTGTTGATGATTATCTGGACTCTTGGTTATCTTATAATTTTATAAAATAATTACTTTAAAAGTTTATGTTCAAAAGGCGTTGAATTATCAGCGTAACTTTGAATTACTTTATGGAGTGCATTATATTTTCTTTGTGATTATTGCAAAAGTTGAATTGTCTTTACATCATCTTCTTTTGTCTCTTCTTTTGCATCATCATTACCCATTACTACCACTATGATAGTGATGTCTTTGTCATCATTTATCAGATTTATTCTTTCCATTATTATCATTGTTCATCACATATGTTTTTCATATGGCATGTGTTGTATATTTTACAAGGATGAAAATTTAATTAGCATCACTTGTCTTTTTGTATATTGTAGGCCCATCACTGATTTAGTTACTGGCCTTTTAAGAGTTTTAGAATGAAAATTAATCAGCCGAGAAGCTACTTCTATTCAAAAATTCTTGTTGCTATTTACTTTTGTGTTATTTTAACTAGCTAAATGGAAGGTGTAAAATGTACAACAACCTTTGTGCTTACTGTTTAACTCTTGGCCGAAACTTGAAAAGGCTGGGTTTCTTTCTTACAACTACAAAGTGCCTTAAAAATTTGTTGATCCAATACAAAGAATAAATACACCTTACACAAAAGTATTGCTGCCCTATCTTAATCAAGGAACCAATTACAACACACCCACATACACACTAACACACAAACACTTATATGCAAACTTTTTCTCTCACCAACACTCCAGCAAGATCTTCTTTTCTCAGACTACTACTACTGCCTCTATTCTTCTGATATTGCTGTGTATACCATACCATATCCACATAAACACATTTATTTTACATGAGCTTCATTATTTGTCATCATTAATCTATTTTATACTCTTAGACTCCATATTAAACACTTTGCTCAGCCATTTACCCCTCCGAACCACATCTTTTTAGAACTTCATGCTTATTTTTTTCCTCAACCACTCGCAATAGCCTCTGACTTAAATTGCATCATAATGTATATGGTCCTGAAGTATTTATGAGTACAGTTACCAATTCTATTATACAGTAAATATTTGAATTATCCCAAGTTGTAACATTTTTGCTTTAAAAAAAGACTATTTAATCTAAGAAATGTAATGTAACAACTTATTCAGAGTGGTAAAAGGAAAAACTTTTTAAATTTAAATTTCCAAAATAATGAGAAAAATTAATTACTAAATTATTAGTCTCTTTATTCATTTGTTCAAGTTGATTTGCTCTTAAATTATCCAATTTGTTATCAATTTAAAATATGCTTTCTTTTAATTCTTTTTTGTACAGTTATAAGAATTTTAAATAAAATGTCTTCTAGATTATAAAAAAATAAATAAAATTTGAACATAATACATATCCTGCTTATGTAAGCCTGTCTGTTGTTCAGTGACTTCACAGTGTGGGAAAACATGTTTACCCTTCAGAAGTACAAATCTTATTAACTTGTCTTTCATTCTGAATTTATGTTGTTGTTTTTTATCAAAAGACCGCGTTTTTATGGAGGGAGAATATAATAAATTAATTTAACTCTTTATTAGCCATGGTGGAATTTACACTTAGATCATGAGTCAGCAACTTCTTTTATAATGGCCCACTTTTGAATGTTTTTACATATGCCTGTCCGTCAGTACATTATATCTTATCGTACATATAAAAATATCCGTGTATCTCCTAATTTCCACCACCAGCAAAAGACTATCTGTGTAAATGCCATCAATTACTCAATGACTCACTAATGCATTAATTTCAAAAAAATTTTGTTTTTCAAAACCCAAGGTTCCACAGAGAACACTCCAGTAACCAACCCATTTGTAGACTATGCCCTCCCTCCCCACTACTGCCACCCCCTGATGTAGATGGACAAAACTAAATACTTTAAAGTACATCTCTGCTCTATTGTTTCTGTCACTCCACTAATGCTTTTCTTTGAAAAACTATAAACTAAAACAACAAATATATTTTGGCCATCAGCATGACCTTAGCTGTGGTGGCTAAAATGTAGTTTTACTGTGTACGGACCTAGTAGAAGAAACAAATTATTAGTGGTAACAGAAAATGGCAATACTATTTATTATGTGTATTTAGCTTTATGAAAAATTTTTAAAAAATTATTATTATGCATTATAAGAAAAAAATTTATGTGTTTTTTTTTATAAATGTGATCCATGTAGATACTTAGGTATCAATGAACATTTGTCAAGTATTTTTTAACCTTTTTATGAATATCCCAGCCACTATAATTTTGTTTTGAAAATATACTTTCAATTTATTGATGTTGAAAACTAATATTGTAAATCTGACACACTTTCAGTATCTCTAGTCATTGTTGGTGTAATGCCAAACATCTATGTTACATTAATTGAAAAAAAATCATTTGTCATGATTATCTGATTTTTAAAATCTTTTTTTTCTATCACAAGTAGTGTAAAAAATGTACATTTTTAATGTACCAAAGGTATAAATGATAAATTAATATAAACTCTAATGGCACAAACACCTATAAAAAACAATTTCATTTTGAAATTATTCTGGATCTTACTATATGTACATAAATGCCCATGTCACTGGTGTAGGGGACTTTGAGGGATGTAAAAAAAAATTAATATATATATATATATTTGCAGGGGTTTCTCAAGCAAAGTGTTTATATATTTTGTATTTATTGCATTGTTTATATCTGGATTATTCTAATTGTATAGTTCATGTAAGATAATTTTATTTTTTAACCTATTTTGGCTATCTTCTGCTTTGATAATATTTTGTCATTTTCATTCTTGTTCTCTTGGGAATACAACTATAAGGTCCAAGCAGTTTCTGTTTCTTTTAAATCTATCTTATATTCTCTAAATTATGTTACATGTGCACTTTTGATTCCTGCAGGGATGACCAAATGGCCGTATGAATCTGCTTTGAATTTTGGTAAGTTTCCCATAGAGGATAATCAGAAGCTATAGGCTTATATCATGTATGTGTATGTGTGTTTGAATATGCAAATGAGCAAGGAAAAATGTACTCAATACATGTAGTGTATTAATTCAAATGAAACTTAAGTTTTGCTCCGAAGCTGCTTCATGTTTCCTGTTTCTTCTACATTCAAATCTCTTCACAGAATGTGCAAGAAGTGTGGGAATTTAGAGTAGTTGAACTGTAGATTGAAAGTAATGCATGTATGTGTGTGTGCATGCATTTATGTGTGTGTGTGTGTGTGTGTGTGTGTACACACTCACTCTCTGATGGGCTGGGAACTTGTTCAGGCAAAATGTTGTACTCTCAATCACTTATATGCCATGGAAACCGGCTAACTGGCCCATGAGTCCTAGGTCTCAACAATGCTTACTGTTTTATTTATACACACACACACACAAAATATATAAATGGGTTTACTTCACCAAATATGCTAATGCCCATTTTACTATTAAGATTTTATGCAGCAGAATATTTTACCCCAATCATTTCTGTGTTTATTCACGAAAATACTACATACTTGTCTACTTTATAATAAGGTCTATAGTAACAGTGAGACTGTTATGTTGATGAAGTTTAAAAAGACTAAAATATGTCTAAAGTTGTCACTGTGCTGCTAAAGATCAGATTCACACCCCCACTCCATTCTATATATTTCAGAGTTACCACCATCCTAGACAGGTCATAGGCCCACATCTTATTCATACAATTCATTCTTGACTTGGTGTCTGTGGTTGGATGCCTTTTCTATCACTAGTCCCTTTAAAGTGTGTACTGGGCAATTTATTGTGGCACAAGCATTAGCAAGATTGTTATACCCCCAGCATTACTAAAGGGTCCCTTTATCCTGCACTTGTCTCCACTCATTTGCCAATCACTTTTACAGAGTATACTGGAGTGCATTTTATCATGGCACCTGCATTAGTGAGGTTATCTTGTATTCTGTAAGACTAAAGAGGATGATAGTATAAACAACATGATTAGAGTGAAGGGTGGTTGAGAAGAAGAGAGTGAGGGGATAGTAATAGAGCTGAATAAAAGAGTGTTAGGTGTGAATAACCAGTGGCCCAAAGAGTGGGAGTTATAATATGATTTATCATAAACAGAGTGGCGTTAGGGCATTGGGTACAAATAGATCTGATGTAATCCTTTATAAATAGATCTCATGATGGGAGAAAAAAGTAAAGTAAGAAGGATGGTGGTTGGGGATGGAGATTGAATACAAGCAGATCTAGAGCTATCCATTGTTGCATGGACAGCCTAGTACAGTGAGTAGGAGTGAGGGTCAGTGGTGTAAATATATGTGTGTGTATGCCTTTGTATGTATTTGATTGTTCCTCCATCTATTTTCCCTGCTCTTTTTAGTAATATAATGCATGATGCTTATTAAATCATATCTTTTTGTAGGCTTTGCATAAGCATAGATTATAATATGCAGCTGGCATCAGTCATTGGTTCCTCGGCAGTTTGCTTTTTCCCCTCCCCGTCTTGTATGCTTTATTTCAATTTTTATTTTTCTTTCATTTCAAAAATGCAGCATATACTTTCCTTTATTTCTTCATCTGATAGTGTTACACTCCAGCTATCAAATCAGTTATTTGCTGCTTCTAGTTTTGTTTTAAAAACTTCTAGTTGGCATGGTTGATAAACTGAAATTTATGCACTTCAGGGCAATACAGTTTGGAAAGGTAGAATTTTCTGTTAGTATTTTTTCTCTCTCTGATTCTCTTTGTTCTTTATGGCTTGGTTTAATTTGTTATCAACACCTTGAATTTGCTTCAGACTGTTTTTATTTTCACTAATACATTGTTCATTATTTTACAAATAAAATAAATAATATTCTGTTTCATTGAGATCTATATACAACTTCGGCGCTGCACCAAATTGGGACTCCACTCCCATTGATATATAATTGAATTATATTAACAAATCCATGGCCTTCCTTGACGCTAGTGCTGTAGCCCAATAGCATCTTCCTTAAGTTAGCATAGGTCATACAGTGTGTCTTGGGCAGCTAAATCTGGCAGAATCCATCTCTCTCCTGGTCTAACCACAGCCAGTTTCTTTGAGAGAGAGAGAGAGAGAGAAATAACTGATACTTAAGAAGGGATGACTGACAAAGTTGAAGTTGGCAGTAATTGAATTCAAAGCATAGGGGACCAAAACAAATACCTTAAGGCATTTTATCCAACACTAGCAAATGTGCCAATTCACTTATATATATTCTAAAGAGAGAGTAAGATAACATGTTCGTGTTCAGAGATAGAATACTAAGGCAATGAGAGCATGTGTCTGGCAGTATACTTTTTCCACAATGGGTAATATCAGGAAATATGTCATACGTACAATAATTATAATTCAACTGTCAAATCACCCAACCATGCCAGCATGGAAAATAGACATTTGATGATACACACACACACATCCTCTGTCTCTCTGATTTTTCTCAACATGTATATGTGTGTGTGTGTAGTATCATTTACTCATTGCCTGCCATAAAGCCTAGTACATGCACTCATCCTACACCTCTTACGTTAACTCCCTGTGTATCTATTTTACTATCTCTCTCTCTTCTCCTCATCTCTCTATGTGATGTAAAATGTGACTGGAGAACTCAACCAACCAACCAACCAACAATATTCTGCTTTGATGTATTAATTAGTTTCTTAAAGAACTATATAATCCCACGTACAGATAGCAATGATGAACTAGAGTACTTATGAAAATTGATGAAAAGCTGATTTACAATATATTTGAAGGGATGTATATATCTTATGGAGGTTAGGATGCTAATGTACCACTGGTGTTTTATATATTTACAAACCATAACCAGCAAGTTTTAAATGAAGTTCATAACATGATCATTTTCTTTTACAACCTATCTCTAATTTTTGACATTCTATCTTGTTTCCTAATATCAGGTCTGTTAAATGTCTTTTTTAACTGGAGCGTATGGATTTTTTTTTTCTTTTTTGTGTACTATTCAGTTGGCTCATTGAAGTCATTGCCAATAAGAAGGGGAATTTTTGCTATTACATTTTTGTAAATGTGACTTTTCATTTATTTACTATCTTAAGTAATAATTTATATACTTCATTCAATGTTCATATACAAGAATTCAAATTGTTGCCTTCCTCTGGGGTTAAAATTGACTTACAAAAAATGTAACCTACATTCTCTAGGATGCACGATATATTTTCAAGACTTGTTTTAAGGGAAAAAAATAGGAAGTTCGGTGCCTTGAAATGCAGTACTTTGTCTTGGGGTGGAGATATGCTTTGTTAAATCATGAAAGGTTGTGAGGTTTAGCATTTCTAATGGCTTACAGGATTTTAGTTGTTAGGGTTGTTCATTTGCAAGGTATTTGCAGTGCAAAATTTTGTTTCCTTGATAAATGTACTGATTGACTGGGTTGGCATGTCTTCATTAGAGAATTTGTTTTCAGTTTTTTGTTTTCCATTCATGAAAGTAGTGCTTGTTGAGCATGAGGTAGGGACAATCAAAACCAATTGTTAAAGCGCTAAGCTCATTTAAAAGCCTTCTTTGCTTAAAATATCACATTAAAAGCACCAATTTGTAGGATTGG
Organism: Octopus rubescens; assembly: GCA_027564515.1. Classification (NCBI taxonomy): domain Eukaryota; kingdom Metazoa; phylum Mollusca; class Cephalopoda; order Octopoda; family Octopodidae; genus Octopus; species Octopus rubescens. The sequence goes on from JAOPUL010003388.1 coordinate 74,592,502, forward strand.
TGTTCTGACTACATTTTTAGTGAAAAAATTACTTATGCTTTAATCCTGTTCTGGCATTCTGTGAGTGTATACATTTTGTGTAGATACATAATGTGCATCAATGATATCTCAATGTAAATTGCTAGTATTTTGCATGCAATCAGTCACACACACGCTCTCTCTCTCTCTCTCTATATATATATATATATATATACACACACACACACACACACACATTACCAACTTTAAAGATTCAGCTGTGCAAATCCTGTAAACCCTTTATCTTCAGCAGAAGTAAACAAACATTCTGGATTTTTTCTGTCTGAGCTAAGAATTAATTTAGTGCTAACCAATTGGTGACATGCAACAAAACACAAACTGCACAGCCTATTATTTTCAACACTTCAGTCATATACTGAGGAAGTGCATTCAACATGATTAGTGCAAAACTTTAATTACTAATTACACAATTTATACATATTAGGCTCAGTATATATCTAAGTCCTCTAATAACTTGTAGTTTTTTTTTATATATCAATAATTATAAAATATTTGATGCTTGATTTAAGGAAGATTTAAGCAAACAAATTTGTAAATATTTTAATATTCTTTACTTAATTATCAAGTAATGGCTTTTATCTGAAAAATAAGTTTTGTACAAAAAGATAAAAGATTATAGTGTCTAATCAATGATATTATAGCAATATTCTTTCAACATTACAGGTTCAATTTTTTTATTCTCTGGCAGGGTCAATAACCTAGTGGATTCATTTAGCAATCCTGGCTTCTCCAGATTCCTAAAAATGGGTTAATCCTAACCCAAATCACTGTAGATTATGTGGTGTATGGCTATGCTACTTTAAATTATTATTTATAACAATAACACACACACACACACACATATATATATATATATATATATATTAAAATAGAATAACACAAATGGTTTTTAGGTTCACTACAGTTGTTTCCGACGAACATTTATTGATTATCCACGAGTTACATCAGGTCAAAAGGCTGTTTTCATCAGATGAAAATTGAATATAATAGAAAATTCTCACAAAACTGGACATTTTACAAAATGAGGAAAATGTCAGAGTTTGAAGCCGGCATAGTCATTTTGTAAAATGTCCAGTTTTGTGAGAATATTCTATTATGATTAATTTTCATTTCGTTTCTTTTTTTACCTGATGAAGACAGCCTTTTGACATGATATAAATTGTGGATAATCTGAAACAGCTGTAGTGAACCTAAAAACCATTTGTGTTATTCTATTTTAATATTATATTATTTTCACCAAACTCAATTTCTTTCCTTGTGTTAGTATCAAGGCTACAGTCAAAGAAGGAATACCTACTATATTTGTACTCCCGTGTATCTTGGCAACATTTCTGATTCCCTTCTGGATTTTGTGGCTTATGTATAGCTGAAAGATGTATCAATATTTACTAACGTAAATAGGAAGATGTTAACCTACACCACCCGTACATCAGTACGTATTATCTGATTGTACCTGAGGATATAATGATTAAATACCCCGATTCGTACGAATCCTCCATA
>JAOPUL010003388.1:74631809-74644634 GCA_027564515.1 Octopus rubescens
ATATCTTGTCTTTCTTCCTCTTGTATTATTATTATTATTAAGTCTAGATAATTTGATGTAATTCAAATCATATCCAGATGTTCAAATGCTATAGATTGTAAGCATTCAAAGCTTCCCACTGCTTTGCAGTACATTTGTTCATATGCCTTTCAATATGAGGTATTGTTCTGGACTTTAAGAAAGCTGTGACAGTATTTCATAGTACATCTTGGTGGATTTTGAATCCAGCTCTTGTTTAATCTTCACATATACATGTTTATCTTCTTTTACTTAATGTTCTGTATAAATAGCTTTTACGATGAGAACAACATCTATTTCTACTAACAATGGGTTCATCAGCCGAAAATTTTGTGAAGCAAGAGTATAAATTTAACGTAATATCTGAACATTCTGGTGCTTGCTTTTATATAAATAAGAAGCAGGCAAGATAATTTTCAGTTAAACCTTGTTATAAAGGCTAAACAACCAGTAGTAACACAATGACTTTGTGATCCTTTTATTTAATTTGCTACTCATATGTATTTGTTAATCTGGCATCTATTGACATATCTTCCGGTTTTTTAAAGTAAACTAGTGAATAAAATTACTAAAAACAAGAAAATGAATGAATGTAGGAGCTAGTATTCTAAAGAAGAATACTGTGTAGGAGAATTTTTTAAAAGTGTTACAGCTTTTTATTGTTTCATATGTTGAAGATTGAAATTAAAACCCTATATCTAGCATAGGTTCTCTACTAATAATTTCTTGCTATCTTTCACCTTCTCCTCCCTGTTTTGGAGTAAGTTTCAGTACCACTAAGCTTGTCAACTCCACTCCAAATTTTAATTCTGTTGACACTGTCATGCTATCCCAATTATTTCAAACTAACATATTTTGAAATATCTGAGTATTGGGAAGCATTTTTATCTTTTCCCTCTCAACAATAATATTTAATCAGATTACCTAAATATAAAATATTTTAAACTTATGAACACAAATCTTAATTAGTTGAATTACTTTGAGATACTGATCTAGTCAATGTTTATATTTTGATTACTGACTTGAATGGTTAAAAACAAATTAATTTTCATTTGAAGCAATGATAATAGTTAAATTCTTATTAAGCACATTGCTCTAGTTGGGAAATTAATTTTATTGACTAGGCTTCTTTAACATCACTGGGTGATAAACAATATTTTGAATCTATAAGGTATATTTTGCTTTTAATTCTTAATAGTTATATATATATATATATATACATACACATATGTATGTATAGTTGCCTATTACTTTGAAATAATAATTGATCGTTCTTGTCCTTTAATAGTTAGTTATTTAGCCCACACCATTATTTTATTAGTATGTGCATTCAGGAAAATGAAAGACAATTGCATACATTTTGACTTAAAAACATGTTTCTTTTTTCTTTGTATTTTATATTCTCCTACCTCAATGACATAGACTGATTGTCCCTTCATAAAAAGTTTGGAAATTTAACATGGAACTGTTTTGTATGGAGCTGTTTTCTCTTAGTTGGGAGATTTATGTAAAGTTGATAGGCTGGAAGAAAATATAAATTAACAAAATACTCTAAAAAAAATCAATTAAAAATATTCTGTAAATGATGGTGAATTGTTACTAAATCCTTCCAAAATTGAATATATCTTTTTTTTTCCTTCTTTTTAAAGTTGAAATTGTCCATTGTATGAGTGTGTATTTATAGATGTTACAGGCGTGTATAAGTGGTATGGTTTTGTTAGTTATCACTTTGAATATTGATTTCTAAGCACAAGCCTTATGAAAACATAAAATGCAAATTAGATGATTTTAAAAATGCACTTCCTACAGTGTGTTTTTATAGCATTTTTGTGATGATTCAGATACTCTTTTTGCCGGATGATGCTCTTCAACTTGAAAGTTGTTGTGGGTGTTCTTTCAAAGACATTTTTGACTCCAATTCATATGAAAGTATGCTTTTAGCAGTGTATTTCTGTTCAGTTGTTTCTTTTGATAAGTGAATTTTTATGGAGATTGTTCCTTATATTTTTTCAAGAAATGAGATTTGCTCCAAGGCAGTAATAAAAACTGTATCAATGTCAACAATTTATAATTTACTATTACAATCTGAGCTAGCTGGTTTAATTTGTATTGAAAAGAAGCATCTTTTTCTTACTATAAATATTCCTTAGATGTTTATTTTGTTAACAATTTTTTTTTTAATGTTTTAAGTCTAATGAAAATGCTAAGATTAAAAACATGAAAAAAAATTCATAAGTAAATTAAGCTCATTAAGATCCTTTGTAGTCAGTTGATGTTGATTTTTATTATTTTTTAAAATCATTATATAATTTTTTTTTCTACCTTCTCATTAGTGTATCAGATATTGTTAATTAGTTTGCTTCTGAACACTCCTTTACTAATTTTTTATTTTTTCCTCTAACATATTGTTCTTAAACCTTAAATTTGAGTATTATAACAAAGATCAAAAGTAAACTTTGATTAGCTTTTTTAACTGCACCGTTCTGTCTTTATAACAGGATATGCTGTTCTAAAGTATCTGATGACATTGAACATGTAGCCCTTGTTTTAAAGACAGTGAGGATTCATTGTAGATTTGACTACTAAATCAGTTAGTGTCTAAACAGGAACTCCTTGCTTATTCCAGTAGATCAAATAATTTAGCTAAATATAATCATGTTTGCAAATTGCCTTGCATATGTGACAGCCAGCTTTATTTTTATTTTAAGTATCTATATCTATTTACTCCCCATCTGAAAGAGCTTTATAAAATAAGTATTAAAATAGTTTACAGATTTATTTCAAAGCCCTGTAGCTAAATATTACACATTCCATTTTTGCTATTAATGTTTGTGTTCTCGTTCAATATATATTTCCTTATTAACTATCTTTAATCTCAAGTTTGCTGAAATTCTTAATATAGAAAAATTTCCAGATTCCTAAAATCTATCAGTATAAGAAATTATTCTGTTTCAAATTATTATTTAAAGAAGTAAATTATTCCTCTTTTTTTTTCCTAATTTTTTTGCAACCTTGTAAATGATATACACTTGTACCATTTACTTTTTCCAAATGTTTTTTATATTGGATTCTTTTTTTTTTTTTGTTGAGGTTTATATGAAACTTAAACAGTTTTTAAACTGTTGAACGACTTGTAAGATGAACCTGCCAATATGTGTATTTAAACAGCAGTATATCCTAGTCCATGCTAACATTAAGAATGCAATTAACCAAGAAAATTGTAAATTCTGTGATGTATTAAAGAAGCAGCAGTAGATTTACATTTTTGTGGCTTGTCATTGTGAACATAAAGTGGATCGCAAGATATTTTTGTATTTTAACAATAGTTAGTGTCTCCATCATACAGCTTATTCTTTCATGGAGTTTCCAAATTTGATTAGTAATCAATGGAGCTTGTTCTCATGTTCTTTTTTATTTTTCATTTTATGTTCTTGTTTATTATTTTCTAATCTTTTATTTGTTATTGCTTTTGTGTCTTGCGCTGAATACACTGATGCCTTTCTTAAGGAAACAACCTTCTTACCAAATTCTTGCCGTCTTTACTGAGAGAAAAAAAAATAGTTATAAACTTTAATAAAAATAGAAGATAATAATGAACAATAAACATATTTGCACAAGAAACCATTCCATATTTATCAATTGACCATTCTGCTTCTTGGTATTCTTTGCTTAAAGCAATGTTTATTTCTCTAATTAACCAGAAGTTTAAAAAATAGTTTTATGTGAGCCTAGCTTCTGGATACTTATGAAACGAACTAGCTACTACCAATTTTAAAAATAACTCTATTCATCTTTAAATTAGTTTTATTCTTTCAAGCTACTTTAGCCAAAAGATCACCATCATAATACTGAAGGTTGGTGAAGATCAGTAGCAATTTTGAAATACTAAAATATTTAGATATCTCCAAACTATATAATATAAAGAAAGCAAGAAAAAAAATCTAATGTTCTTTTTGAAGGTGCCCCACTCCCTCCTCTGCATTCTTTGTGAATATTTGAATATCCAGAACCATATGGTGCTGTGAATCTCAGGGATACTCTGAACAGCAAGAAGGCAGAATGTACTGGTATTATATAAATCAATTGTTGAAGAACATCATCATTATTTGTAATCAAAGTACTTACACATACCAATCCTATTCTATGGTACAAATACATGTTTCTGTGTACATTTGAATCTAAATAAACTTTTGACAAATAGATGGTTTTAACGTTAGAAAAAAAGCTTTACCTCTGCAAATTACTAAAAACAAAAAAAAAAAAAAAAAAAATTCATAGTGCCCTTCATGGTGCTAATACCATCTAAACATTTCTCTCCCTTCTAATTCCTCTCCCTCCGGCACTTCCCTCCATTTAACCTGTTCACATATACTACCAATGCTGCTGGTGCATATAGAAGGGAGATGCAGAGCATTTTAATGTTCTTTCACAAAATGTGTATCTTATAGAACTGCTGAGGAAATACTGTGAACTGTAATAGAAACCTGTCTTGTGAATTCTCCTCACACAATAGATGCACACGGGTAAAAATTACAAAATGTCTGTACCAAGCATGCTTATATGTATGCATGTGTGTCAGCTACAATCAATCACACTCTAGACCTTTTTTTGTCTTTTGCAATCAATTGGTTTAATAAAAATATATATAAAAAAAGAGAAAGAAGAGGTAAAAAAAATTATTGGACTATGTCACTAGTTATGGGTATTTGTAGCCTATTAAGTCTTTGCCTATAAACATTTCTTAACTCAGCACCATTTTTTCTATTCATTATTCGTAGCTAGTTGACACTCCTGGAATGATGTTTTTTAATGTATCAAATTGTGAGTTATTGAAAATTGAATGACTGTTAGCTTTACTGAGTAAGGAAAAAAAAGAATATGTTAATACATTTTAGTGCATTAAACTGAGGATAATAATCACCTCTTGCTGACATCCTAGTTGCTCTTAGTTCTAAAGTGATATTTTGATATTTCTATGTGTAACAATCTGTCAAAGTAAATTCCTCTGTGTGTGTGTGTGTGTGTGGTGTATGTGTGTGTATATATATATATATACATGACTACAGATATATATGTATGCATATATACAAATATATCTGTATATATGTTAAACTATATACATGTGTGTGTGTGTATATATATATATACACACACACACACACTCACCACATACAGACACAAGTTTGTTGCTATATATTTGGTCATTACCTGTGGTTGACCTTTTGGAAATGTATAGAATTATCCTGAATCAAGCTATGATTGTTTTTAAAAATATCTTATATTTTATGTCTAACATACACACAGGTGCATATTCACACATAAATATTTCATGTTTTGGTTTAATAACTATAATTTTATCATATCGACTCGTGACCATTTCATAGATTTCCAAGCTATTTCCACACTACCAGACTCCTTGTATATAAACAAAAGGGAAGAAAGCCTTGTTAATATGTCTTGAAATTTTGGAGCCATAACTACAAATATGTTGTTAATTGTTGTCTTGTTTAACTAGTTATAGAATGCTATTGGTTTGAATCATTTCAATATTGGTAACAGTTTTGTGCAAAAAAAAACAACATATATATATATATGATGATAATAATAATAAACTAACTGTAACTTTTCAGCTAAACTAGCTAAATTGCTAACAGCTGGAAGAATTTCACTTATCTAAGGATGAGAATATTTAAAATTAATTTTCAATTCTTTCTTCTCTTTCCCTTACTGCTCCAATGTCACCTCCAGCCTGACCCATCTTGTTATGTTTTTATCTAGTCAAAACCATCTTGCCTGCTAATATGAATCCATATTAATGAATTCCTGTTCCTCTCCACAGTTGTTAGTTCCAAATACAACTTCTTTGCTTTAAGAAAAAAAAAACTGAAAGTCCTGTCCACCTAGATTAACTCGATTAAGCATTCCTCTTGTGATCTTTGGTCATTTCGATTTTGTATGTGTGTGTGTATATATATATATATATATATATATATATATACACACACACATATTCATATATATATTTAGCACACAAACATGCATACACACATAAACCCCCATGAACAAAATTGATTTAATTGGGGATATAAACTTATCAATAGGATGCTAGTGGAACATATGCAAGCACACTCTAAATTGCAAAAACAAACTATAAACTCTGGAAAACAAATCCTACGGTAGAGAAAATGAATGTTCTGTTCAGGTTTTTAATATTGGTTGGGGATACTAGTCACTGATATCATTGATCCCGATGTGATTGCTTATGATTAGGAAAAGCAAAAAAAATAAAACAAAAGAAAAATTTAAAAAACAAAAAAAATCAACCGAAGATGTCTTACTGAAACTACTGGATATACAACTTTACCTGCTATAAATGTGCATTCCTGCACATCTGTATGTCACAGACTCTGTTTTTGTTGATGAAGCTATTTGATGCATTTTATATCAAGTGATGTAGTGAATGCAAGGCTGCTGGTTTAAATATTTGCTTGTGCTTCCAAAAGCATTAATGAATCTACTCGACCAGCCACATACTTAAGAGGTTATACAGAAATTTTATACTATCCTTCAACTTGCATAATGAAACGAAAATCAAACGTGCCCACAAAAGAGAAAGCTTGTCTATTTGCTGTAAATTATGTCTATCAACTGCCCTACTATGTTACTCCATGGCTGCTTCTTCTATTCACATAGTAGATTTCAAACTACCTGCTATTAATTTGGGCTCATTTTGGTAGTACCTCTTTATAGCCTTTCAGGAACGGGGATGTGAAAACGTTAAGAGAATATTAAGCAATGTAATTAATTAGCAAGCTATTAATTTGGTTGTGTCATTCACAAGAAGTTTATATGTATACATATATGTGCTATATAATTTGGTATTCATATACATAGTTGTGTATGTATATGTGTGTATGGTAATAAATATATATATAAATACATATATATATATATAATCTCCATCCATGCCTGCATCCATATATATAAATATATATATCACTACATTCATTGTTGTGGATATATATATACATACACACACATGTCTGTACATATATATATATAATATATACATATATATATATATATATATATCACTACAATCATTTAGTGAAAATAATCTTAATTAAGCTGGCACTGCTTAAATGCAGGCAGCATCAGTTTATTATTATTTTTTATTTATAGACTAGTATTACTTCTGCAAGATGAAAAAAAAACAAAAATTTCCAAATGTTTATCAACTTGGAAAAGAAGTTCTAGTCTAGTTTTATTTATTTTTTTAATAATGAGGAGGAGGGAGCTTTATTGAATTTCACAATTCCTGCCATGCTTTGGGTGATAGAGTATATACTAAAAATTATTTTTGTTTTACTATTCTACCAACATTCATGTTAGTTGACCAATTGAGATAACTATCTGCTGATGATGTTGGGCTACACTTTTTTTTCTTTTTTACATTTCTTTTGTAATTTATTCAGAATTTTATTTGTTATTTTTTTTTTTCAAGCATCTCTTGTAAATCTTTCTTTACTCTCTTATTACACATACAGCATCATATAGACACACATACTAGCACATGCGCGCATACATGCACGAAGTCAAATTTGTTATGCCACTCAGGATAAAAAAAAAAATACTACTCATTGTTATGTAAAAACAAAATCTGCCCCGCTTATCTATATTTTATTTGGTTTTCTTGTTTCTTATAAAAAAAAATTTTTTTTTTCTCTTTTTCTGTTTGTTTCCTTTTACTGTATTTTCTTCCTTTTTTTTTGTTGTTGTTTTAATTATTAATCAAGCATGGCACTATTCTGCATCTATTTTGCTGGCTCTTTCCCTTTCTTTTGATGGTTCTGTTTTCAAAATACAACTGCAAAAGAAGAAATCCAGCATGGATCCATGCATCTACAGATAAATCAACTGCTGTGCTAAATTATAAGCTAAGTTTTTTTTGTTGTTTTTGTTTTTTATTATGCATATGAAATAGGAGCATTAATTATTATCATCTTTTTTTTTTTTAATCTTATCTGGGGGAAGCTATTCAAACAACACTACCAATCTTTTTCTCTCTCTCTCTCTCTCTCTCTCTCTCTCTCTCTCTCTCTCTCTCTCCCTCTTTTATAAATAAAATTTATCAAGAAACGGTGCAAAACAAAGATATCAGGAAGAAAACTAAAAATCGATGAACAAACATGAAATCTAGAGGGATTTTATGTATTACGAAAGACAAAGAAACTAATGAAACAAAAGAGCCAGTCAACGAAGTTTTCTTCATTATCATTTATAAACTCACGGGAAAACTATTTTAATATTTTTTTTTTTTTATCTTGTCCATAACTGGTTTTGGGACCTTACTTTTGTGTTGAGGGACAGGTCAGTGTATATAACTTCTGCTTTCTAGATAAATTGTTAATGTTTTGATTCTAATGCTAAATAATATAGAGTGAATCACCTTGTCATCTTGTGGTCAAAACATACACAGTTAAAGAATTTCTTTAATCAATTGACCTTCATTTATATTATTATTTTTATCATTATGATTATTATTATTATTTATTTATTTTTAAAAATCATTTTGGTCAGTGATTCTAAGATTATATAATTAAATAATGTGATGCCTGCTTGTTTTACTGGAAAATAACTAACACTATACGAGCATTATAAAAATGTCATTCATAATTTTTATTTATTTATTTTCAATTATTTTATAAATCAAAATTTCAATATAGATATTAGGTATTAAAAAAAAAGTAAAAATATTTTAAAAAAGAAAATAAAAAAAAGAAAAAACAAAACCCAACAAAAAAAAATAACAACAAAAGAAAGGCTGCTCAGCTTTTAGGACTTTATAATTGGAAGTTAGTTGGATGTTTCTTGCCTTTCTGAAGATGGTTGTGAAAATGGCTTACTACATCTATGTGCTCTAGTACTACACTACTTTGTTGACTTTTTATTAAAAAAAACAAAAAAATTTCAAAAAAAATTAACTATTGTTTAAATCCTAACACTATTTGTTTACAAAACAAAATGCCTCTGAGCTTTATTCACACTGGGACTGCATCTAAAAAAAATTATATGATTGAACAACAGGAAAAAAAAAACTTAAAAAAATATATAAGAAAAAAAGTTGTGATATATTTGCTTTAACCAAACATGCTTAAAACTGGATAAGGCATTTGAATATTTATCACATTCCATGACTATTGCTCTTATGTTGCCAACAAGTAGGTCTTCAAGTGATAATGTTATGACGCTAAACTTTTAGTCTGAGAGCAACTGATGTAATTAATTTACTCACATAAACATATGTTTAATATATATATAAATATATATATATATATATACATTGTATATGCAGTGCATGTCATTATGTCATTTGTGAGTTTAATGTGTGTGGGTGTATGTGTTTCCTTTGTACTTGTGCTGCAATCTGACAAGATTAATTTCTTTCTAGAAAGCAGTAAAACCTTGGCTGTCAAATTATCCCTGCCCCTCCCACTAGAACCCCAATTCCTTTCTGTTGTTGAATATACTTGTAACATATCCTATTTGATTGTGTTGTAATGTACCTTTTTGCCTTAAAAAAAAATACATATACATATTTTAGTTTTTGGTTTATTAAGCATGGGTTAGTTTCGTATTGAATTCATGTTCTGATGTATTTTTAAAACAATAATAATAATTTAGATCACTTAGAAAGGACTTGAAAGGAAAATTTTATTTGCTCTTCAGTAATGTAGTTCCTAAATGCATTATTATTTTTATTATCATTATTATTATTAGATGGTGAGCTGGCAGAATCGTTAGCACGCCGGGCAAAATGCTTAGTGGCATTTAGTCCGTCTCTACGTTTTGAGTTCAAATTCCGCCGGAGTCGACTTTACCTTTCATCCTTCCGGGGTTGACAAAATAAGTACCAGTTTAACACTGGGATCGATGTAATCGACTAAACCCCTCTCCCAAAATGGCAGGCCTTGTGCCTAATTTGAAACCATTATTATTATTATTATTATTTTGTTGCTATTAATGTCATTTTAATTTTAGCTTATCTAACTTTATCTAAGATTGCGAATTTGGATGAGTTCATTTTTAGTGGGACCCTTTTTTTTTTTAATACCAACCTTCCTAAGACCACCCCTGGTTCTATGATACAGACTCCTTGCTTTAAAGTGATCTAAATTCCACGATATGTTATGTTCCAAACTCCAGCTTAACAATGTCAAAGTTATTTTGCTGCATTCTTCATTATTTTCAAAATCAATTTAACCTTTTTGTTACCATATTTATAATGAAATACACTGTCTTTGTTTCAAGTATTCTTAATTATTTGAAAATAATTAAGAATTTAGTAAAATAATTTTGCCCTTATTAACATGGAATTTTGATGGAATGAGTATAATTTAGGTTATTTTATAATGGAATTTATATCACAGAACTAGGAGTGGTCTCACACCGATTGGTACAGAAAGGGTTAAACAAAGGTAGTATATTTCAGCATAAATATAGTAGGAAAAGGGTTAAAAATCTTTTTTTCTCTGATGAACAGCTTTCCTTGAAACCTCATTACTTGCATCTCTTCTGCACACACAAACTTATATAAATTTCCAAACTTGGCAAAATAATTTTTGCTGACCCAAACTACCACTAGTTCTTTAGACTGTTTTTATTTTTAAATTTATTTTTCAAAATTGATTTTTTTGAATCAGCTGAGACACATATAACTTGTTTTTAATGAATTATTTCAGTATATTAGAACAATTCTTTAAACAATTTTATAGCTTATTTATTCTCAAAAACAACAACAATAACAAAATGTTTATTGGTTGATTTGAATGTCAGGCCCTGCTTATTTCTTAGCTGCAATTATACATTACTGAACTTATAATAATGAATCTGCTATTGTTTACATTTAACAATTTATTTTAAATATTTCATTTCATGATTAGAGCTTATTAAGGCTACAATGTTGACTAACATTCATTCTAGTGGTTTTCATTAGAATTCTTTGATTATATTTAAATAATAATGCTTCCAGAGAAAAACTAAAAAGATTTTACCACTATTGTTCTCTTGTCTTTATTTTAAAAAAAAAATTCTTGCCTTCATCATATGGACAGGAGCTTTGGTAATGTGGTTAAAAACTCCACTTTGTAATCACAGGATTCCCAGTTCAATCCCACTATGCAGCACTTTGGGCATGGGACTTCTATCGTGGCTCCGAGTCAACCAAAGCATTCTGAATGAAATTTGCTAGATGGAAATTGTGCAGAATATCTCATTGGTTGTGCGTGCGTGCGTGTGTGTGTGTGTGGGGGGGGAGGTGCATTTGTCAATGAGGGATATTTTGTAGTATTTCCTTCAAAGTTATGTCCCTATATGCCAAGGTCAACTTTGCCTTTTCTCTCTTATGTACCAGACAAGAACTGAAAGTGATATCATCTGACTAAAATTTTGAAAGCTGGTGCCCCAGCATAGGTCATAGTCTTAATAACTGATACACACACGAGTAAAAGAATAAAAGCATATTTATCATGGTTATTATTTATTGTTGTCTGCCTTGGAATATCTTCACATGGTAAAGAGAATACAGATAATATAAGAGTTTGTATGGTGGAAGGTTTATCACTTTGTTACTGTGGTTGTTGGATTACTTCCAAAATATCCAATGTAAATAATAGCTTCTCACTAATGATAACAGAATTTGGAGATTTCACATTTCATGAGGTTCACACTGATTGGCTAACTTTATTCTCTCCATATTTAAATTGTCAAATTATTCATTCTTGTTTCAAGGGTCATTGGCATCATGCCAGCTCTATTTCAATTTAAACAATGATATTCACTGGCCCTAAGAGAGAAAATCAAAACTCCCATTGACTGGAGCCTCAGGCCAAGTTTCAAAACCCAGTTATAAACATTTTCCTTATGCTGTTATTGTTCATTATAATTTTGAAGCCACGTAGTTATGAAAAGGAATCAAGATTCAAGACACAATTCATTGGTAGTAGCAGCTCGAACCTCTATATGTTAGAAATAACAGTCAAAGACTATACAAAAAGAAGGGATGATCACTTTAAACAAGGAAGACACATTGGAAAATGTAGTCTTAGATATACAAAACGATAGGACAGTCACCATTGGAAAGTCTTTGATCAAAGGACTGCTGGATTAGGACTTATTTGGGGCTAAATTACAACAAATAAAATAAGCATACAGGTGAATGAGAACACCTCTACATGGTTGATTAACTTGCTAGAAATAGCAGTCAAGTTTCTTCAAATCAGCCACTAGTGTCTTAAACTTTTGATTATAGATAGGTCTGTTGGCTCTATAATGCTTATTTATTCACATTGTTTTGAATCAATCATGCATTATCTCATAGCTTCAAGATTTCGATGATGCGATTGTTTATTTTTAGTTGACATTGTAGGGTAGATATGAAAGGCCAGATCTAGCCAGTTTGCATATAAAACATGGTTGTGAAGTGAGCTTCTAAAACACAGAAAATGTATGGGTGAAATGAGATGCACTGCGGATCCATTATCCAGTTGTAGGTGAATTTTTACCTATAGGTGCAGGTGTGGCTATGTGGTAAGAAGTTTGCTTCCCAACTATATGGCTCTGGGTTCTGTCCCACTGCACAACACCTTGGGCAAGTATCTTCTACTATAGGCCTAGGTTGACCAGAGCCTAGCGAGTGAATTTGGCAGATGGAGACTGAAAGAAGCTCATCGTGTGTATGTATGTGTATATATATGTGTGTGTGTGTGTGTGTGTGTGTGTGTGTGTGTGTGTGTGTGTGTGTGTGTG
>JAOPUL010003388.1:75051833-75062721 GCA_027564515.1 Octopus rubescens
TGCATATGTATGTGTATATATACATATATTCTTTTGTATTTGAGTTTGAATTAAGTTTTTCTTTAGAGAGTTCAAGCTGGTTGCTAACAAACCAACAATACTTCAGCCGCAGGCACCGTCTTTTCCTTGCGTTTCGCTGGTGCCGAGGTTGATCATAAACCTTCTCACTGAGACTTTGAAAGTGTCCTTGAATCGTTTTTAACACAAATACCTTGTTAGCTGTTCTCTGTCGCCATATGCCAGTTCGTTGTAAAACGAGCTATTGGGGAGTCGTGTGTCAAGCATTCGAAGATGGTGTTCCTGCAAACCTGACTTGCGCTCTCCTCAACACGGTGAAAATGCTTTGCAGATCAGCTCGATAGAGGATCTCTGTGTCTGGGACCGTGCCTTGCAAAATAACTTTCAGATAGCTCTTGTGTAACATTGTAGCTGTTTCGCTCTTTTGATTGGTTTTCGTAAATCTCTGAAGTCTCTCATGCGTATAGTAGCGTAGGCTGTACAACTGATTGGTATACCTTCATTATGTTCGCCAAATACATGCCTCTCGTCTCATACACAGATTCACGTAGCCACCCGAAGGCGATGCATGTGTCAGCATCATCGTCAATGTTCATAAATGTGGTGAGTGTACTTCTAGGTATGTGAAATTATCTACAACCGGCAGTGATAGTTGGTTCCACATTCGGCTTCTTCAGAGCATGTTGGTGCATGACCTTTATCTCCTGAATATTAATTGTGAGGCCTAATTAGTTGTAGACAGTAGAAATGCCGTTCATGCTCTGTTGCATCTGGGGCTCATTGCCGGTGTTGGATGTGGAGTCGTCTGCAAACCGGAAGTAGTCCATTTCCTCCGACTCAATACGCGACTTCCTGTTTTTAGACAACGGTGCACTCGATGACTACACGTAGCACTCCATGCGGTTCCAACCGGGGGACTATGAATTCAAAAATTGTGGCTGTTGAAATTGTAAAAAAATTCTCAAAGAAACAACTTCTAACATTTTCTTGAGGAATGGCAAGGAGTCACATCCTGCTGCCACTAATATGTTATTTCGGCAGCAAGCATCTGCAGCCAGCTATTAAACAGAGACTCTAACAGCTTCACATAGCCATCTGAATTCATCCTAAGTCCTTGTTCAAGAGTGTGGAGTTGAATATCAGAGGCACCTGTAGTGTTCCCTCCTGTTGGCCACACATTTGCAGTGTCCATTGGAGTGTCTATGCCACGTCTTTCAGCTTTTACAGTGCTCAAATGGCATTGAACTTTAGTCATGATGCATGCATTTTCATAGCTAGAGCGAATTATATATTTCCCTTTATTCGGATGGCTACCAGTCCTCCATGTCCGCTAAATATTTCTTTTTTATCAACTCCAACTTTAATATTTATTTTGTCCTAAGCACTTGACTGTTGACCAATACATCGATCTATCCCTGTAATTATAGACATGAAAAATCGTCAAATTTAACAAAAACAACGTGTATAAATCCAAATCCACTGCAGTTACAGTGGATAACAGAATTATCTCTAATGGTAAAAGATGTAAAAACACCACCTCTGCCGATTGCCTCTCCATTTCGGATTCTCTGATACGTAGTTCTGGCCATTTAGATTCCCTGAATGGAATACACCGCAGAAAGATAACCCTAGGCAGTTTCAAAGCCGTAGCCTTAACCAGAAAAACAGTCAACGTCAGCGACAAATTTCCACTATTGGATAAGCTGACCGTCATAATTATAGGATCATCAACACGAAGCAGTGATTAGGAATAAACAAACTTGAGGTTAGTTAAAAGAGAATGCTGCTAACAGGGATACAATAACACGGAACGCGTCAATCACATCGATCTAAGTATGTGTCGTACATTATTGAAGTATTCATGATGAATGTAGCGTTAAAGATGGCTTATGGTGTAACGATTTTACAAAAAGTGGCGCACTTAGTATCTACGACAGAAAGTATACAGCAAATTGCAATATATTATAATTGGAATGTTCAAACGATTTCGTTTGAAATTCACATTATCGGGCATTTTTCGACAGCTTATTTTCTCGTTTAACATTATACTCCCGTTAAGAATAAACACATTTCGGCCAATTGTGATACCGATTGCGATACCAAGTAACTACAAACCAAAATGAACGGCAAAGTTCACTTATTACTCTTAAATAATATATATACATGTAATCATTTTCTACTGTTATCAGTTTAAAATAAAAAAAGACATTTGCAGAAATAGTACTAAGATCAAGTTAGAAGTAAAGTAAGAGTAATAATTTGGAATATTGCTGAATGAGCAATACAATTCCATAATTGTAAGGCATTGATGATCTTTATAATTCTACCTGAGCACCAGGAATGAAATGAAAAGTTTGAGATTGAAGCAGCCATTTTCGTACGTGTCTTTCACAAAGTGTTCTCTTCAAATTTTCATTTCACATTTTAAAAGATATTCAGAAAATGGATATCCAAACGAAAAACAGGCTCGGTTTACCGAGCTGATGATCGAAAATGAGCAACTCTAAGTACTGGAAGTCGGATCCTTCCCTCCATAACGGATTAAAGAATATACTACACTTGTATTGAGTTCTGTATTCTATCATTTCTAGTGAATCCACACACGCACACACACACACACACATACTCATACGCACATACATACACACACACGCGCCCTCACACACGAAAACATACACACGCACGTACGCACATACACACACACGCATACACATATTCACACGTACACATACATAAACACACATACACACACAGACATCATTGTACATGACTACCACGATATACTGCTTAACTGTTTACGTATACTCTTTCTTACCTTAATGTAATTGTTACATGGACTTGTTTTAACGTACGTATATTAACAATCGTAGAAGACCTTTACAGAGACACGATCGCAAAGGTATACGTGTGTATATGGATGCTACTATCAGTTTGTGTATTTACATTGAAGTACATATTTGCATTATTCCATCCAAACTCTTATTTAAGTTACGTTCTATAATGACTTACATAAATATTTTAGTGTTATTGTGGTTATTGAATTATTCAAATGTCATCGTCATTTATAAGAATACGTCAAGAGAATACAGCTGATTGTCGCCCGAAGTAGCGAATTATTGCTTTTACTTATTTAAAATTCTAGTTTATAATACTTTCCTAAATCAGTATCTTTAATTAACATGATTCCAATATTTCGAAAATTGAAAGCTTATGTAATGAATGTCCATATATTAATCCTTAGTTGAATTATATTAATTGTAAATACTCTGAATAGTCTCACAGCATTTTATAAATGGAAACGCATTTGAAATAAACATACATTAATGGTTAATTTACACAAAATATTTACTCTGCTTACTACTTCACTGTTTTAGTTGGAACGTAAGTAATCATGATATATATGAAATGGTTTCGAATTAACTGGAATGCATGTCATTCGTTTTGGAAGGACAACCTTATGTTAGTTTAATCTGCTTTAATCATAATCCTTTCAAAAACGGACGAGGAAGCTTACATCTCAGAATATAACAGACTTCTATAAATAGTAACAATATATACCATACATTAAAGTCTGCTGTCTTTTTAAGTTAAAGTTCTAATAGAGAACTAGAGCCACTGAATATCAGAAAGAGACTGACTATTTATACCTCGAACGCATTTTTACGTTGCCCACATCAAATATTTTTAAACTGAGAATAGATAAGTGTTATTATCTATCAACATAAGTGTTATCTGTTAGTCTTTCCGAATCAATATTTGTCACAAAACACAATAAATCTTCTTCATGGAAATATCTGAAAAAAAAACACTCAAAAACATATCATGTAAACGATTACTTCTATAATACGAGAAGGAAAAGAGAAATATTGTGCTCATCATACCCCTTGAAAGAATACGAATTTGTGTTTATACTAAGTGTAAAATGCGTAAAGTGATAGCTGCAAGTGGGCGATGAAATGATCGTTAACCTGTTTAATTATCCCAAGGAACTGTTTCTCTCCCAACATGAAGCAACAACTACTCCAAGCCAACAATAATAAATATTACTTTTGAAGTTTAACTTATTCTACTCAATGTTCATAAAGCACAATATACTCTATACACTGGCATCACTCTACATCATCTCAGTTGCAGTAAACGTGAATTTTTATAGTAGGGCTCAGCCCATGTTCTTACGGTTTATGTCACGTGCTCAAACAACCAACTGTATTGCAAACCACTCTTTCTAACGTATGATCGATCGCACCTCATTCATTACATCCTCCAAATTAAACCCGACACATTTATTCACGTTTTCAGTATGCCACCAACGTGTTAACGAAATGTTGCAGCGTACCGTACTCCAGATTTTCACATGTAACAACTTGACCCTGTCACATTTCATGTCTTCCACTTCCTACTTCTTTTATATTGCTACCTTTTTCCTCTCAAAGCAATCCATTTTCGTCCTTCTTTCATTCCAACAACAGCTATCCCCATCTTCCACGTGACACGTGATTTTCACCTGCCAGCGTTTACGCCATCTCAGATTTTTCCTTTCACCGTTTCCCCTGACATTTTACCAAATTCACGAGGTTTTTTTCAATATCCCGGAATTTTTAATAACATTTCGTAAAATTTTTCGTAACATAATATTTGGTACCAACCTTTTTTTCTCTTATAATCTACGAGTAATCTTTTGAAAAATGATATGTTTCCATACTTGTTACACTGTCCATCTTCTGAAAATCCTCTTTAAATGTTCTCCATGCTTTTCTTAATCCGCTTGCTCGTATCGCATATAATTAAATGTTCACTGTAATCCTTTATCACTTCTTGGTCATGTTTAGTCCAACGCAAACGCTGTATTTTCCTACATAGCATTTAATACATCAACACACATAGTTACTCGCAAAAGAGCCACGACTGTACACATACATACACCACACTAATGCACATAGTCACCAAAGATTACGTCTCCAAAAAGGGAAGCACTCCGTCAAATACGCTTGATCCTTATTTTATTTAACTTCAGGCCGACACACATAGAAACTCACAGATACACACAAACACACAAACACACACACATACACACAATCGCACACACGCATATGCTCTCTTACACACACACACACTCACACACACACACATACACAAACACACGCACACGTATTCACCTTTAGCACTAATGAAAAATCGAGTACTCAACACAGAGCGGATATTAATAAAAATATTATCTTAAAAGAATTGCATGACTTAACATAATTATCTCAATATATATGCACGAATATATGCAAGTTTATATGGGCTTATATATTTGAGTTTATATTACTGCTTTACATATACGTACACTTCTCTATTCATAGGCACGTGTGTAGTGCATGCTTACCTACATATACATTATTGACACAGAAATACATTTACGGCAAACACATTTTGAAAAGTTAATATTACTACAAAAATCATTTGTGCTCTATAACTGATTTCCATATCTCATATATATTCATGATTGTATTATGTTGATAAAAGAACATATCTCATCCACGTAACATGTACAGACATTCACCAAACTGCACAACGTTGCATTAATTTCCTAAATCTAAATCAGATTCAGCATTAAAGATGTACGTGGTGTTTGGTATATTGTGATATAGTAGTTAGGATTGCATGAATAAATTCTGTTCAAATATTTTAATCTTACTATCTGCAAGTCTCTTTTGCAAATTATTGATGCGAATGCATCTGAATCAGAGAGATATATAAACAAAAGACAACTCAATACTAAGCAAATTCTTTCTTTCTGTCATAATGGCATTCGTCATAAAAGTGTATTACATGGTGGTCAAGAAACATTTCTAAATTATTATTTCAAATGCGCAACAACTCTCAAATATAAGCAAATGGTTGTTTTATTTAAGGAAAAAAGTACCATCGATACAATTCAGAGGTTTAAAGAGTGAGATACAAACATTTAGCTTGTAAACATTGCGTTAAATAAACAATTTGGATAGAAAATTGGACAGGATTTCACAGCCGTAATCACAATAAATGTTGATTTAAGCGATTTTTAACGCTACATTCATCACGAATAATCAAAGAATTCCTCACGAGTTTTCTTTGCACCATCAGTGGGCTTTTCACATTGTAGCGTTAGATTAAACCTTCTCAATTGCAAGAGGGGTTGCCTTATTCAAAGGGATTCGCTTGTTTAGAATGTCTGCTCAGTGTGTTGTCACAGAAAGTAGTTCAATATAATGCTAAATGTTTCGTTACGAAATAACTTCCTTCAATTTCCCTCCCATGTAGAACACAAGAACATGTTTAGGTTATAATCTATTGTTTGACAGACATTGCAACCTTGTTATATATGTATGTATATATATATATATATATATATATATATAATTATTAAGAGGGCTGTGAAGCATACAGACCGCAATACATGCACCATTAAAGGAATTTAAATCATTATGAGTTAATTGAGGGCTCCGAGGGGAAGCCAGTATTGATAAATATAGGAGTCAAATTCTTCGGTCTGCTAAAATTTACGTGTCTATTATTATATTTTTATATTATAATTTTATAATACAAAATTGATATTTTATAATATCAACCAACAAACCAGTTGCTTTTGACGAAATATTATTTGACAATTGACTGATTCACTAATTCGATCAGTCGAAACTGCGGCAGTGTCACTGAAGGGTGTTCGATACCCCAAACTAGTCTAGTCTGGAACATGCGCAGATAGACTGGTAGTTTTGGCTGCTTTCGGGGAAACTCTCGGCAAGAAATTGGAATCATAATTGAAAGATAAAGAAAAACTCGTATAATAATAATAATAATAATAATAATAATAATAATAATAATAATAATGGAAGCATCATGGAGGTGGCTCAGCAAAGGTGACCTTAAAAAGAAGACTGAAAGCCTAATCATCGTTGCCCAGGACCAGGCATTGAATACCAACTCAGTGAAAAGGGATATATACCACACAAGTGCAACGAATGTGTGGGGAGAAGATCGAAAGTGTGACTCACATTGTTAGTGCTTGTGAAAGTCTTGCACGGAAAGAGTACAAGTGCAGACACGACAAGGTAGCTCAAAACCTTCACTGGCTACTATGCCGGAAGTATGGATACGGGCTAACGAGTGCTTGGTAGCAAAATACACCGGAAAAAGTAATGGACGTAAACGGGAAGGCAAAGATCCTCCGGGATTTTGACTTCGAGACAAACAAGGTGTTAGAGCACCGAAGGCCAGATATAGTAACCTATAGGATGGACAAACAAAAGTGCCTAATAATCGACGTGGCGGTGCCAGATGAAAATATTATCATGAAAGAAAGAGAAAAGGTAAAAAAATATGGAAACCTGAAAATTGAGATCGCCAAGATGTGGCAGCTGCGATAGTCAAACATAAAGGTTGTTTCTGTTGTCATCGGAGCTTTGGGTTCGATGCCACCCAACCTGAAGAAACATCTGAACACTTTAGAAATACCCTACAATCTTGGTGTATTAAAAAATTGGCTTTACTTGGAACAGGAGGGGTTTAAGCACTTGAAAGACTATTGAAAGCTTGTAGATACCTAAGGTTACATGTAGTAACCCGCTACCCACATAAATCCTACCAGGAATATGACCGAACCTGAGTCAAATCAATAATAATTCATTCATTCATTAATATAAGCTACCTAAAGTATCAATATAACTGAACACTACAGCAAGCATTTAATGTATATGTCAAATAACAGAAACAGGAACGAAGAACATCGGCAGTCGGTCGACTTTCGTCAAATCGGACCGAGGAAATAATGTTTTCCATTGGTCTTTCCAATTGCTAATACTATCTATCGGTCACAACTCCAGGTAGAAGGAAATAAAGTGTCTTGCTCAAAGACATAACGCATCACTCGGTCTGGAAATCGAACTCAAAACCTCACGTTTGCGAATCCAATTCTCTAACCACTCAGCCACGCACCTTCATACGAATAACATGTCCTTTTATATTTACTCTTATGGAAACGATCCAACGAGGGATCCTCGACGTTGTCGCCCGACCTGAATGGAATATCAGTCAAATCGTCTTTAAATCGCACAATACTATCTTTAAAATGGAAGGGCGCATTAGATATCGTTGTCTTAGATGTGCTGTTGCTGTAAAAAGGGCTGAATTGGCGCTAAACAACAGCAATTCACGTGGAATTTATTGTAGTAGCATAGTGAAAATATATCAAAATTGTGTGTAACAGTAAACCTTCGTCAGTTCTGATACTTCTAACACTTACTCTTAATAGTAAATCATGCTTTTGTTTCTATTGACGTAATATTTAGCATGGCAACACTTGTTAAGTTGCTATTTTAACAACATTACCTAAATACATGCAATAACCGCGTAACGCTAATCTGTAACCAACTATAATAACCAGATGTTTTAACGTTAAACGTAATTCCTGTCCTGGTGAGAAATAGAACACATAACACAAAGTCACTTTTAATTCTAAATGCTAAATCGAAACACTAAATCTTGACCTCAAACTCATAAGCTTTGATCCTTAGACTCTATCTACATCTTATATTTCTAAATTGGTACATGCAAACAGTAACTTAGTAACAGAATGACAAATATGTAAACATATTTACACAGGAACATCCCACATGGAGTTAATGCATAATCTTCCTTACCACTACAATTGAGATAGACTTGGATTTTTGTACAGCTTCAATCACCCACTTACTCTCCCGTGCACACACATACGCACATGCACGCCACCACCATCACCACCCGCCACTACCATCACCACCGCAGCCACCACCATCATCACCAGCGCCACCACGATGACGACGACGATCACCACCACCACCACCATTCTGCCAGAAGGAGAACAACAACAAAAGCAGTAACTATAGTAATGATTATAGCAAGTGCGACAGCCACAGCAACCAGCCATGGATTAATGTATGTTTGAAGAGAACTCTCAGCCTTTATTTTTTACATGAAGATTAGGGTTAATATTTAAGAAATCTTGGTTTTATTTTCTTAACATTTTGTTTGATTTCTGTTTAAACAATGTTCAAATGTTTTGATTGGAACATCTCTGTTGCTATAGAAACAGGTTTATATCTGATTGATTTTATTTTTATGATTTTGAGGGAATGATATGTTGTTTGATATTGGTTTCCTTTTGACCAGACACAAATGGCTAATATTCGATGGGAGAGGAATGGCTTGTGTGACATTATTCTATTTTATAAGGGCATTAGCAACATAAGAGAATTGAAATTACCTCAACTGGGGATTGTATTTCCATTTTGAATGGTTAATACCCTTTACTGTTTCCGAAAGTTCGTATTTAAATCACTTATTTTCTCAAGCACCCTCGAACGACCAAGTAAATACATTTTTCAAGACATCATTTTCTCTTTAACTCCTCAATCAGCAACATATTATGAAAGTAAGCAACGACTTCAAGTTATGCTAGGTACCTAACAATTAAATCAGCTAACATCACAAAATATTCAGATTGACTATTTCAATCGGGCTAAGTTCATATAGAATCCATTGAACCTCTATTAACTAGATGGATATACGTGAACAGATTAAATATAGTTTTCTATCTCACCGGTGTTCACTATCAATTTTAATCTAAGTTGGTCTTGTAGTCAAACGGTTCAAGATGACGAAAACACCTGTTTGTTTTTTGCTTCTGCTCAATGTAGATACCTAACATAAGAATCTGTATCTCAGAATGCAAACCAACGATGGAGACTCTACATGGTCGCTCGACCTGCTAAAAGTAGTAAATATGTTCATCTCAGAATGTTCATCTCAGAAAATATGTTCATCTCAGAAAAAAAGGGAATATTTGACAAAGTGATTCCAGGTGCACAGAGCTGAAGAAAAAATCGGGATGGTTTGCGGCTTGAGTGCCTTTCATCGTGGATCTGCTTGATTAGAGATAACCCAGAAGTAACAACCACCATCCCCACCGCCACCACCTACTACTGCAACAACAACGATGACAGGGAGATAGATTCCACTGGGACAGTCATTCTTTTGGATTCCGACCCTGTACCTGATGCACACAAGTAACATTCGGTCATGAGATTTCGACGTTATGCTTGATGCATAAATGTAATAGTTGCTCATGATTAATTGACTCAAGTATTGGAAACTGAAAACAATAATTCGGTTGTTGATAAAATTATTTAAAACTTACTCATCATCTTCACTACCTATAGAATCATCATTACTATCCTCCTCATCGTCATCACCATCATTATCGCAGTCGCCGTTAGAAGTTTTACCTACTATTATAATTTGTGAAGTGTTTGGAAAAAGAAAATCAGAGAAAAGAATTTACCCAATTAACATAAAATATAATTAAGTAAAGACTAATAAAATTGACTTAATAAAAGAAAAAGAAAGAGAGAAGTTTTTTTTAAAATAGCATTTGAGTAATTAAGGGATATGCTAGAAATAAACAGCAAAATAAAATGAACAAAAATTATTTAAGTTAAATTACTACCAAAACGGCTCTGTGTAACAATTACAAACCATTCATTAAAAACACAGTTCACATCTTAGGTAAAATAGAGTTTATATTAGAAAAAGAAAACAATGAAGAAATAACCAGATGAGGAAATAACAACAATAACAAAAACGACAACAGCCTTAAGGCAATCTAATTAAAAAAGGTTGAAATAATAGATAAATAAAGTGAGTATTTCAAATAGGTGCTTCACACGTATCTTGAAATAGTTACTGATCAAATGGGATTAATTTATTGTTGGGCTCAGTGAAACGAATTTCCGAAAATAGAAACACACACACACACACACACACACACACACACACACACACACACACACACACACACACACACACACAC
>JAOPUL010003388.1:75185028-75198088 GCA_027564515.1 Octopus rubescens
AGAGAGAGAGAGAGAAAGAGAGAGAGAGAAAGAGAGAGAGAGAGAAAGAGAGAGAGAGAGAGAAAGAGAGAGAGAGAGAGAGAGAGATTTCCTATCAGGCCTACTATCAGGAAAATATGTACAGCAATACTACTTTGTTGTAGGAGAGATATCAATCTGTGCATCATGACTTGGAACCAGGCAATCTAATCTCTCAACTTTAGTTAAGACAAAAAAAAGAAACAAACCAAAAGTGATAATATCTAAAAAGGAAATTATGAGAGTTAGATCAAAAGTAATGCAAAAATGGGCATAACTTTTATTATTAACTGACATAGGATGTTCAAATTCCACATAATGCTAGAGTAACTCTTCTGTTCTTCATTGCAGGCAAATAATGGGTTCCAAGCAGAAGCAACATAGCATCACTGATTTTTTGATAAAGGAGGGGTGCAGGCTGTCCAACATCCACAGAAGGCTACAGGTTGTTTACAAAGATGACAACATTGAAAAAAGTAATATGCAGAAATGGATGAAGTTTAAAGAGGAAACCAGCATTGAAGACAAACCACACAGTGGGAGAGCATCAACTGTGACCACTGACATGAATCGCCAGTGAGTGGACAAATTGATTCAGACAGATAGACAAGTCACAATACATGAACTTCCTGTACAACTGAACTGTGGTCATAATGCATTACAGAAGATGGAAGGCTTTTATTATCAGAATTCCTCATCATCATTTAATGACCATCTTCCATGCTGGCTTGGGTTAGATGTTTTGACAGAATCCAACAAACTAAAGGACACTGTCAAGCTCCAATGTCTATTTTGGCATGATTTCTACAGCTGGATGCCCTTCCTAACACCAACCACTTTACAGAGTGTGTATCTTGGTAGTTGACATCCAATCTGAAGGAGAGAAGGGTGGAAATCTGCTGGAAATGTTTGAAACCAATGAAGACAATATTTCTTTTTCGATTTTATGGCAAGAGATGAAACAAGGGCATATCTGAATGATCCAAAAATGAAGGCTCAGCGCACAGAATGGGGTCACACTTCTTCTTCAAGGCTTAAGAAGTTCAAGAACCAGCAATTGGTACAAAAAGTCACAGTGACTGTTTTCTTTAGGATGACAAGGACATCATTCTCCTTGATTTTCTGGAATGTGGCATCACCATTAACAGCAAGCTATACACTGAGATGCTCAAAAAGCGTAGAGAAGCCATTAGGAGTTAGAGACCAAACAAGAATCTAAAAACAATCCACATTCCCCATGATAATGTACAACCACACAATTTTGGCAACAAATCAGGCAATCAGCAAATTGAATTGGTCAGTGGTCCGCTATCGACTGTTACTGCCTGGATCTGGTGCCCACCAACTTCCACCAGTTTGGTCTAATAAAGGACAGTCTTTGGAGATGACAATTTGATGACACAGAAGAGGTGAAATTGATTGTGAAGAAATGGATACAATAATGGCACAAATGCCTCGCTTGTGATGGGAGACTATATCAAGTAGTAGCTTTCTATAGAGGAAGAGTTATTCTACAACATGTGCAATTTAAATAACCTATATCAGTTATGCTCACTTTGTTAAAAATTAATTAAAACATAAAGCACATGCTAACTTATTCAATATAGCTCAATCTAATGGATGAATGGTCATTATCATCAGCATCTTCATTATTTTGAGTTGAAAGAAAAATTTTGATTATGTCCAGGCATTACTGAAACTTATTATGAGAGTATTATAAGAGACACAGTGCCACAGATGGTTTTAGGGTGAATATATAACTTCATTTACTAAATGTATGCCAAGCACTATCAATATCATAGTTAGTTCATGCAGTTCCAGTTTGCTGAGTAATAATTGTCTACAAATAGAATGGAATATTTTCTAGGATTTTTATCTGAGCTTCTAGACATTTTACAGAAGAGAATATAAATGGACAGGAAAACTTACTAGACAGCTCACAAAATGTTTATGCTAAAGTAGAATGAAAAATGTAAAGCTTTCATTGGTTGGAAACTGACACATGCAGACATTCTGCTATGGTCACATGGAAACAAAGCATGCAAATAAATTCCTCATTTGAAAACATCACAAACCTACATCAACTAATATGGACCCATTCAAGGAATTACATGATTATAGAACCAATGATACAGGCTAAGAAACCAATAAAATGATACTTAATTAATTTAGCTTGTGTTGTAATTACAAGCCCTCCTCACTCAAAACATTGTTATAGATCAAATTTTCTTCTTCATAGATACTAAATAAATGAGGTTACAACATACCCTGGTTAACAATGAATCAAGAGTATTTTCTTTATCTTATGTAATATATAACTTAAATAACTTTTTATATATAACTAAAATGGAAATAATATTACGATTATAACATGTCATAAAAATATAAACAGATAAAATAATGTTGTTTAACATAGCCTTGATATGACAAACCTATAATCAAAGGCATTCCAGCCAAGACCATCTCATTTTTTCCCCAGATATAGTGTATCTAGGACTACATTATCCAATATGCATTACCCATTTTTTGAAGATGAGAAGGTGTAATATGAGAAAAGTTTCATTGCTATTTTTAGCAGGTTGACTGACCATGTAAAAAGTTTCCTTGTCTTGAAATAACTTCTTTTCTGGTCTGTTAGTCATATGATATGTCAGTTGCTCTTTACATTTGGTCAGGTTGTAGTGGCTGTTCAAGTATCGGCCTGTTGTCACTATCTCTCTTTAACTATGTCACTTCCTTCCTCCAGTTGCCCTTCACATACACTATTTCTCTTTTCTCTCTCTCACCTTTTTCTTTTTCTTTTTTTAAATTTCCAAACATACATAATAGTATTCTATACTTTCCAAATTCAATTGCAATAGTTTAATAATGTTGTTCCTTATTGTGATTTGTTAAGCTTTCTTCCAACCATTTAGCAACTAGGTTCTGTATTTGATTTCAACAAACCCACATTTTCCTAGGTTATCTTCAGATACTCTCTAAGAACAGATGACACTTCTTTGTGCAGTCACCTTTCTTGCACTCATCAATTGATACATTTAAAACCCAGCCTGTTTCTCAATTCACTTGTGCTCCACTTTTCCTGTAGATTAATGCTACACATCTAACTTTTCCTAGATCTTCCACATCCAATAACCAAGTCTCACAAAGTACCATCATATTTCTTAGTCTAACTTACACATGAAGAGAGAACACTTTTGTTGTTAACAGAAGTAATAGCTCCCTAAGCTTCATACACCCCTTCTTTACTTTTAGCTACTATATATCACTACAATTAGCATCAATTAGATTACCTAGGGAACAAAAGCTATCAACTACGTTTTGTGATTGCCTGGGTAGTTCTAAGACTTCATTTCATGAGTACTTCCTAATGTTAACCACCTTTGTATATTTACCACATATGAAATCTTGATTCACAAAAAGTCATTTTTATGAGTACTCCTGCTGTTAAATACCCCTGTAAATCTATCAGATCTGAAGTCTTGGTTTACAGTTGTCATTTTATGAGTACTGTTAATTACCTCTGCACTTCAATCACATCAGAAATCCTGGTTCACTTGTCAGTCAGTCTTTGAGAAAAATTGATTTAATTAGAACAAATAAGATCTATAGGATAACAATTATTTATCAATGCTCCTACTTACTTTTTATGCCAGATGGATGGACTTAATTGTAATATTGGGAAAACTCCAGAATCTGATGGGGATGCTGCAAACTTGAAGTGTACACTAAATTTTTACTTTAAGTGAAGAAATATTTTACCACTCTAAGTACTATATAAGTACACTACTTGATTGCATAGCATTGCATACAACACAGGACTCACTATACTACTGCACTACACCACATTAAATCATTTTACAAGTGAACGAGGGAGTCGTTAAATGGTCATTCAAAATAGCAGCCAATTCTCTTGCAAATCATACCCTCCCATCTTAAAAGAGGGAAGGACACACTGGAAAATTTAATACTAGAGACACTGTGAATAAGTGAAAAATTGGATAGGTGGTCACAGCTACGATACCTCTGACTATAGGTCTGCTCAATCAAGAGTGATCTGGCCTTGATTACAACATCACATTATACAACCAAAACACTATCTCACTCTCTCTTTCTCTCTCACACACACACATATAACTGGCATTCCATCGGTTATGATGACAAGTGTTCCACTTGATCCGATCAATGGAACAACTTGCTCGTGAAATTAACATGGAAGTGACTGAGCACTCACAGGCATGCATTTTTGCTAGTGGAGTGGAGCAACATGAAATAAGGCATCTTGCTCAAGGACACAATGTGCTGCTGGGAATTGAACTCATGACCTTATGATCAAGAGCCGAATAGCCTAACCACAAAGCCACGTGCCTTCACACATACACATATATACACAGAAACTATGTCATAATCACACCTCAATATTTCACCCAACTCTAATTCATAAAATTATTTACAACAAATTATTATGAAATTATTTTTATTAGGAAAGAATTGTTAGACAGTTTAAATACCTGAAAAGGTAAGTCTGTAAGTAACTACTTTATAACAGAACTGGGTCATAAAAATGTTTGCAAAGTGGTGCCATAAGTCATGTCATAATCACAAATGATATCAAAACCATGTTGAGGGATATTTGATTGCTATGTTGTGTAAGTATGTGATGGCTACACTCTTCAATATAAATTATAGTCTAACTGGAAACACAAAATGACACATTAAAAAAAAAGGTAAATTAGAGTCGTTAAAACTTCATTGAAGAGTTCACTACTTTTATGATCTCAAGAATTCCTACCTCTCAAAAAGAATAAATGACTAAGAGTTTAAGACTTCAGGTATTTTAAACTTGACATATCAACTAGTATTTTCATCCATGTAAAATAAATTCCTATACCAGAAGTTATGCTTTGTGAAATCACTTCAATGTGTTATCATTAATAAAGCAGATATTACAACATTCAGTTAAAGAACAAATCTTTGATAGTACAAACCTTTTTAGTTGCGTGCTTGACAGATGCTAAGACTTACAACACATCACATCTAAAAGGCTGATTCTCAACCTCTTAGCAATTTATAAATACTTACAGCTTTACTGTATGTAGATTTTAGAATAGCTATGTCACATCACTGCATGTCAAAAGAGACAACTAAAAGTGTTGGCAACAGGAAGGACATTCAACCATAAAACACTGCTTCAGAAAAACTATCCAACCCCTGCCTGTTCAAAAAAAGAAGACATAAAATGCTGATGATAACTACTTAGAGTTAGATGTAGTTTTCCCTTTTATTGGGTTGTTCTGATAAAAGGGGCTGTGCCTATGACCTTCACAGGCTTTCTGAGACCAGTGAGATCATTGCAGTTAACATTCTTCTTGAGCAATTGCATGTTGACGACTTCAGGAAAACATGTACAAGGAAAGATTGGGTCTTGTGGTTAGTATGGAGCCTGGAGAAGACAAACAATATAGTTGATGAGAGGAGACGAGTGAAGCAGGAGTGTAAGAATAGAGGTGACACTAGACCAGCCAACTCCAAGGAGATAAAGCCATAACTTTGCAGAAATCATTCAGGTGGTTTTTCTTAGCAGTACTGATTCAAATGTGGGAACAGTGCTCCATTGTAGGTCTTACCTGAACTTTGGAGTAGGTTAGTTGTCAGGGACTAAAATATTTTCTGACCCTGAAGAAGATGGCTAGTATTCATAATGCAGTCTTTACTACTTAAGAAGATGTATTTGCCATGAAAGATCTTCACCTGTAACAACCGTGAAGGTTCAAGTTATGTGCTGTGTATATTTTGGGGAGTGGGAGGAGGAGTGATATTTTCTTGAGTTTCTAGTCAGCGTATCTTTGAACTGTTGAAGGAGAAAAGATTGGCATGACAATTGAAGAATGTTTTTAAGGTCCCTGTTCATGGGGTTGGTACAAGTTTGGCATGAGATGTCTCACTTGTATGTAAAGAATATTTCAGTGTGGAAGGGAAGGCAGATTTGGGGCACACTGAGGATAACGGAAGGGTCATTGTTACAGCTGGTGGCCTTGTTGGTTTGAAGCAACCAGAGCTGCTTTTACACATGGCATGTATGCACATGTAGAGTGAAAAGGATAGCTTGAGAAATTTATCGTATGTGTGTAGAACTGGACAGCAAATGTGGATGCTTTTACAGTTGAAAACTGGAAGGAAGGAAAATTCCACAAAGTTGATAGAAATTATTTTGACAATGGATCAAAAAAGATCTGCTACAGTTTGGGAGGTCTAGCAGGCTGTGCAAAGCACAGGAGCATCCTTTGCATTTTGAATGATGATCTTCAAGAATTCCATCTATTTTGCAACAAAACCTCTTGAACTACATTGGGTTATTGGAACACCACTGAAAATATCTTTAGGAAATATGGCTACAACCTAATGGACTTCATATCTTACCAAGATTATATATCAATCAACAGTAGGGTATCATCCATTCACCTCACTTGTTCATAACAGTGTTGTTATCTGTTTTTTATACAAGAGTTGATGAATTTAATGTCCAGCCATTCTTCCCAGCTCACTTGTGCTCCATATGAATGTCACAACACCATCTTATATAAATCTGAAGCCTAGCAGCATCAGAATTATTGTCAATTTCAAAAATAATATAATCCTTTCCTTTTCAAGTAACCTCAGGAAAATACCTGAAATTTCAAAAGGTATAAAACAACCATTACTGTGCTTCTCTCTCTCAAAAGTAATAAACCTAGCACATTGGTCCGTGTCCATTGGTTACCAAATAGAAAAGTATGCTTACTTTGGAAATCTACAAAACTATATTAATTACTTTGGTTCCTTATTCGCCAACTTCTTTCAAGAATCTTACAGAAATTTCTTCAATCTTTATTAACAGTGAGTTACAGTACTAAAGAAAATATTAAAATAACGTTATAGTTCCAAAATATGGAATGCACTGCCAGTAGCCACTGTGGAGTTGAGGACTTCAAAAACAAATTAAAAACCATTTTCCCGCACCAACTCAGAATATTATTTTCTAACGTGAGACAATTTACATTTAATAGCATCCGCAATTAAGCAGTGTTCTAAAACTATTCCTAGATTAACAAATGGAGCAGTAGATGTGCACTGATGTTATATTTTCAACATCATTTCTGAATTGGCAGGAAACTGCTGTTTGTACTGGAGTTTGTGTACTACTCACTTAGATAGAACTATGGCAACATATCACGCGATAAAACGCTTTTTAAGTACAAATACTCTAATTTACCACAGACACGTTTGATTGACAAAAACGCATGACTCAACAAAAAAAAAATGAGACCATAATCAATAAGGATAACCAAACCATGCAGACATTTTGGTTACGTAAACTACGTATTTACAACTGAAATTATTAACATTGCATGTTAGTGTGGTCTGATAGACTATTGTGATTTACTGAAATACCGATTAGAGAATATAACAGACGGTTCATTTGTCTGAAGAAAGGAACTGAGCAGATGTTAACGGAAATCATGAAATTCGACTTAGAAACACTCTTTGCATCAATGTTTTATTTTTCTTTACAGGATACTCTTATCATTAATCAGAAAATGAAGATATAAAATGTATGGTTTGTAGGAAAATGAAAAGTTGTTGCATCACCATTATTTTAATGTCAGTACACTAGAGGGATGGCTTTAATGGTGAACAGATAGAACAGGGATTATTTTATGATATTATAAGACGAATTGAAGTTTAAAATGACAAATTGTTCGCAACTACCAACATCATGTATTATAACGGAATAAAATAGAATAAAACACGCGTTTCTAAGAAAATTTATATGAATAAAACAACTCGTAAGTACAAATATGGTGGTAATAAATTTGTTACGTGGTTGTAGCATGACTGCAGGTGTATGTGTGTGCAACCAGCTCTCTCCCACCCCCATGCTGTTTGTAATTGCATTCAGAACACCAACGAGGTCGTTCGAACAATTAGAAACAGCATATCCTACTGTCTTTTAAAAAATGAAGGATACATTAGACAATATATATTCCCTGATAAACAAACAAACAAAAAAAAAAACCCAGACGAGTTGTCATAGCTGGAATACCTTTGATCACAAGTCTGCTCGATCAGAACTCTCTTGCTAGAAATAGCTGCTAAATGTCACTTAATCGTCACCCTACTGTCTTAAAAAGGACACGTTGGATAATGTAATCTAGATACACTATTTCTGAAAAGGGGTGCGAATTGAGGGAAATATGGTTGCTATTTCTGGGAAGTTGAGCAAATGTGTAGAGGCTCACTCGTTGGCTCATTCATTAGTTATGGGTACAGAGTAGGTGTGATAGTAAAGATTTTTTTTTATTTCGTTGAGTTGAAAGAGAGGGAGGAGATAAATGCAGTCCATCACATCAACATATTTTTAATGTTTCAATAATTTATATATTAAATTGTTGAACTGACATCACAGAAGAGGCTTTGTCAATGGAAATCTTGCAGGAGCGAAGTTGTAGATATAGTAGTTCCCTGCCTCTATAACGGTGCTGAAATGCATACTGAAGTAGGAATATAGCAGTATTCACGAATTTTTCGTCTACGCAGCATTGCTTGCAGAGTTTAAATATATATGCGTGGCATGATTCATATAGAGTTATTTTACAAGTAAATAAATAGAAGACTAAACAATAGCTAGTGTGGATTTCTTAATTATTACTACATCGAACCCACTTAATGAATTCCGCTTTTTCATTAAACAAACAACAGTATGTATCTGTCAGGTGCTTCATTTGAAGCCTACTGCTTGCTGTCCTGTTATTATTGATAGAGGCGTTAGTGACAACAACAAAGATAAGAAGAGTGAAAGTATAAATGTAGCATCTTGCAGTGAGATGAGGTAGAGATGTCAGCCATGTTGAATAGCTAATGTCACACTTGAGATGTGTGTGAGGGACACAAGTAGGGAATAAACATTAATCGGACCCCACCTCTTTCGGAAACAAACCGAGTATAGCTATGTGTATTTTGGATATATAAGCAATACAATATGAACATATGGAAGAAACTTTAACATCATGCTAAGAATATAGTAAATTAACTGAATAATTAAAAACTTCATTCTTAAAAACCGCTCTTTAGATCCACATATAAATAATAACTGGGAGTATTTTCCACCTAATTTAGTTTCAAGCCTTGCTTAAATATGAATGAAAATCAAAGCAGACAGTGAAGCGTATAATTAATATTTTGAATGTCTCACAATAAATGTTCTGCACCAACACAGACGCATAATAGCAAGAACTTAGTGAATAGATCAAGTGTTAAAA
Organism: Octopus rubescens; assembly: GCA_027564515.1. Lineage (NCBI taxonomy): Eukaryota > Metazoa > Mollusca > Cephalopoda > Octopoda > Octopodidae > Octopus > Octopus rubescens. The sequence goes on from JAOPUL010003388.1 coordinate 75,194,346, forward strand.
TAATAATAAAATTGCGTAGTGTAGTAAATTACATTGTTGTAATGAGTGAATGTTGTAGTACACGATATTGTTGTGAGTGGTATTATACAAATGAGTAGTAATGAGTGGGTGTTGTAAACGATATTGTTGTGAATGGTGTTGTAAGGATTAACAGTACAGGATATGGTTGTGAGTAGTATATTTTATGAGTAGTATAGTACATTGTTGAGAGTTGTGCAAGTATATATATAAAAACAAAAATATATATATATATATATAATGTATTGTTGTGAGTATATTAAAAGAAAAAGGGAGATACTACAACATGACATTCATACATACACAATTTTTATTATTTTTAAAGCTGAAAACAACACTTCAGAAATAACTTAGGGTTTCGAGTTTCGTGGAAAAAACTAGACAATGTTTATATAGAAAATACAATGGTTACCTACACAGACCACACATTTTGTAGGGAAGGGTATTAAATCGACTTAATCGATCTATAAAAAATGAAAGGTAAAGTCAACTTCGACGGGATTTGAACTCAGAACAAAAGAGACTAGACAAAACACAAACAGTAACAAAAGAATTGAAGAGATCAATGTTAAATTTGTCAATCTGTTTGTCCTGTCTATAAACCTGTTCGTCTATTTATAAATGTTATGATACACACTGATCGATGTCCAGTTGATATCTGTATATATACGGATTGATTCTATACAGTATAAATACAAATTTGGTTGTATGTGCTAGGGAGTATATCATGTAGATTGATGTGTATGAAGTTGCACACAATGTGTATATAATGTATATACAAATATGCGTATGATAGAGATTGAGTGCATATAATATAGAAGTATATGTTAGGTGGTGCAGATTGAATGTAATATAATACACGTAATGCTCTTTCAGACAAATAAATACGTATAAAAGATACTCTTGCATTCGATGTAACTGAAGAATATCTTGCTTGTTCTTCTTATAACAGTAAAAGTCCTTGGAAAAGACGTGAATTCTTTCTAACAGTTAAAAGAAAACCCTGGAAAAAGGGGACATTTTTCGAATCCCATCTTACCTGAATCGTTCCTGGCCAGCTGTATCCCATAGCTGCAACTTCACACGAATGCCGGGTCGAACTTCGATTAAGCGAGCATAAAAATCCACCCCAACGGTCGGGTCACACACCTCAGCAAATTTACCATCAGTAAAGTATTTGAGCAGTGAAGATTTACCAACTGTGCTGTCTCCAATCAGTATTAGACGAAACTGGTACTCGAATATTGGTTCCACCATTATTATAAATGCAAAGCTTTCCTTTGGCTTTCTAGCTTTTACCCCGTATTTATATATATATATATATATATTTATATATATATATATATTTTTCTCACTGAAAACCTTACATTCCACACAAAATTCCTTAGATTATTAGAAGAGAATTTCTCTTGTTTCTTATCCTCTCTGTATATATTACTGTAAATATAAATATGTAAAAATCCTTGACTACATAAATAACAGTAAATCTGGTGATACTATAGCGAAAGCTGCTTAAAGGTTCCTGGAAATTTTGAAGATAGTTACTTAGCAGCGATTTACTCTTTCTCTAATATCGTTTTATCAATACAGAATGAACAAACAAGGAGGAAACTAAAAGTCTATCTTGTTCGTCTTCAACTGATCACTCTATCGACCGTCTTATTATTAATAGTATTATTGGTGTCTCGTGTATTCTGATTGTCTGATAAACATATTTTCGAAGAAACACTTGGTTGAAACAATCCAAAGAACATATGGACCAACATCAGACATCAACAACCCAGCATCATTTCCTCAAATTTCTTTAAACCAAAGAAACTCTGTCTCACTCTTCTTATCTGTTTTTTTCCTGTTTGTCGCTGGAATTAATAGAAGCAGATAGAGATGGTGGTGTGGCTATTAGTGAGACATGAGTAATAAATAGGGTGGAAGTGCTGGTGAAACAAGTGAGGGACGGAATGCTTAGTTAGATAATTAGAGGGTGAGAGAGAGACAGAACAAAGGCAGAGGAGTAGAAAATCATAAAGGAGTAGCAGTGATGACAAAGATGTAGATTAGAGAGAGAGTGTGTGAAGGTTTGAGAGACAATTACAAGGAAGGACGTAGATTAGATAAACAGAAACAGAATGAGAGGGGAGCAGGGTTAGGGGAAAACACAGTTGGAGGAGCAATAATGGGAGACAGTGTGAGAACTAATAGAGTTTATGACACAGCGGATGTAGATTAGATAAAGAGATAGACAGAGGAAAGAGAAAGTGATCGAGAGAAGTGTACGGAAACTGAAGATAACATAAATATAGAGTGAGTGAGTAATGTAGAGAGGGACAGATACAGACTGAAGTGAAGGAAGAAAAGGGGGATAAGAGAAAAATAAATGCCAGTGAGTGAGTGAATCGTTTAGAGAATAACGGAGAGTCAGTGAAACTGCAGTCTTCAGTGATAGCTTCACCTATTTTTTATGTAGTACTTTACTGTTACAGGTTTTCTCTCTCTCTCTCTCTCTCACACACACACACGTACATGCATAGTGAGGCGGGGTAATCCTTAGGTTACGAAAGGGTTCGTTCTTAATTCTGTATGAGAGTCAGAATAGTTACGTCCAGTTCATCTCGAGCGTCAGTTTATTCACCTTAGTATTCACCTGCAGTAATAATCATTTTTTATTTATTTTGCTGTCGGGGCTCATTCATACATATTATACATGTTATAAAGGTTTTCATAAAATCTGGGGATACACATACTTAATTAAGTTATACTGTACATTATTATACAAATAAGTTGATGGACTCTCCCGTCACTTCAACGAATGGGAGAGTTCAGCAAGACACTTGAATTCTCTTCTTTTCACCCTATGACCGCCTGTGTGCAGAATCAAGGCTGAAGACGTCTGGTAGCATCCTCTACCTGTCCTCATCGCCACTTTCCCTGCTGCCACTGGACTTACGAAGTGTGTTGGAATTGGTGCTGGTGTCTTGGTTCGCTGAACAACCTGCAACGTGTGTCGCTGGCCATTTTTCGTGGCAACGCGGGGCGCGACCGAATACACCCCCCCCCTCGTTTCTCTCTACATTTCTTCTATCTGTTTTTACCTGCACAATGAATATTATAGTGGGCATGATTTGTACAGAACCAGTCCCACTCTCTCGTCCTTCAAACTTGTAATGGTATGGCGCAACAAGTGCCACGAGGCTCAGTAGTTATGGGAAGGCAGGATCTATATGGAGTTAAAGAGCTGAAGGGCCTCATCTACTCTAGGTCTATTGAGATGTCTGTGAGTGACCTTCGTCCGGAGGCTATTCTATGACATGTTAATTAACCTATAGCTGAATCCACCGTCGTGGATTCCCAGAAACCCAGGTTTCAACGCATTTCATGTCAGCTCGTTCGATAGTGGTTACCCCCTTGTCAATCTAAAAATAGAATGTAGCTTAACAGGCTAGAGCATTTTGACTCCTATTTCGAGTAATACCGGCTCTCTTTGCGAGCCCTTAATCGTAATTTTGATAAATTTAACCTTCTTTGTGGCTTTTGTATTACAGCCTGTAGCCTTACGGTTCTGTGTGATGTTATAATATATATATATATTTTATTTAAAACAGTTTGATCTGCATTCGTGGTTACTCGGAGTTTTGCACCCCGCTCGGAGTGCGGCTGTCTCGTCGGACTTATGGAATGCATATCTGCATTCGTCGGACTTATGGAATGCATATCTGCATTCCATAAGT
>JAOPUL010003388.1:75198188-75210134 GCA_027564515.1 Octopus rubescens
TTTCTGGGGGCTCAGAGATCCTTCGTAATGTTGGGAGATGTGGTTCACCAAAACAATTTGCAACGAGTTTGTGGAAGCTGTTGTTTGTAGAAGTTGTTGGCCTCCTTCATTAGGGTAGAGAGATTGAAATCAAACCATTTTGATTTTGATATCTCCATTATTTATTTCACATACTTGTAGGTCATAGCACTAATTAATTTCTAATTAGTTGTAGAGTACAACCAGTGAATAAATATCAGGATTAGATGAATTAAGATGTACCTTTTGAGGCTCATATATGTGTGTCAAGTTATCACAAAATTGCTACCAAGTATTCTAAACTGATTTGTTCAGACATTGCCTTTAGAAAAATATCACAATCAACTGAAGTTTACAGAATGATAGTATTGATTTCTTACATAGAATTGATGTCTCAGACTTATAGAAGAAGAGAAATTATGTTGTGTGCTGTTCATAGCTTTCTTTTTTTGCACGACAATGAGCTTTAGATAACACCTTGTTATAAACAGACTGACTACTGGAAATTCCTATATGAAAGATGTTATAGGATTTCTAGTTGATAAATATATAGGAGAAGTTAACAGTAAGAGTATCATAAATTGAAAGCCATGAACCAGGACATTAGATATGATAGATTTACAGAAGTAGTTAACAATAGTAGTAATGAAATGAGATATACAAGGGTGGGCTGAAAAGTTCATAGGCTGACTTTGAAGGATTGATGCTAGTGCTTTGAAATCTTGCATGCATTAATTTCAACTCTTCTTATTAATAAATGCATTGTTTCTTTCCATGTAAACTGGCATGTGACTGTTCAAAGAAGACTTCAAAAGTAAATCTGACATTGTTTGAGGCAGATCCAGCTGGTTTCCTTGAATGTTTCCTAACCCAGGATGAGTGTTGAGTTCATCACTTTGAGCAAGAGACAAATAGATAATCCATGCAGTGGAAACACCCCTCCTCACCTGCTCCAAAGAAGGCCAACTTCCTTTCATCTGCAGAGAAGGTGATGGCCTCAGTTTTTGAGGATGCAAAATACATTGTGTTTATTGATTATCTTCAAAATTACTACAACATCAATGGAGAGTACTATGCCAACTTGCTGAGGCAGTTATGAAAGGTTATGAAGACCAAAGGCCCAGGAAAACTGATGAAAGGAGTCTTGTTTCATCAGGACAATGCTCCAACACACAAGTCCTTGGTTTCAATGGCTGCTGTGCATGACTGTGGCTTTGAACTGGTTGATCAGCCTCCATATTCTCCTGATTTGGCCCCTTCTGATTATCATCTGTTCCCCAACAGGAAAAAAGATTTGGCTGGGAAGCAGTATCACAGTGATAATGATGTCATATCTGATGTTGATGACTTTTTTTGACTAACAGGATGACAGCTTCTTCACCAATGAGATCCAAGCACTACAACACAACTAGAAGGAGTGTTGAAGAATAAACCTCATTTGGTCACATTCTTCTTCTTTCTTTTTCGTTTAACATCCGTTTCCATGCTAGCATGGGTTGGACGGGTTTTACCTAATGGCTCTTCTCCAGGCCTTTCAATCTTGTGCAAGGCCTCGTCATAATCTCAATTTCCTAAGGTCATACCTAACTAACTGGGTCCATGTTTTACATGGTCAACCCCTCCCTCTAATTCCATCAACCTCAATAAACCTACATCTGCTGACTGGATTTACATTATCCATCCTTTCACTATGTCCATACCATCTTAATCTATTCTGGAGCATAATATCAACTATGTTGGGAATGCATAACCTATTCCTCAACTCTTCTGATAACTTCCTATGAGAGTATTTTGGTCAGCCTGCCCTCGTAATAACCAGGATTTTAAATGTGATAATGTACAAATGCCAAACTGCTCTCTAGATGTAGTTGATAGTTTCATTTACCTAGGTGATCTAATTACTTCTATTTATAGTGATAGTTTATTAGCTACAAGTAACGAAGGGGTGGAAGAAGTCTAGGGAGCTGTTACTTCTGTTAGCAACAAAGAAATTTTCTCTTCATGTGAATGTTTAGATCGTATGAAATATATGTAAAAAATTTGAGGTTTCATGACAAGTTAAAGTGCTGTAAAATTATATAAAATTGCAGTAGTGGGTAATGAATTTATAGATAACTGAAGACATTACCATGTGTTCTTAGGCTACAATCATAGCTAAGAGTTATCCATTGTTGTGTGGTTAAAAAGTTTACATTGCAATCTTGTTGCTCCTTGTTTGATCACACTGTACAGAAAGTGTCTTCTGCCATAACCTGGAGTTGAGACAAACTTTGAAGGTGAACTTTGGTGGAAACTGTCTGTTTATGAATGGTAAACTTAACCCTTTTGTTATCATATTTCAATTGAAATACACTGGCTTTATTTCAGTTAATTTTGTAAATAATGAAGAATTTAGTAAATTAACTTTGTCATTATTAAGCCAGTGTTTGGAATACTTAAATTAACATTGAAATTTTGATGAAAGCTTTTAATTTATTAATTTAGATAACTTTAAACATGAAGTATGAATCATAGAACCCGGGACAGTCTCAGACAGGCTGGTATCAAAAGGGTTAATCCACCAGCCAGTTTGACAGCACCATCACCACTACCTGACCATTTTGTGTCTATAGCAGAGTTCATTCTATTGTGAATGAGTATCTGGTCTTGGTCTGAGATGAACTTTATTTTGATACAGTAATTAGAGAGTTATTACTTCTGTTTGCATCAAAGGCAATCTCTTTCTCTGCTGCTATTTGCCCAGCTGACGTCAATATATGGTTATCTGTGTCTTTATCCATCTACCTGTGGTGCACACGTATTTTACAAAATTTGATCTATGACCCCTAGTATACAACAGCTCTCTGAAGATTTTTTAAAATATGGGTCCTGACTGCACAACTTTCTCACATTTGTCCATGAAGTGGGTAAGTTAATTAATTCATTGTTACTTAGTATTTTAAGTTTTGTAGGCAAGCCAAATCTGGTGGAGAAAGATTTCCTTTTCAATCCTTTCTTATACTTGTAGAACTAGATTTTGTTTGTCCAGAATGAGAGGACATGATAAAATTAAGCATGCTTAGGGAGCCCTTTGCTGTTGGACATTTGTTAACAAACTTGATGTTGCTGAGCAAAACTTTTAAGGTCTCAAGAATTTTTATAGTCTCTTCTTTGGAATGGGTTAGCACAAGTGTATAATCCAACTAAAACATGAAAATATGTCAGGATCTATTTTGTAATATATTTATCCCTATTAGGTGCAGGTTACCTTCTATATTTTGTTAATAAACTAAAACATAAAAATGTATTGTGAATTATTTTGTAAAATATATAGCTAAAAATTTTAAAAAATATAACTAGCTAGCTTACCTAGCTACAACAACAACAACATCATTGTTGTCATCGTCATCATCATTGCCGTTGCAACCACCACCACCACCACCACCTACCACCACCACCACCACCATCATCATCATCGTCCATTGTTACAGACTGAGTCAGTTTTATTCAGAATTACTGCCCTCCTAGCGGAATCAGGGACTATGTCTCACTTGTATGTTTTCTGCAGCTAAACACCCTTCCTATAGTCAACCACTTTACAGGTATATTTTACAGTATCCCCAGCATTAGAGAAGTTGATTTCTCTTTGGCAAGACTAAAGAGTTCTTTCTAATCTACATCACCTCTGTAGTTGATAGTTTGTCTTACTTAGGTAAGTTATTAGTAAATGCTGAAGTGAAAGTACAGAAGATGCTAGATTAAAAAGTTCAGGAAAGTGTTAGTTACTCTTGAGATTTTTTTTCTGTGAAAGTCAGACTATATGAAGTATCTGTAAATAATGTGATGCAGCATGAAAGTAAGGCATGGGTGTGAAATATGGGGGTTGGAGAGAAATGAACTGTGTAATCTCCATTGGATAATATGTGAGGCAGAATACAAGTGAACTGGGAGAGATGCAGGAGAGATTACTGCATTGGTATGGACATATGATAGAAATGAATGGTAAACTGCTTGAATAGAAATTTGTCTTTTGTCATCAGCAGGGGCCACGTATGGATGAAGACAAAGTTGGATTTAAAGGTACTGGGTCTTGTGGATGAGATTTTAAGGGGTTACAAGTGAGAATGTACTGTATGGTAGACTTATTACTCATGTCAGTTTGGAAAAATGGATATTAATTTTTAAATTTAAGTTTGCAATTGACAAAATTGGTGTTTGATTTGAAGTGTTAAATAGATAAGATACAAAGATGCCTGTGTAGCTCAGATAATTTTCCTAAACAATACTGGTAAGTCAATAATATATGACAATGTAGAATAAAGTGTTCAGTCCAGAAACAGCAAAATACCTTTTATAGTTTTGAATTCAAAACTACATAAACTCAACAATTTTGCCTCTACATTATTATTATAGTATGTCACTAACGTCCTTGGCTTGACCTCAATTTTGTTTGGTCTTTCTCTCTTACCTGTTATTACTATTTCATGATGTTTGCTTTTTGACATAGCTTAAAAATTAAATTATGACAAAATATAAGTTACACAAAATCAGTTCTGAGTTTTGTTTGTATCAAATTTCTTCTAGTTGATATTTTCACTAAATGTTACATTCTTTCAACTCTTATCAATTCAAAACAATACCTTTTTGTGATTAGAAGATATGATATTTGACCTGAAATATTTCAGAGGTTTAATACAATTCTATATTGCTGAGATGAGGAATTTATATTATGTATACTGTTTATATTAGTCGGACTGGTGTCCTCATCTTGATTGTTACTTTCACTACGTTTCAGCCATTGTATGCTCCAGCCTACTTCAGGTGTCATGTGTTGAACTCGGTTGTTGTATTGGAATTTCGAACTAAACCCTTTATTTGATCTACAGAGGTACACTGTTCTCATTCCGCTCTCTGCATTTCATGACATTTTTTGCTTCCATTGAATTATGCGAATTACCTTAGTGCCTTGCCAGGGATTGAACTCAGAACCTCTAGGTGACTGCACTGCATTAACTAACGTCTTCATCTACTACGCTAAGCCCGTAGTTCAGTTCAGGAGAAATCTAATTTACTAACATTGATGACCTTGAATTTTTTCCTTTTTTAACATATGATGGTATTATAATACAATATTATAGCAACACATAAAAATAATTGTTTCTGTAGATTTGTTTGTGCTGCTACTTAACCAATGGTAAAAACATGATAAAACTGTTTACTTTTTAAATATCATTGTGAATCTGCAGAGATTAATATAGATTAGCTTCTGACTCTGCAGTAGTTGTGTAACCTCAATTGACGCTGATCTAAGAGAAGTCAAGTATGTAGGAAGTTAAAATACTGGGTGTCAGTCCCAGAGACATAGTTCCAGATATAAGACACCTGATGGTCACAAGCATATTCTGACATGCAATGATTAATCATAAAGACTGCAACATAAGCATCTAGAAATGTTTTTTTTTCTTCTTGCACAGTCCAGTCTATTTCTGTATATCTATAGATTTTGGTGGTTACTACACATGATGTGCACATATTGGAATTGGTTGGAGCATAATAGTTGTCTTTTTTTCTGCACTTATCTCTGGTGGTGTTTCCTAGCTATAGGGTTATTGTTGTTGTGTGTAGATGTTTTTTATTATTATCTAGACTGAGTGGGAAAAATAGTGTATTTTTTGTATGCTATTGTGATAGAATTAGCAGAAAATATAGATGTTTCTGAGTGATTCTACATGCAGTGACAAGGAATGTGTGGCTTGGAGCTTGCTGTAGCAATAATGTTCTTTGTATATCCACCTGGCCTTTCAGCTCAGCTATTTGGAATTCATTATGTAAGTACTGTGTGAATGTGGTCTGTGAGCAATTTCTGATAATGTTAAATGTGTTATTTTCTGCTCTCTATAGTAGAGAGTTTGAGTGGCTTGGCAATAGGCAAAACTAGCATAATTCATGATGGATTTAGCATATTGTCCCTCAATTAGGAAGCAAATGTCCAGATTTGGCTGATATTAGAAACAGCAGTTAAATATTCTTCAAACTATACTGTTAAGATGTAAAAAAGGGAAAACGTAATTCTGCAGTGTCTTGGATTTGAGAAATGAAACTTCTCCTGGACAGTATATGATTTAGGTAACATTTACATAAAATCTTGGATCCTATTCCTCACAGCCAAGAGATCAGGACATAAATGCATTAAATGTTCAACCTAAAGAGATGTGATGTCTGTTCATTTAATTTTGAGTATAACCGTCCTCTGATCTATATGATTTAGGTGACTCTCCTTAATCTCACCAATGAGTGGCATTTTTTATTGTTATGTTGAGGTAAGTTCTAGATCACCTGTGTGTGAAGTTTTGATTGCATACTTCTATTCTTTAAACTGGAACACATCACCAAAAATGTCCTTACCAAAGGTTTTGAAAATAATCACATTGTAAGAGGAAATTACATGTAAATGATTGATTACTAACATGTATCTGTGTGTAAGATTATTTATTGTGAATTCAACTTGAACTGCAAACAATCCAATTTTTGAGTGAAGCAAGGAGTTTCTGATGGCAGAAAAAGGTGAACCAACTGAATTATACCAATCCATTTCTTAATCCTTCCTAGTCAAAGGGACCAACAAGGTAACAGGAGTTTGAATTCAGATTAGGTTGTCCCCGCCCTTCTCTTGGACAGATGTTCTGATAAAAGCTAGAAGTTCTCATCACTCCTCAAATGGTCTTAAAGCATGCTCATTCACTATTTTGAGTATTTCTATATCCCTGTACATTTTTGCAGATAGTAATTGACTTTATACTGGGTTTATCTGTCCCTTTGACAGGTTGTATTTTGTTCAGTTGAGTTTCTAATAACACCAGGTTAGCCTGGCAGGGATGCTGGTTTAGTCACTGATGATCTGGTCATGTAACAAAATGTGCTGGACTACTTGTTACCAGCAGCAGTCAAAGCGATCTAACATAACTAATTTTCCATTTATTATTTGAAATATAACTTATAACTTACTGGCAAAATTATACTGGGATTTCTACTATCTGACTCCTAAGTTATCATTGATGTAATAATGAGATTTAAATTTAAATATGGATATTGGTCTTGGATGGGTTTACACAAAACCAAGAGTGGTTTTAACTAGGTTGGCAATAAAACCAAGGATAAGCTAGGGTAGATGGGTAACATGAAACCGGCAGTACCATGAGACCAAGGGTGGTCTAGAGTGTATTTGTAACACAAGACCAAGAGTGGTTTTAAGTGATTTGGTAACTTGAGTCAAAAGGTGACCTTTAATGAGTTGGTAACAAGAGACAAAGTGTGATCTAATCTAGGTTGGTATTGGAAAGAGTGATTACATGCATAGAGGTAATTAATCAGATATATACAAAGAAATAAATTGTCTTTATAATAAGAGTACTTGTAACATTTAACTTTTTAAATTCATTATTTAATATTAGATGCAAAAGACATTTCTTACATAAACACTGAAACCAAATATTTTAAATGTCCTTTGTTTGCTTTGGCCATCATAAACTAAAAGCATGCAGTGTCCATTTTTTTAGTATGTTTTAGTCATCAAAGTTAAAGTCATTCTGGAGGTACACTTACAATGCTAATTGTTCTACATTTTATATGTTTTCTGTATACCCTGGGTATAGTTTTGTTATGTTTAGCATCAGCAATTGTCAAATCAGCACTTTGAAGGCTGCCTCTACCTTTGGTTCTAGATGGTTGGCCCAGGTTACAAGAAAGAATCATTCCTGGAATATTTTTAAATAGTTTCCAAGACAAAAACTGCTTTATAATCTGAATTTCTAACATAAATCTATGCCAAATTTCTATATTACTGGCATCTTTTGAATAGACTCAAATGGTCCTATATATCAGAGCATAGGCTTGGATGCATGTGATGTGTATATTTTTTAAAGGGCTTTAGCTGGGTAAATTAAATGAAATACTTCAATTAGGAGTTGAAATCTCAACAAACAGAAGGTGTTTAGTGTTTACTTTTTATGTCATTCTCAGGAACCTTATGAGCTGTAGTTTCACTGATATGATATCATATGTTGCAATCTGTTATGACTGTCTAAATTTGTCTGAATTTGGCTATTATGATATTGATGATAAAAGATTTTGGTGCCTGTTTTTCTGAGTTGGAAAGATTTACAATATAGCAAATCACTATTTTATCTTAAACCCGTGTTATTATATTCTCTGGGAGAAGCAATATTTTGAGATCTACACTCATTACTTCCTCATCAAATGATACCAACATTATTTTTGTCTGAGGAGTCACAACTGAACATTTGTATGGTGGACATTTAGTTGAAGAGTTAATTGTTTTTATGGTCAAGACACATAACTGTTCACGTGTATCATAGAGATAAATAAAAGAGAATATATTAGATAATGTAATCCTAGATAAACTGTCTGAATATAAGAGTGAATGGTCATGGTTGAAGCACTTTACATCATGAGTTTGCTGGATGATAAACTAACTCATGCATCAGTGAGGAAGAATATCAGGTAAAAAAAAAATCTATTTCATAAAATGGCAACAAAATATTTCCCCTAAAACAAAAAGTTCAAATACTCTGGAATATTTGTTGAGTTACTATAAACATATTCGTTGAGAGAATTTGGTAGACTCTTTTGAGTCTAACAATTAACAAATTCTTGAATGGCAGAAAAAGAGCTAAGAGAAAAAAATATTTAAAAGCAAATTATATTCAATATGTGATCAAATTGCTTTACAAAAGCTTTTTTTCTATGATTCAAACTTCCATATTATAAAACAAGAAGAAATTAAACCGATCAAGATTCCAAAGATATAATTATATCAAAGTCTTTATATTACACTTCCACAAGATTACAATTGACTGAAAGCCTGCCAAGTGTGGCTCCAATCTGTTGATAAACATCCCTCCTTTTTCTGGAAGATTTCATAAAAAACAGCCAAGAATAAATAAACAAAAGGCTGCCAAAATTTATTTAATTCTATCAGAATTGTCTTAAACTAATTTTCTCATTTGGTCTCTTTTGTGTAAAGCAATGGATAAGCAGTGTATGTGTAGTAATCGTTGCTGACCAGTGTATACCAAGTATAATCAACATATATTGTGTGTACAGTATATCCTCTGTTTAGACGTGTATGATCAGTCTATCCATGTGCATAGCACTTAATAAACAATACTTACTTTGTGTAGACCAGCAGATCATCAGTGCAACATCTGTGTATAACAATTGATGATCATTATATTTCATTGTACTAGTTTTTCCCCAGAGTAGTGAGCCTTCCCAGGGTGGGGACATCAAAGTTCAGTTTGAACTTCCGATGGTAAAATGAATGGTTTAGGCAAAGTGCTTAGTATATAGTGAAACAATAAGTTATAAGTAAAAAGATGGGTGCAACAGGTGGGCTAAGGAGGAGGTGGCACACAGCTTGCTTAGTAGCAGAAGAAACAGAAAAGAAAAAGACAACAGGTTGTCATCATCATCCTTTGATGAGGTTGAACAACCAATCCCAACCAGTTGGGATTCACAGTATGGGTTGTATTATTCATCCGTTTGATTGCTGAATAAAAATGTGGCCCTTGAGACCTCTGTTTAGGTGATTTTCCTGAGTCACCATCTCACCCTTGTATGTCAATCCATCACAAGGTTACCCATTTACAGCTGAGTGAATTGGAGCAACGTGAAATAAAGTGTTTTGCTCAAGAACACAATTCACAGACAAGTCTGGGAATCGAAACCATTTGTGATCGTAAATGCTACACCCTAACTACTAGGCCATGCGCCTTCACACTTTATTGGATGGTTGTTGACTCAGTTCTTCCACCCTTTGATGGGTTTTGTTTTACATCCTGCATGATGTCCAACAAATTACCCTCCTCAGCAAGCTTGGTGGGATTACCAGTTTAGTCACCCATGCAACAGGTTGTACTGGGTTACATGTTACCAGTAGCGCTATGGTTGTAGTTGATGACTGGATCTTTGTTAATCAGCTGTATGACATTTTTGTTATGAACTTTATGTTTGAACCATCCTACATGTAGTTAAGTGTGTCTGGTTGTATTTTATAGAGGTTAAACAACTATTTAAGGCTTAAATACTTTTTAACAGCCAAGAAGTCCAGATGCATTTCTCACCAATGTGATATAATCAGAGATAGTGATTGCTAGCAGTTAGAAAGTCTGCAAAGATTTTAGTTGCAATTTGAGAGGGTGTGGTGTTGTTTCCTTATACTTGGCTGTTGGTAATGTTGAATGTAGATGTTCTCAAGGTCTTTGTCCATAGCACTGGTGCATGTTTGGCATGCAGTCTCTAGGTTGTATATAAAGATTATTGAAGAAAGGATGGCATCACATGTATAAAAGAGTGTTGTTAGAATTGATAGGAAAGTAATTTATGAAGAGAAAAGTACATGGGGTATAACTGAACCCTGGGGTACACTAGAGTTAACAGTATACAGACTGGAGAATGCTGTTGGTAGACAATGGTTTGACAGGAAATCTCTGATCTAAAAGATGATAGCCTGTGTATTGTATGAAATAGAGAACACATTGACACAGCTGTACAAATATATACAAGACCTGTTTGTCAATACCAAAGAAATATATTGTTCCTTGTCTAGTGAAGCAGTGTAATTTACAAATGTAATGTTAGTGTTTCTCTTACACCATCAAATGAACAATTATTGTTTATTTAGAGATTTGATCATAAATTACTTTAGCAAATCACAGTGAAGCTAAACTTTCATTGATCAGCTGGCAAGTACAAAAGATCTAGCATTCTCTTTCATTTATCGATGCTTTTACCTCTCAACTCCTCGATGGAGTCATAGGTGTGCCACCGTGATATACAGCATGCCTTGGACAATTTTAAACTGCATGGAGTCCATCCCTCACCAGGTCTGACCACAGCTGGACAGACAGAAATAGTAGAAGAAAGACATGAATTGACCTCAGTACAGGACTGGTACTTTATTTGAAAAGGATGTAAAGCAATGATCTCAGTAGGATTTGAACTGAGTGTGTAGAGAGCTGGAATAATTACTGTAAAGCAATCTGTTTGATGTTAAGCTTGCTTCCCAACATGTCGTCTCAGCATCTTGGACATCTACTGTAGCCCCAGGCCAACCAAAGCCTTGTGAGTGGATTTGGTAGATAGAAATTGATAAAAGCCTGGCATGTAAATATATATGTATGCACATATGTGTATGTGCCCTTGTCTTGACTCCACATAGGGGTTGTAAATGAGCATCACTGTCATAACTAAAAAATATGTCTGGCTATGGGAAATATTACCTTGTCTGGAAGCAGGAGAGGGCAGCAACAGGAAGGGCATCTGACTAGAAAATCTGCTTCAACAAAATTTTGTCTGACCCATGCTAGCAAGGAAAAGTAAACATTAATGCGACAACACTATTGGTTATCAACTAAGCATTTCTCTTTTACTGCATACCTAAGCTTTTTAATTAGTCAAATCACTAAATGTTTCCAGATAGTCTACAGTTGGTCAACTAGCAAACAACATTACTGTAGTTTAATTTTCTTAACATTTTTAGTCAACACCAATACTCCTCATTAGATTATTAATCAACCATCAAGAAAATGTAGGTAGAAACGAGTTATATAGCAATAAGCAAAATTTTAAAAAAATAAACAAGTGTGACTGAGACACCAACTCAAAAGTTGAATTCATGTAGTGTATAGAGGGCAAGTTACTCTAGTTTTGTGACCTATGGGAAAATGAACTCAGTAATGATAGCTAGATAAAATACTCCACTGCTGACAGCAATGAGCTGTATTTATTTACCACATGAGTGAACAAATTGTTGAGAGATGGACATGGATACAATGAATACAGCTGACAGTTACATCATCATCATCATCATCCTTTAACGTCTGTTTTTCCATGCAGGCATGGGTTAGACGGTTTTGGCTGGAAACTGGC
>JAOPUL010003388.1:75215759-75226194 GCA_027564515.1 Octopus rubescens
GCAGTGGGATTGAACCCAGAACCATGTGGTTGGGAAGCAAGCTTCTTACCACACAGCCACGCCGCGCCTATAGTCTATGTATTAATCTGTATCTTAACCTTTATGTGATCAGAAATTGTGTATTGTCTTTGTTCTGACATCGTATATTGTCCGTATCCTCACAGTGTATGGTCTATGTATGGTCTGTCACTGTGCATTGCTTCTGCGTACTCTGCCAATATGTATTGTTTGTATATGTTCTGTAAATATGTGTGGTATGTTTATTATCTGTGAATGTATATTATCTGTATGAGCTTTCATATGGCCTAGAGGGTAGGGTGTTGTACTCACGATCGTGAGATCATGGTTTCAATTCCTGGACTGGGTGGTGTGTTGTGTTCTTGAGCAAAAACACTTCATCTCACGTTCTGTGATCACTTCAACACTGATGTGTGCTACACCGTGCACCTGTTCAGACAACGTCATTCTGATGGAGAGAATGTGTTAATGTAGAGCTCATTCATTTGATCACTATAAACAAATCCTTTGTGTGTCTTTCTCGAACTACAAGAGATTACAATTAGAAGAGATGCCATTCCAATACATAAACTATAGGTAGACACACACATTCTTATAAACAGAAAAATTAACCCTGCCATCTGTGTATGTAAAGTATGAATGTGGCCACCTTATACATTTTTTTCTATACATATTTACGATTTAGGAAGGAAATCCTTATATATATAAAATGTAAGGATTTCATTGTTGAATTGGGAAAATGTCACATTAGGTTTTAGTGTAAACTGGTGCAGTTATTTAGTATTAAGAAATTATTATCCACCCCATCACTTCCTTTGAAAAGTCCTGTTGAAGGCCTTCAATATTTTAGTGAAGCACTAAAGAAAAAAATTGCTCTGTGTACCTGGAAAACCAAACCAATAAATATACTCTCTTTAATGAAGCTGTTTTATCTATATTTTCAGTAGCCCATTGGAGCAACATGCAGAACTTGCAGAAAAGTTGATCTTCCTAAGTCTCAGTGACAAGAAGAATGCAGGAATATTTGATGGACCTCAAATAAGAACACTCCTCAGGGATCCACATTTTGTTACAACAATGAGTGTGGCAGAGGCTAGAGCTTGGAATGCCTTCTCTGATGTGGTGCGGAATTTCCTTGGGAACAGGAAAGCTGACAACTATCAAGAGATTGTGGAGGAGCTACTCTTGAATTTGCAAGCACTTGGATGTAGAATGAGCATTAAATTGCACTACTTACAGTCATATGGGCGAGTTTCCAGAGAACCTGGGTGATGTTAGCAAAGAACAAGGTGAACACTTTCATCAAGACATAAAACTAATGGAAGAACGCTACCAAAGCTGATAGGACTCAAACATGATGGCAGATTGCTGGAGCTTGATCAGAGACATTTCAGAAGCTGTGCAGAAGAGATCGTCAAAAAAGAGGAACTTCTTGCAGTAATAACATGATCAGAATGAATGACCACATTGAATAGAGATTTTGCATTCCTATTTTGTTATCACCAAGCTTAAATCTCGCAGGCTAATGTGCATTTACTCCCACAACTTTGTGTTTTGATTTATTAGATAAAAGAAAAAGAAATTGTCTATTAAAAATTGCATCTACGTATGTTTAATTCTTCCTTTCTTAAAATCTTAAAAATGGTTAGTATTCGCTCAGAATGAGGAATCCCTCCCTAGACTCTAACAGAGTCCTGGGGATTTGCTGTAATCGCCACGCTAGGCCTGCAGATTTGTGAGGGTATTAACCCATACCTGGGTATCACAGCTAAATCGATACCACCAACCCCAGTGGCTTCACTGGTACTTACTTTATCGACCTCGAAAGGACAAAAGGCTAAGTTCACCTCGGTGGGATTTGAACCTTGCACGTAGAACGTAACTGGGAGAAATACTGTTAAGCTTCTCTACCGACATGCTAATGACCCTGCCAAATCACAACCTTTATAAGCATTAAATAGCTGTTTCTAGTAAAACTAAAAGATTTTATATTGAGAAAAATCTGATGCCAGATTCAGATTCAGCACCCCCAAAATTAGCTAAAAGCCATTGATAAAACTTGTGCCAGAAAATGTGTTGACTGGCGTTATTGCTAGTTCTTGTTCCTTTCCTAGTCTTCATACTACACAAACACTGATCTTGCTGGAAGTATACTTCCTCAAAATATTATCACAATTGCTCTGCTATCTTACAATTAGAATATATAAATAAGCTAACAAAAGGCCATAGATATTACCTTTACCATTTGGTGTATTTGTGAATTATAGTCTGTACAAAGCTATATCCCATACATAAACCTGGTGCTCCCCAACAAAGCTATAAAACCAACATAACAACTACTACACATTAAACTTAGTCAATAATAACACTTTTAAAAACTACATTAAATTATATGGTAACTCCACAAAAGTGAAAAAGGGAAGATGACACTAATTAACTCTCCATTGATTTATGCATATCTTTCCATTTTCCTTGTTAAATTCAATATAAGACTCTTTTTACAACCAGTTCTCATGGAACTTCTCTGAAACTATTGTGTATTGTTGACAACTTATATCTAACACGATTGCCTGTTAATAAGACACTGATGGTGACAGCATGATACTAAGGACACCTGACAACTCTACAGTTACATATTAGTAGTATGAAGCAAATAGATTTTTTCGACATACAGAACTGAGATTGACATTGATTCTCATTGACAGTGAATCCTTAACTAAAATAGAAAAAAAAACTTTCATCACTAGTAATTGTATTGCAAGCAAAACTTTATTCATCTAAAATGGGCATCTTCCTAAACATGTAGGAGTTTAAAATTATTTGTAAGTGTAGAATACAACCACATCAGATTTAAGAAAAATACGCCTGAAATATTTATTTGGTTTAATATGAAGATGTTGGTGCCTTTTTTCTCTTTCTTTCCCCATTTTACTTCCATTTTTCCATGCTGGTATGAGTTGAACAAGTCTGCAAATTCAAACATTTGCATGAGTTCTTGTAGTAGGTGTATTATGGTAGCATGTACATCTCATTAAAGCTAATTAGTTGTTAACTTAATTGTTAAATATAGCAGAAAATAGACTTTGAAAGCTGTATTTGTAATGTTAACACTGGGTATTGTATATAAACAGATTCATTTATGAAGAGATAGAAAAATTTTCAAATATTATATATAACTACTAGTCAACTTCAATAATGATTTGAAGTAATGTATAAGTCACTTCAATGCTCTAGAAAAAGTGAACTTCAAGCCAAATAAGCTTGACAAGAAAAGGAATGAAGAACACTAGTGTGTAAACTTCATTTTGTAGATGCACATGAATTCAATATTACACATGCTACAACTTAATATTTGTTGGATCAAAAGTTTAACAATAGCAAATCACAAGTGTTTATAATATACTTCTATCATCAATAATTAAAACTGAACACAACAAACCTCTTCTTCTTTGCCCTTCTTGTGCTTATGTTTCTTATGTTTCTTGTGCTTTTTCTTCTTCTTCTTCTTCTTCTTTTTCTTTGTTGCAGCATCACTGTCGGATCCCTACAGAGAAAGAAGACATACTTTAAGTGGAATATCTATTTTTTCACACATTATAAATAGAAAACTCTTAAGTAACAATTCTATAGAGACGTTTCTTAATCTGAATAAGCTGACAATCTCATGCCCTATTTTACAGCTTTAACAGCTCTAGAGAGATGTGATTAATCTTACATACCTCAGATGATGAAGATTTCTTCTTCTTTTTCTTTTTCTCCGATGAATCTGTTTTTAGCTTTTTCTTTGGAGATTCAGAAGAATCTTGGAACATTGTGTCATCCTGATACACCTTTTCAAGGGAAGGATGGTTTGTGTCAACAGAAATAGGTTCTGGAACTAATAGGTTTGAAGAAAGTGGTCTGGACTTATACGAATCTTGACCACTTAACCTTTGTTGATCTTTAGGTAAATTTTTAGTCTTTTTAGGAGAATCTCTTAACTTGCTTGACTCAACATCATCCCGAGCTTTTTTTGCCGGAGGTGATGATGACTTTTTCCTTCTGGACAGAACTGGAGAGGGGCTACGACTCATTGACATACTCCGAGATAATGACCGTTTCTTGGGGAGTTTCAATGAAGTGTTCACTTTTTCTGGAGATGCAGATACATCGCGAGCTTTTCTCTGGTGTGATGCCACAGGAGATAGATTCTCTGAGTGCTGATGTACTGTTACAGTTTTACTTGTTCTTTGACGAAGAGGTGATGGTGATTGTCGGAAACGTTCAGGTGATGGAGATGCAGAACCCGACATCGAAGAAGATTTTTGTTTCAGATAAGACTGATGTTGTGTTACTGGAATCTGCCGTCTTGACATTACAGACATCTGAGGTGAAGCATCACGGCAAACAGGAGATTCTGATTCACTACGATCTCTCTTAGCTGATCCTGGCAAGACCTTTTTCACCACCCTCTGTGGTGATTCTGATGAAGAGTGGTCACCATGAATTACTTTTCGAGGAGGAGAAGGAGTGCGAGATTTCGAGATGTTTCTTCTCTGACGTACTGGTGGCAGTGGTGAATGTGATGGTGATCTTTTCATCCTGGGAGGGGACCTAGCATATGGTGAATGTTGCCTCATCTGACGAGGAGGGGAATCTGGTGTAACCTTTCGATGTCTTCGCCGCATCAGGTTAGGTGAAGGAATGTTTCGGCGTCTTGGCGATGGAGATCTAGAAATATCTCGAGGACGATTAGCGCGAGGTCGATCTCTAGCACGCATTGGTGAGTGAGGTGGACTTCTATACGAAGAATGAAATACAGATTAATGATAAGAATGGACATTTTTTTTTTTATTGCAATCAAAATCAAACACTCTAAAATGAAATGCCAAAAGAAACACACATGCAACATATTTTAACATGTAAAATATTGACCCTTTTTTTAAACTATAATAATAATAATAAGGCATTGACATGAAATGAAATTTATTTAATTAAATCATATTGCGTCAAATTTTAGATTCAACAAGAGGAAAGTAGATGCGAAATATATATGACTGGGCCTGACCTTTTAAGTCTAGGAGATGCATAACGAGGAGGTGATCTGCGATATCTTTGTTGAGGAGACCAGCCTCTAGGTGCATATGGATAGCTGAAAAGTAAAGAAAATAAATTATACAGAATAGAAAAAAAGTAATGATAATTCACAGAATTATTCCTATAGATATCTTGTACATGTTTCTTTCACGACAGCACATGTTGAACAATATGGTTTATTCAGAGACATTGGCTTTTACAGCTGGAGGGACTTCTTAATACAATCACACAACTGTACATGTTAATAGAGTAACACAATCTGTTTAGCTATTAAACTATGGCACTTCTAATTATTATACTGCTTTGCACATCCTTTTATTGCCTCAACCAGGATGAAAAATATATTCTATTTCTACTCCAGGGTTGAGAGATCAACTATTAAAATAATATACAAATTACATGCTAGCATGAAATGGATATGAGGAATAATATGCTTCACTTACGGTGACCGGCGCATAGAATATGGAGAAGGCCTCCTCCTGATTCGTCGTGAACCAGGATCACGGATAAGGTCTCTCCTACCATATCTGTCTCTGGGTCGAGAAGGTGATGGATAACGACGATTTCGTATTGGTGATTCCGATCTCTTATCTCTTCTGTCTCGAGATTCTTCTAGAATAACAAGTCAGTCAGGTTATAATTAAATAGAAGTTTTATAAAACAAAATAAAATTTCAGATACACATTTGTTTTCATCCCAGAGGTAACCAGCAAAGGAAAGTTGTTCCATCTGAGAAATAAACAACCCTGAAACAAAGAAAACAGCTGCAGAATAACAGCTAGTAAGAATTAGGCAAAGAGACGGGCGACAAGATTTAATATGTTACCTACTCAGTGTCTAACAATAAAACAATTCAGCTATTCAAGGATTTAGAAACGGATCCATAATACATTGACAATAGATAACTTAAAATCTAAAGAGGTTTTATCCTATTACATATTGTTATTCGTTCTCAACCAGTATAAGAGCCAAGATTTTCCCACATCACACTTATTGTCACAAATCTGCATAACTTTATCCTTGTCAGATGATTACAATTTTTTTTAATATTTGAAACAGTTCATACAAATTTGATCAGAATCTTGTAATCACTAACAATTGATTATATTCTAAGTTTGTAATTGTTCTTTTTTCAACATAAAAAAACAGCTTGAAGTAACTGTTAAAGTCTCGGCCTTATAGTTACAAATACAATATAGGAATGTGCCCCCAAATTGAGATGATTAACAAAAGTTATTGGAGGAGGTAGATGTCTGGCTGGCCTTCATGAAACTAAGTAAGAATATAATAAGTAGGCTACATAAACTTCAATTAGCAGATATAAGCCGTGTTATCTATTTTGCTTCATCACAAACAACTTAGAATACGATGTATGAATGAATAATTTCATATAGTTTGCATTTAAGAAAAATGCACACCCTGTAAAAACTTGCTTTCCTCTTTGAAGTAAAAAAATATTCAACAGTTGTGAACTGTTTATAAGACCCACAACAAAATACTGTTGCTACATCAGGGTTGCTGCTGCACATAGACAGACACTCTTGACTGCATTCATGAAAAAGGGCAACTAACTGATTAGTATGGAGTTGTTAACCAACACAGTCGCAACTTTGTCCACAGAAGTGTGGTCTCCACAACCTATCTTTACTACTGATCGTGTTGGTGACATGTTAAAGGCAGCCGGTACACTCTGGAGTGGCTGGTGTTAGGAAGGGCATCCATCCATAGAAACCATGCAAAAACGGACTAGTGCCCGGAGCAGTCCCCAGCCTGCCAGTCTCCAGTCAAACCACCTAACCTATGCCAGCATGGAAAATGGACACTAAATGATGATGATGACTACAATGGTCTTTGTTCTGCTGGTTCCATTCCACCTCACCTAGACTTACCTGACAAATTCCTCCCAGCTCTTGCCAGTCATATTGTATATACTCTCCACCCCACCCAGCTCATCTGAATGCAAGCTTTCAGATTTTTAAGAACATTATCTTCCTCAAATAACCTATGAAGGACATTGGGCACAGCCCCTTCCCTGACACCAAGAAAAAATAAAGTTAGCCAATTGGAGGTCAGACAAGATTTACTGAAGAATGAAAGCAAAAGTGATATATTAAACTAACTGTTAGAAGTAGAAAAATTTGTATAAAAGAGAAGTTATTTCTAGAAAAAATTGCAAAAATGCCGTAATGTGAATAGCAAAAATAAGAATAAAGTTTATCTAAAAAGAAATAATTACTGTGAGCTGGTTCTTCATCCTCAGAAGAAGAAGAGGTTGAACTTTCAACGGTGTCTTCATGAGTCCTATAATGGCGTCGCTGTTGAATACCTAATTTTACAGGAGAAGCAGCCTTTGCAGATTCATGATTATGACCTGGCTTATTATCCTATGAATAGACAATATGTTATAATATAAAAACACTAAACATATAAACCAAACTAAAGTGAAGATAGAGAGAAAGCAATCATGAGAGACAGAAAAGATACCTATCCAATACATAAATACCTTAAAATTCAAATAAGATAATGGCTGCTGTCAAACTGGTCGCTTTGCAGTCAAGTAAAAATTGTGCTCCCCATTATATAAAGGTAAAATTAACGATATACATGGAAAAATTTTGTTACAAAAGAGTAAAGACAAGTCATTCAATAAAAAATCTCCACATAAAAAATGTTAAGAAAAGAGGATTATTTCATGAATACATAAACAATGCTAAAATAAAAAATATTAAAACCTAAACAAACAAAATATAAAGTGAACCTGAAAAAAAAAAAAGCCAATAATTGTATTTTATGGATTGTTTCGTAATGGAAAGTCTTGGAACAATATTTTAGTCTTTTGTTAAGAGACGGATAAATAAAATGCTTAAAGTATTGGTAACTAACGGTTTGTTTGAAATATATATTCTAAAACTGTCATTATTACTGACAATATATATATATATATATAAATAAAATGTTTGATTATTTGAAAGGCTTTAAAATCATAGTGAATATTTTTATTTTCTCTTTACAAACTATATACTATTAACATAAGAATGTTAATTAAATTTCAAAATATTTCCCATTTTAGTACCGCTTGAACTGAAATATTCTTTCTTAGGCAACAGACAACTTATAGTGCTAGAGTGATAAAATAGACTGCAAGGGAATACATATTTGTACTATCAAACCAAAAACAAAAATAGATGTGGTAAAACATTTGGTATGTAACAAACAATTTATACGAAAAAAAAAAAGTTGTAAAGAAATGGTTGTTATTTCTGTTGTGGTTAATACTAATCAAATCTCAGCATCTTTGTTTTTTATTTTTAAATACACAGCTTTCATACATTATGACCATTAGTTATACTGCTTCTAACAGAGTAACAGATTCTTGTCAATTGGAATAAGTAGCCAACCATATAATAGATTCAAGCTGGATCAATATCACTTCTCTTGCTGAGAAATTCTTCTTAGGTCTGTGAATCACCAATGAAGATAATGATGCGACTGACAAAGAAAAAGTTATACAATGCTAAAAATGAAAAATTATATTTTTTCTTTAAAATTGAGAATATAGTTTACAACATAAAGAAAAAATTATTTATTCAACATCAAAATCCTAAGTTCTGGCAGTGAGTTTGACATTCTTTCAAGTTTTCAAGATAATCTTAATATATATGATGAAAGGCACACATGCAAACACACAAAGTATTTCAAATGATATAATTGAAAATACTTTACTAAATATCATAAAACAGCTATCCTTAGTCAATCTGGCCAGCATTGTAGGCCATGTATTTATGAACAACTATGGATATATGACCTAGTAATGTGGCTGACATGAGTCTTTTTTTAAAGAAAAAAAAAAGCATTCCCATTACTGGAAAGCTGTTCGATTGCATTGACTGCTCTTTATGTTGACTTAAGCTCCTGAGTTTGTGTCCCTTTACACCTGGTTTCTTTTGCAGCTCACACCCTCTCCCATTATTTCTTGCATGCTTGCTTAGCAATTTCATATTCAACTTGCACGATGCCAATCAAATGCAACAAAATTGTACATAGTATGTATATTATATGTGCATGATCCATTTTCCTGACCATGAAAGAGAGAAAGAATATGTAATGGGGTTGAGGAATACAGGAAGGTCACTTTACAAGATGAGTAAAGCAATTATACTTTTGGTTGATAAAAGGAGAATATGTTGATCAAACTTGGCCAGAAACTTTGAATTAGTGAGAATTATTCATTTCTTGATGTATTCTCTAATTATCCCTTTATATCTCAATATCTGATCTAAAACAAACAGGACACAGAAAAGTTAATGATATGCCCCAGGTCCATTCACTAGAATTGAAAGCAAAACATAAAATTGAGGTCAAAGAAAACCACCCATTTCGGTATTTAATTTTTTTTAACAAAAACTAAAGCTAGACAGGAATAAAAATCAACATGAAAAACAAATTAATAGCATTTAACCCTTTTCATACCAACCCATCTGAGAATGCCCCTCATACCAATACAAACTTTCTGCTTTAAAGCGATGTAAATTAAAACTTTCCATCAAACTTTTGTGTTAAATTTTAATAACAGAAGTTATTTACTGAATTCTTCATTATTTTCAAAATTAATAAAAACAAAGGTAGAGTATTTTAACAGAAATATGGTAACAAAAGGGTTAAACCATCTATCTATTACCTACTGCCTACAAAAGGTGGAATGTTAAATATAAGAAAAGACAAAAACATACAATTTACTCATATCTTTTCACTTGTTTCAGTCATTAGCTCATGGCCATATTCTACATTTGTATTATTTATTGTTGACATATCAAACCAAGATGTGATATTTTCCTATTTAGAACTGGCTGATAATTTGCCTTTGTTAAACAGAAGGAGGGAGAGGAATAATAAAGTGGAACTTGATAAAAAGCAATCATCATTATCATCATTTAGCATCCGTTTTCCATGCTGGAATGGGTTCGACTGGCAAGCTGGAGAGCTGCACCAGACTCCAGTCTGTTTTGGCTTGGATTCTATGGCTAGATGCCCCTCCTAACACCAACTACTCCAGAGAGTGTACCGGGTGCCTTTAACGTGTCACCGGCACAATATATAAAAGATTATACCTACTGTGAGAGAACAGAAACAAAATTGGAACGGAGAAATAGGCATGAGGGCTTATTTTTCAGAAATTCAATATAATCTTAATCTAAGAAGCTATCTTGAGGCAAATTTCTGAAGTTTGCCCAGCAAAACACTTAGAATCATCATCATCATCATCTTTTAACGTCTGTTTTTCCATGCAGGCATGGGTTAGACGGTTTTTGACTGGAAACTGGCAAGCTGGGGAGCTGCACCA
>JAOPUL010003388.1:75235211-75253979 GCA_027564515.1 Octopus rubescens
GCTAGCATGGGTGGGACGGTACCACAGGAGCTGGCCAAGCCGGAGTCTGCACCAGGCTCCTGTGGTTTTGTTTTGGCGGGATTTTACAGCTGGATGCCCTTCCTAACACCAACCACATAAGTGATGCATAATCATGTTGTATAGGAAGGTGTAGCAGTATCATTGTAAACTGCCACAAAGGCAAAGATGCTTTAGAGAGAAGTGACTACAGAGGAATCAAACTACTGGATCAGGTTACAAAGGTCACAGAAAGAGTCCGAACACTATTGATCTGTGAAAGTAGACCTAGATGGGATGTAGCTTGGTTTCATATCAAGAAGAGGTACCACAGATGCCATCTTCCTAATGAGAGAACTGCAGAAAAAATACTATACTGCTATTCCTGGCTTTCATTGATTTGGAGAAGCCATGTATGACAGGGTACCATGTTCAGTAGTTTGGTGGGTCACTGAGGAAACTAGGTGTAGATAAATGGCTCGTGAGAGCTGTACAAGCTATGTACAAAGATGCAGTGAGCAGAGTGAGTTGACAACTATTTCAGTGATGAATTTAGCATGAAGGTAGGAGTTCATCAAGAGTCAGTCTTCTCCTATTTATTAGTCCTACAGGCCCACACAAAGGAGTTTTAAGACTGGATTTCAATGGAACTCCTATATACTCTTGGTCGATCTAGTTCTCATAGCCGAATCTATAAGGGAATTAGAGAATTCCAGGCATGGACACTAAACCTAAAATCAAGAGACCTCAAGGTAAACTTAGCAAAGACAAAGGTTTTAGTAAGTAAGAAAAAAGACGGGACCCTGACATCTTCAAGGTAGTGGCCTTGCTTGATATACAGGAAAGTAGGTATTATAACTCCATACACTATACCCAATGTAAGCTATGGACACATAAGAATCATAGTGAAACCACAGGTGCAAACAGGGAAAGTAAGCTTCAGATGTGATAGATGCACTGGAGCAGTATGTACTATAAGCATCAGAAAGAGATTCTCTTAAATGCCTGGATGGCCCATTAAAAGTAGTTGATACCTTTTGTTACCTAGGGGACATAATTAGCATGGGAGGTGGTTGCATCAAAAGTATAGTAGCCAGGACAAGAAAAGAGTGGAAAAACTTCCAAAAGCATCTACCACTATTGGCAATAAAGGCCTTTTTCCTTAGTGTGAAAGGCAGATTATATGATGGTTGTGATGCTACATGATAGTGAAACAAGGGCCTTCAATGCAGAAGACTGAAAAGAAATAAAGTGAGCCTGCTCAATTGGTTGCACAATGTAAGTATGCTGAGAGAAAAACAGGACATAAGAGGAATCAGATGTAGTGTACAAGACTGTGCTGGCATGGTCATGTGATGCAAATGGACGAGGAAAGCTGCATAAGGAAGTGCCAATCACTTGATGTGGATGGAACTTGTAGAATAGGGAGACCAAGTAAGACATAGGTTGAAGTTGATTGCAATTACCTTGAACCCCATATAGGATTAAAGAGACAAAGATGAATAGCAATATGCAGTTCTTGAAAAGAACTTACGAAGCAAAAATAAGTTCTGGAAGTGCTGCGTAATGTGTATATCATCATCATCCGTTTTCCATGCTGGCATGGGTTGGACAGTTTGACCAGAGCTGGTAAGGCTAGGGGCCGCACCAGGCTCCATTGTCTGTTCTGGGATGGTTTCTACGGCTGGATGCCCTTCCTAACGCCAACCACTCCACAGTGTACTGGGTGCTTTTAACTTAGCACCAGCATGTGTGTGTGTGTATGTATGCGCCCTTTGTCAAATTTAATCCCGCCACCACTCTTGATCTCTTTAACTGCAGCTTTCCTTGAGTCTACTGATCTTTCTCACAACCCATAACCATTTCACTTGATATCCATCCCTCATCTTTAATATTGTCCTATCCAACCACATTTTTTACCCTCCTCCCACCCACCAGCACCACTATGTTTCTCACTCTCCCTCCCTCTTACAATCTACCCAATCACTTGTCATTTCTCTCTCTCTCTCTAATCCTTTGTCTGTCTACTGCATCACCATTACCATTCTGCTACTCTTGCTCATCATGTATCACTGGTCACTACATTCACCCCTCAACCCTATACAATCTCTACAGCTGTCACCTACACTTCCCTATCTAACCACTCAAATGATTATTCATTTTAATTACCCTGTAGCGGAGTCAGCTATAGCGAGGTGACACAGACGTGCTGTGACTATGTCAACCAATCAGAGCTATGCGTGCCCAGCTCTGATAATGCATCTGTTGTGATATTCAGCACATCTCTGATGCGCAAAATACTGCAGCAGATGCAGTATTTTTTGGCATCTGCTGGAGCAAGTACCTACCAATAATACTTCTTTCTTGGTATTCGAGCTTCTCTCAAAGAAGACCTTGGATACTCTCCAGCTGAGCTGCTGTACGGTGTTCCATTGTCCTCACCTGGGCAAATGTTTGCTCCAGTGGATCTACCAACTCAGGACCTTACACTTTATGTGAACCGCCTTCGTTCATATTTACAAGACCTGCTATCAATAAACACTTGGCACCAAACTGTGAAAACTGCAGTCCTGAGGGACGTGCCCTTGTGGACCCACGTCTTCGTTAGAAATGATGCTGTGGGAAGTCCTCTCACCCAGCTCTACTCAGGACCCTATCGCATTCTTTCAGGACTCAAAAACATTTCACCATTATTGATCGCAATGGTTAAAGAGACAGTTTCTTGACAAGACTTAAAGGGGCATATGCAGGTGCTACCCCAGAGCCGCATACACTCCCACATACATATCTCCCCTGCCTTCACCAACATACGGAACGACAACCCGTAGTGGTTGCCATGTCCATTGGCCAAAAAACTTTGTAGGAATATATACACTTTGGACTAGCCATTAGTGCCTGACATTTTTTTTATGGTATACTTTCTCTTGCTTGAACATTTAATATTGCTTTTCTTAAAATTGTATTCATGCTTTCCTTGCCCTTGTTTTTGCATTTCGCTCTGCATATTTTTTGCTTTCTTATTTATATCGATTTGTAGTCTGAGCAAAAGGTACTTGTAGTGGAGTCAGCCATAGTGAAGTGACACAGTCGTGCTGTGGCTATGTCAACCAATCAGAGCTGGGTGCACATTAACGCAAAAAGGCAGTTTTCCTGTCAGTTAAGTCATATCTGGCCAGTTAGACTGTGGACCACAAGCAGTGAATATCACTTTCCCACTAACTCACCATCAGTCTGGCTCCGGATATTCAACACCAGGACACTCACATTCTGCTAAGTCCTCTCTGCCAACTCAGCAGCTCAACTCGCTCTGACTCCGGCACAATTAATATCCTCTCACTCAAAACTTACATGTCAGCTCATTTACACATTTGCAAAATAAATACTTTAACATTAACGCCATCTGATATTGTATTTACACATGCTTCACAAAACCATATTACAAACACACATTCACCTCGTTAAATTGATGACATTTCTCTTTCAGAAAACCCTATCACCAATTCCCCATCTCTCACTATTCTACACAATCTTGCAGTTATTCTGCCCTCCATTCACTTCTACTTACCTTGTACCTGGTTCACACAGATGCCCCATCACCACATTTCTTCACTGATCACCCCTACCTTTCTTCTAAAATGTGAGTGGCCATATGGCTCTTCTACAGCAAGAAATCGGTTTCTGTTCAAGCCCCGTCTCTCACACATTAAACTCCTTTTCTCCTAGAAGAAAACTGCCTCTTTTAGGTTTTATAGTCTTGCAAGCTGCACGGTGACTCTACTAGTGCACGTGGCACAAAAAAAGCACTCAGTACACAATGTACAGTGGTTGGCATTAGGATGAAAATCCAGATGCAGAAACCATGCTTAACTACACAGTAATCCTTGGACCCATCTGATCCTGTCTAACTGTTCAACCCATGCCAGCATGGAGCACAGATATCAAATAATGATGCTGATATAAAATCCAATAATACAAAGCAGTTTGTTTGTGAATGAAAATCATTTGTAACTGAAAGAAATACCGAATGATTTATTTGTAACATTTTTTTGTGTATAAATGCATGAATAGTGGAGTATTGTACCTATAGGGTTTACTACCTTATCAATGCCAAATAAGGGAAAGGAAAAAAATGTAACAGATTACACATCACTTCATATGTGGTTGAAATTTGTTTAGGAGATTCCAAGTGTAACCTTGCAGTCACAGATTAAATACACTTAAAAACTTGAAAGCATACTCAAACTGACCCTGTACTAGTAAGAAATATAAATATGAATTCACTCACTATTTGAGTGGAAGTGTGTGTGTGTGTGTGTGTGTGTACAAAACTTTTCTGTTAAAGGTAGCGTGTAAAATGAATATGGAATAAACACACACACACATATATAGTGTGCATTATTTTTGCAAAGAAGCCTAACAAAAGCAATGGTACATTGGATAAAGGATCAAACGGGTGCTTTTGGTGAACCTCTTTAGAAAACTCATGCACATTGTGTATGTGTGAGTTTATGTTATACAACTTTTAACAAAAACAGTTTTGTACTTAGAATGTATAAACAGGTATACTTGTATACATACACACACTTTCCAGAATTACCCATGTAATCATTTTCTTTCAATTTCTGAATTTTCACAAACCATTGCATTAAAAGTTTAATTTTTTTTTGCAAATAATCAGGAATTTGAGGGAAAAATCAGGTATTCTATTTCATTCCTGTTTATTCTCTTTATTCAAAGACAAAATGTTTGTTATTGAGCATCTTGGTGTTTTCTGTCTAAAACAGAAATTCGTCAAATTGAAAAACCTGTACAAAAATATGTGCAAGCTATTCAAGAAAAGAAAATAGAAATAGTATCCAGTTACTATTGAAGAACTATAGAGGACAAAGTGTTACTTTAAATTACTTAACAGCACAAATTTCGAATTAATCTATAATTTTCTATACATTAGGTGACCACTTTATGTGTATGTGATTGTTTCTGTGTATGTCTGTCCATGTGAATTATCTGTAGATGTTAAGTGCTTGTACGTGAAGTCCGAAAAGTGAATACATACATAGCATATCTAGCTGTAGTGTCATGACATATGTACAAATATAAAAAATATTATAAGGATATATTGAATGGTATTTTCCAATATTGAACAATGAAAAATGCTTTTACAATCTTCCTGAAGCCTGTTGTCTTAATATACTTTCCTCAGTATTTTTTTTATTGTATAGTTGAAACCTCACTGAGATATGAGCACATTTACTATATTAAGAATCTCCAGAATCATTTTAGGCATAATAAACCATTATAGTCTATTTTATGGAAAACACTTATGATATATCTCTAGCACATAGGCAATTTTCACGCATACCTAGGTATGTTGTTTCTGAAAAGTGTAATTCAACTTAACTGTAAATTTCATGAGGAAAAAAATAAATAATAAAACTTCCTTCTTGAGTGTACCTGCTTTTTTAGTTATTATTATATAATATAGTAATCAAACATTTACATAAAAAAGCCCTTTTTTTTTTTTACAATACTACGAATTGTTTCAATAATCTGACAAGTAAAATACACTATAAGCATTTGAATTAACAAGCTTATTAGGTATTTTTTGGCTCAATCATTTCAGGATGTTAAAAGTTACACAACTTCCAAATTAAACATTTTGCCAACAAAACTGCATGTGGCCATGTGTTACTAAAATACTTATATCCAGAAAGAGAATAGGGTGAAGACCTTTTAAATATTTCTCTTCCCAAAATTTTGAAGAAACAGAGTTCAATCAGTCATCTCCATTGACTATTTTATTTAATCATCCCAGCCTTGCTCATCCAATCTATTTAGAGGTATCTAAGACTACTTTTCTCCAGCACTAAAATTGGAGACAAAGCAAAAATTCAAATGAAATTGACAAAAATTTTCCAGTTCTGTTAATTTGATAATGTCAAACTGAAGGATCAAAATTCCCAAAATGGTTAAATGCAGATAAAGACATTCTTACCTCCTTCTTATAGGACGGCGCCCTGGTGGAGAACGTCTATTATTTGGATTAGGTGATGTTGATCCAACCCATTTTCTCTGATTTGGGCTTATTCTTCTTCTGAAAGAGCCGATAGGCCGAGGTGAAATAGGTCTTTTTTTACGAGGAGAGGGACTACGTCGCCTCCATGGAGATGGACTATGTCTTCTCCTGGGTGAAGGACTTCTCCGCTTCCGTGGTGATGGACTCCTCCTTTTCCTAGGTGAGCCACGGGGTTTTCGTGGAGATGGGCTCCTCCTCTTACGAGGTGGAGAATTGTGCTTTTTCCTTGGTGATACTGACCTCTTCCAGTAAGGTGGAGTTCTTTTTTTTTCAGGAGAAATAGTACGTCTCTGGGGAGATTTATGAGATTTTGGTGATCTATGCCGTGAAGTAGATCTGAGGGGAAAAAAAAGTGAAATGTTAAAAGAGTCTTCTAATAACATAAAATACTTCATAAACTCATATTCAAGAGGGAAAAAACAACCAACTGTTACCTGCTTTGAGAACGTGATCGACGTCGATATTTCGGACTCTTAGAATGACTTTTATCTCGTCTGTCAGGAGATGAAGATCTAGATTTTCTATCTTTCTTGATCACCTCTTTCTTTACAGTAATTTTCTCATCGATTTTCTTTTTGTTGTCAAGATTCTTTAAGTTTTCTTTCTCAGCATCTTCATTGCTATTTATTTTGAAAATCAATACATTTTGAATAGAAAGAATTTATAATAAAAGCAATTAATATAAGTAGAAACAGTTCTTAAACTTTGATATTTTAAATTTTACATGTAAGCAATGATGACAGTATTAAAAAAATTGTATGATCTAGAAGATAGTTAATTGTTGAGTATAGAAATACTGTCAATCAAATTTTTAAGAAAACAGAAATTCAATTTTACTTACATATCAATTATATCCAGCTTTGGTTCCAGAGGTCTGGGTTCCTCTTTACTACCAGGGGAACTAGCTGAAATCAACTTTGGTGATTTTAAATCAATTGAAGGTCGTTGTGGAGATCTAGACCGACTGCTGTCTTTTGATGACCTACTCCTGGATGAACTTCTTGACCTAGAGATGAAAAAAAAAACAATCCAATTAATAAGTAAAGAAAAAGAATTCCTGCAAGGATTGGGCTTAAATTGATTCTTAATCTGCAAACACCAGTTATTATTAACCAAATACAATGTGGCTGCAGCCTGGGAACAATCATTTATTGTAATTAATAAAGAATTATCCAATGTCATGAGTTGGATAGACAACCCATGCCAGCATAGAAAATGGATGTTTGGACGTTAAAGGAAGATGATGATGATGATGAAAACTGGAAAACAAAAACTACAGAAAATAATTCCTAAAAAGTAATTCTAACCAATTTTCATCAAGCCATTTGTATGCTATAGCTTCCCAGACAAATATAAGTTTAGCTATATAGAAAAGAATCATTAAGCCTTTCATGACCTACTTACAATTAGCTGGACTGAGCTGTTGAAGTCAAACATAGTAGTAGTGACAAGATACGAACCACCAAACCTTTAACTGGTTTGCCTGGTGCCATCCTATCAATTGGTACAACACAATAAATAATCTAATATTTGCTGACAGTGACCAGGTAACTTGTCAGAAAGATTAAACACTACATCACAATGCTATGTTAAAACAGCAATAACGTATATCACCATCTGTTCATGAGAAATTAGTATTGCATACACCAATAAAACTCCATGACTCCAAGATTTCAGTCATCACAATTCACCTATTTAGCTGCACTAAAAAATAATTTTTTTTTTGAGGGTGTTGGTAGAAGGGGGGGGGGATCTAAACGTAGATACTCACCTATCTTGAGACCTGCGATCTCTTCTGTCACCATCGTGACGGTCTTTAATATCTTTCATATGTTCTTCCTGCTTTCTTAAACCAGCTTGAATCCGTTCTTGTTCAGCCTAGTGTAACAAGGAAAAGGTTAAATCAAGATATATTTACCATTTTTATTTTGAAAGTAAAATAAACATACATAGTTTAAACTGTACTTGTAGATCTAACGAACTAAATTGGTGCCAGAAAGGAACCAATTAATAAATGTGTTTTGATAATTCTGATTAACATGGCAACAGAGAAAGTAAGCATGAATGCACCGCACCTACCTGACGTTTCTTTATTTCTTCCTTTTTTTGTTCAAGGAATTTTGTTGGAATTCCACTAACATTATCCTGTGCACTTATTAACAGATCCCACAATTCTTGCATAAAAATCCGGGCGTTTTTGGGGTTCAGGAATCCGGTAAGATTAATTTGAATATCCTTTGGATCTGGCTGTTGCTATGGAGTTATAGAATAAAAAAACTTAAATAATTGTCATTCTGAAAGCAAGAGGCCATTACCTGCACAACAATCAAATAAAATAAAGAAGCTACAATGAGCAAGTTCAAGTTTTCTTCAGAGTTTAAGGGATAATATACTTAGCTTATTCCAAAAATAAAAATAAAATTGTGAAGAGTCTTGCTGGACAATACTCAAATATAATTAAAATCACTGTATATACAAGTAGACACTAATCACAGTAGTGTTTAGCTTTTCAAATGATATATATTCCTAACTAATGGTCAACAAATTTACTTAAGAGAAGCAGTTGAATTTTAAATATAAACTACTGCTTCACTCCAACTGACATCAATTAATAAAATACAGCTAAGCTGTGGGGATCTACAAAATGCAGGCTGGACATTTGGATGCTTTAACGACCATTCTAAAATACCTGAATGCTACAGAAATGCAAAAAATAGTAGTTCTATAAACATCTCTTTAATGCTTAAAGAATATATATACATATATAAACTCATGTAAAAAAAAAAAACCTAAAATGATCAGAACAAAAAGTAAAATAATTTTGCCGTTCAAATCCTAAATACAATATTCAGCTACATTCAAATAATGGTAAAATCATAAATAAATATAAGAGCCTAAAATATAAAATTTCAGATGAAAATGGAACAGATATACTTAAAAAATTATCCTAGATCCACATAATAAAATAGAAACCAACATTTAAAATATATATACAACTGTATATAGTATAGTCCCATATACTACTGCATAAAACCTTGAACAGATGAATCGAGAAAGAAGCCACCATCTAGTCACTAAAACCTGCTGTGTAGCCTAATCTCCCTCAAACCATTCCATCTTTAAAAATGGAAGGCCCTATAAGATAATGTAGTAATAAAAACACTTAAGACAGGAGGTCACAACTGGAATACTTCTGATTCTAAGTTTGTCTGCTTGATCAATGATGACCTGGGGTTAAACAACATTTTTTCAATTGAGAAGCCATAAACACACACATTGAGAAAATTATACAATATACAATAACTTGGTTATTTGTATGATGCATGTGGATACAATTAAACTAACAGGACATATTATTTTATTAAATTTGTCAATGTATCATTGCTAAAATCTAATAAATCCCAAAACAACCATTAGCATTGCTCAGCAATAAGTAAACATGTAAATAAAATAAAATACTTTATTCTAAAGGAATATAGAATATGCAAATTATACAAATATAATATTTGCATATTCCTAACACCAACCACTTTACAGAATACACTGTAAAATTGTTGGTGTTAGCAGGGAGCATCCAGCCTTAGAAACCATATCAATATGGAGCTCACGAGTGAGAGGTGGTCCAATCCATCTAGAAGGGCAGTAACTTAATAATAATAACTGACTGATGACCCAACCCATGCTAGCCAGCATGAAATGCAGATGTAAAATGATGATTTATAACTTATTCCATACAAGATCTAAAGTAAACTGAGAAGTCCTTATAGAAAACCGACTTTCCAGACCATTCCAACATCACAACTCAATGAACATAAAAATATTTTTAACACCCCCCCCCAATGTAACATGCTCATTTTTTTTCTTAAGTCCCTCACACATAACAGTTCCTGTTCACTAGCAGAGAGTATTGTGTGTAAATGCTAATGTTACTAGTTTAGGGGAGAAGATTAGAGCAGTGTGCAACAAATTACCATAAATGATGCAAGAGGAACAAAGGTCAAGAGAAACACATACCACGGTTGAGAATGTCTTAAAATGTCCCGACCATGTAGTTTATACCACCTTTGAGAGAAAGGTTGTTGCTCATCGATGGCAGCGACGACCAATAGCATCCAGCCGACATAATAGTAAGAAATTAATCCTGCAAGTGAGCAGCTTTGCCAGGACTTTGACGGGACAGGGAAGGCGTTTATAATTTGATCATCTCTAATTGTGAGAGGAAACAGCCAAACATCAGTACATTACCATAAACAACCAGAAACATATAAATACAGATATGATATAAATACATTATAGAATTCAGCAGATTCTATATATATACAAATGATTATACAGTTTATACGATAAAGAACAACATTATGAAATCTATTATAAGGAATGCATGTACACAAGTCAATTTTACATGTCAAATAATTCATTCAATTAAATGTTATTTAGTAATATTACATGTAATATGACAAATATATAATAAGAACAAACCATTAAAGGCACTTACTTTGTCTTCAAGTTGATTATATACAAATTCTACAATAACATCATCCTCAATCCCCAAAAGTTCAGTGATTCTCTGTGAAATCCATGGTTTTAGAGTTTCTACATTCACTTTATTCATATCAACCTAAAATTATAGAAATAATTATATTAAATTATCTAAATGATTGACAAGACAAGAATTAATAAAAAAATAACTAATAATTTTTAAACATTTTAATCACATTTTAAGATGATATGTGAAGAATATGAATGCTCTTGACTGTTGAAAAGAAAAAAAATAATAAAATTATCAATATCAACAAGATCTAATGAAGGTAGAGCAAACTCTCTAAACAAATAGAAATAACATTTGAAAATAAACTTTTAAGATAAATGCAATTTTTAAAAATCTGCTTTTAAAACCCATAAACAAAATTTACTTATCAGTTTCCAACAATAATTACCAAAAATTTCTGTCATTTATTGTGGATTCAAGAGAAATTACACACCATTATACAATTCTATACCAACTTTTGAAATTAATTCGAGAGAGAGAGAGAGAGAAATAGCAGACACTAATTTCTCAATGGTATGAAGGTATTACAAATCTATACATCATCATGGTAACATTTTTCCATGCCTGCATAGATCAGATAAAATTCACCAAGGAAGATTTTTCCCATTATAAGATGCTCTTCCTGTTGCAAACGTCACCAGTTTCAAGCAAATGAAACTCTTTGTATGACGGTGACATTTGTATACAATTAGTGAACAATGTCAAGACAACACGCGTGTGTGTATATTGTGTACACACACTCCTGATGGGCTTCTTTTCAATTTCTGTCAACCAAATTCATTCACAAGGCTTTAATCAGCCCGGGGCTATATTAGAAGACACTTGTTCAAGGTGCCACAGTGGGACTGAAACCAAAACCACGTGATTGCAAAATGAACTTCCTAACCACACAGCCATGCCTGTGCTTATACATATAAATATTTGCACTATTATTGTAGAAAATTGAGTTGTTAGTTTTTCTTTTCTATTTTTGTGATATTCCAAAAAATGCTTTATGAAGACAGGAAATTGTCAAGTTTAGTCAATTGTGCTCTCATGAAGAGCTGTTTTAAGATCATAATTTTACCATTATGTGTAATACAAAAACAAGAGTATTTACTTTTTTCTCCAATCCATCTGCAAATTTCATTGATTTCAAAAGTTTTTTCTTTTTATCTGCAAACCGATTGTCCTGCTCTGCAGTGGTTCCCTACAAGCAAAGAAAATTTCATATTATTTATTAGGAAAATATAATTAAAAACAGATTATTTCATCACCATCATTTAACGTCCAATTTTCCATGCTTGCATGAGTTAGACAGAGTTTCTACAGCCAGATGCTCTTCCTGTCACCAACCCATACTTGTTTCCAAGGTAATATTTCTCTATGGCCAGATTTGTTCTCACAGAATATTGGAAATGAATGATTCTGCTTGTATGACAGTGACACTCATTTACAACTATCATGCAATGTCAAGACAAAGAGACACAAACACACACATATATGACGGGCTTCTTTCAGTTTCTGCCTACCAAATCCACTAACAAGGCTTTGGGCAGCCTGCAGCTATGGTAGAAGAGACTTGAGACTGAACCTGGAACCATGTAGTTGGGAAGCAAACTGCCTACCACATAACTATGCCTGTGCCTATTATATTAACTTTAATTTTATACACTCAGACATCATTTTTTGAAAGCCTTTATCCAGAAATTAGAATTTTTACTTAAAAGCAGGAATAGAGAACTTTGTACCTAACCAGAGTTAAAAACACTGGAGTTGTAAACAAAAACGCTCTGAAACAAATTAAATTATAAGTTAAGCACTACATTTAATTTGTGGGCAATCTCAAAGATAGAAAACTAAATTCAGACAGGTGATTGAGAACTCGACCTGCTTGAAATAGCACCCAAATCTCCTTCCAACTACCATCATCTTATAAGGAAGGAAACACTGAATATTGAAATGTTAACCAGAGCACACCACTGGCAAGTGAAAGGAAAGTGGTGGTTACAGCTTGAATGCTTTTGAGCGTAAGTCTACTCAATCATAGTTAACCCAGAGGTTAAACAGCAACTAAATTCTAAGTTAAAGCTTATATACATATATCTGAAATATTTACAAAATGGTTGGCATTTTTATCTATTTACAAGCATTGAATCTATTACAGAACAGCTATATATTTATAGGTCTATACTAAAAATAGAGATGAGGCACATTTAAGGTGGAGGGGGCATAAACAAATGATTGAGACAGCATATCATTCATTGCAGAACAAAATAACACCATCATATCGTAAATCAGGCAAAAAAAAAAAATCTACTAAAAAATATTTTGGCAGAATTCTGGTTTAAGCACCCTATAAAATCCCCCATAACCTTTTTATGTTTTGGAATTTTCAGAATTTTTTTTTGCCCATTTGTGTTCTAGAGACGGGTATTTATATGATTATATATATATATATATATAAAGGTTTTTTCCCCCCCAATTTTAACCCCACCCCAATTCTAAAATTTCCACTCTTTTTCGAATTTTTTAAAAACCAGTTTAAAATAGACAGTCCAAATTTTTGCTTAAGCACCAGCAATGGATCACCCTTGGGTGCATCATCAATTAAATGTGTTTATGAGGAGAAAAATATCAATACATGTCAGAGTGGCAAAGAAACGAGGACGATATCAGGTGGTCGTGAGATGTGCTAAAAACAACAGCTAAATCGACCTTAAATCACAAAAAAAAAAAAAAAAAAAAAAAACACCCGCAAAAGCGACCATAAATCACCCAAAAAAAAAAAAAAAAAAAAAAAAAAAACTTTTCTCGTAGTATTTGCTGCCATTTTAAAAATATGTTATTTCTAAACAGTCGAACGACTACGCTGAGGCTCTCTTTTTGGCTCATCAATATACATATTAAAAAAAAATTCTTCATAGAAAGATGGAAGTCAGAAAGCTTTCTTTCAACGCCTGCCAACGCCTGTTGAGACTACAAAGTGTAGGATTTTAGAAACTTAATATGAAACACAAATATTTCACAATCAAGCATTTTCCTTGCTATATTTAAATTACTTTTGTTAAGTAAACAATCCCGGGGATGTTATGAACACTATACTGGCAGATATAGAAGCGGAGTCGCGAATTTAACAAGGTTACTTTGAAAAGAGTTAAAAAACCATTTTTGTTTAATAAGATTTATCATTTAAAGATAAGAATATTAATAACAAAAGACACAAAAATACTAAATACAAGACAGTGGACCAAGGGTGAACGCGATATGTTGCAAGTATCTCGTATTCTTTTTTATTCCACAAATATGATTTCAATAATATTTTATCGGGCCCAAACAAAAGAAATAATCTAAACTGTAAAGGGACTAACAAGAAGTTCACCACCCACCATGTAATTCTAATGGAAGACAATGAAAAAAAAAAAAAATCCGTTTTCAAGACTGGATAAACAATTACAGGTTACTACACACACACACACACATAGTATGTCACCGGATTAGGCGAGATAAGACCAGCTGTGTTTTATCCAGACTAGCTCTAATCGGGAAGACACATGCATAGGGCATTCCAGCAACAATAAAAACAAACAAGGCCATTTTAGTAATGAAAGTGTGAGATTTAGTGTTATTAATTGCATAGAATCTCACCATAAATAATGATTTCTAACATACACAAGGTTACGTATTCTGTTATTGAGGGAGGGAATAGTTTATTTAATTTTGGGGGAGGCGTATCGATCTTATTCATGGTGATAATCAACTCAACGTGAGAGGTAGGTAGCTCAAAATACATGACGTTTTGTTCGGAATCTACAAATTTCCTTTCGCTCTCTAAGAATTTTTTCTAACATAGGCACAAGGTCACAAATTTGGAGACAAGGGTTAATCGATTGAATCGACTGCATAAGTCCTCGACGGGATTCGAACCAAAAGAGCTAGAAGGAATATCGCAAGGCATTTTGTCGAACGCCCAATCGATTCTGTCAATCCACTGCTTCTCTCCTAAAATGTCTCATTCGCACTAGGTGTTGCTCAACTGATCAGCCTTGATCGAATAGACCTATTATCGAAGACATTCCAGCAGTGACTATAACTGTCTGATGTGAAGAGAAACAATGATGTATCTTTTTGGAAGATGGAGGCGTGAGATTTTAGAGATTTGGCTGCTTTTCTATTTCTAGCATATCAAGCGACCACGCAGCGGTTTCTACGTTGGCTCTACATATCGTGGTGTATAGTCTATTAAACAAACCGTACAGCACATGACTGGAACGTAATTCTATAAGCTTCCACGAATGGAGTGAAGGTTGAAAAGTTAGTTGATCATAGCCGGGTTTGCTTTTACGACAGCGGAAAAAAAACCCAAACCAAAACATGTTAATACTTCGGTGCACCAATAGCGTTCCAGTACCATTAATGGAATAATAATAATGGTTTCAAATTTTGACAAAAAGCCAGCAAATTTTTAGTGGGAGGGGGTTAGTCCATTTCATTGACCTCAATGCTAAACTGGCACTTATTTTATCGACCAAGAAACGATGAAAGGCAAAAATCAACCTCGGCGGAATTTGAATATGTCGGAAGAAATGTTACAAAGCATTTTGTCCGGTGTAGTTTTTTCTCCTTATAAAAAACACAAACATATTCGGTTTACGCAGGATTGGATTGAAAAATGAAGTTGCACGACCGTCATGCAGTTCTAAAGAGCATTAAGCATGTTTACATGAAAGTGTGCAATAACGAAATCGAAACCACGCATTACATAACATGGGACAAGGCTAA
The DNA here is from genome assembly GCA_027564515.1 of Octopus rubescens. Lineage (NCBI taxonomy): Eukaryota > Metazoa > Mollusca > Cephalopoda > Octopoda > Octopodidae > Octopus > Octopus rubescens. Next base: position 75,250,595 of record JAOPUL010003388.1, read on the forward strand.
GAGTTTGTTACACAGGAGTGCAGTCTGAAAATAGTGATGTGTGACGAGCACATGGTGGAAAACTACAGAACAATGTGTTATATATATATATATGACTCGAAGTGAGTTAGTCGTATAAAACGAATCGAGAGTACATCTACGCAATACTTAATATGCTAAAATGACAGTCCCCCGCTAATCATATTACCGACCTAAGGTAACATTGGATTATGTAGTACTAAATGCACACTAGATAAAACGAGCTAACCTCTTGTGCATTCAAAACTACCATCTTTAATATGTATGGTGAAATTGAGATGGAAAGGAGAAAAAAGACTAAAAAAGAAATGCTTTAAAATGTTGTTCAACTTGTCGAAAAGCGAGGCCCAAACCACCCTTAAATTCCATTCTACAGTCTTAAAAAAAAAAAGAAAGGACTCGTGAGATGTAGTTCTAGATACACTAGGTCTGAAAGTAAGGCCGTATGATCACAGTCGGAAATTTCATAAGGTCTACTCCATCTATATATGAAATAACCATAGCAATAAAATATTTTTTAAAATGGATAATTTAAAACAATATAAAAAACAGGAAATTATAAACTTCTGAAATATTTTTAAAAAAGGAAGACAATGAGATATCCTAGCGCTTTTTCGTTAACCTCCACATTTCAAATCGATGGATATTTCTTTTGAGACAATAAGTGGCATGGCCAACATCTACCATCCCCACAATTTTGCTTTGATTTGCTCAATTCATGACCACATGTGATACATGTAGTTATGAAAACAGTCCGAAATGTATTCGTTGGGGTAATCGAAGTTTTCAAAAAAAAATATTTTCAGTAAGTAGTAGAGTCACATTTCGTTATGTCAAGAGTTAAATCATTAACATGACAAGACAGCGGATGCTGTGGTCACGCAAGTTGCTAGAAGTAGCAACAAAATCTATCTCAAATCACAGTTCTAAAAAAGGATACATCTGATAATGTAGTTTTAGACATTCTATGAAAAGAGATAGGATGGCTATGGCTGGAACGCCTTTGCTCAAGCTCCGTTTTATCGAGCCATGAGGAGTCTTAACGAAATATACGTACATATATTACACACACATACGAACTGCACATACATGGATTCTAAAGGAGAGGAATATTTTCCCCCCAAGTATGTTTTATTTTATGAAAATATTTACAAGATTTTTTTAGATATAACAAAAATGTGAAAATATAAAATTTTAGTTTTTCAATAACATTCCACAAGAACAAAATTAAAATGAAAGCTTTCGTAGATCTGAAAGGAAAAAAAAAGCGAAGGCTATTGAGGTTTTATCAGGAGATAAAAACCATGTTTTAATTACAGAGCATTTCAATATAATAAGTAAAGCTCCAGTTAAGATTTAAATTCAAATCTCTCTCTTTATGAATAAAATTTATACATGCATAATACACAAATGCGAAGATTATGTTCGTGATATAGATATATAAATATAGTGTAGTTTGAGCGGTAAACAGGTAACATAGCAGCCATATTGTAATGTGTCTGACCTACATAGAGACACACACACGTTTAGATCAGTCTTTGTTACTTGGTTTTCAAATGTTTTTAAAAATCGATTACCACACAATCTACCTAAAAGAGCATTGCAGGGCAAACATAAAAAAAGATGACCAGTGAATAAGAGATGGTTTTTCTTTTTTACCTTAAAGAACCCTGCATCCGTCATGATTGCGGTATTTATGCAGCTTCAATCTAGAGAACGTGCAAAAAATCCCAGGCAAGCAATTACCCACAATGCATTTGTATGTTTCTATTAGTACGTATTTTTCAGTGGTTATCTGCTCCTGTTATCTCCTCATCTCCTAAGGGGGAACCACTATTGCATACACGTGTGTACTTTTAAGCTTTTAACGTTGTGTAGTAATATTCATTATATATATATATATATATACATTTCCTATCTCAAAAAAAATTATATATAGGTTTGGTGATGCAAACACGAAAAATAGAACTCAAAACATGAATACATATATATTCTTTTACTTGTTTCATTCATTAGATGCTGGGGCACCGCCTTCTTAGTCGAACAAATCGACCTCAGTACTTATTTATCAAGTTGAAAAATCAACTTGATAAATGGCGAATTAAATTAATATTTGACCAAGAAACCCTTGGGTAGTTGAAAAATTGACTTGTGGTTCTTTACTATCATATATTTATATATATATATATATATATACACATAAATTGGAGATAGGCAATAAGTAAGTAATTAAGTATTTGTAAGGCAATGGATTCACAATCAAATGGCTCAAGAGAATTCCACGAAGATTTGCACAGACGTTTAGAAGGACACTGTGGTGGCAATTAGCCATTTCATTTTTTAAAAATTTCAATGAAAACTGTTAAAAAAACAAGTTTATTTTTGCTGTTTTTTTTGGGCAAAAATGGCGATGCGATTACAGGGACATAATCCAATGTTTTAACCTGTTACAATAATCATTAAAAAAATGTAGGAGAAAATAATTTCAGTTAACTAAAATTACTTAGCTCCTACTCCTTTTAATATTAAGTATTGAATTAGAAACATCTAAAGACTTTTCCAATTCCTGCAGCAGAAAATTGCAAACTTTTCTTTTTATTTTGATGCAAAATGATTAAATAAGCTTATCTAATATATTAAAAGAAAGAATGTGTGTGTATGTATCTGTATGTTACCTAGTGCCAAAACCACTAAACCGATTGGCGGTAGGAAGGGCATCCAGCTGTAGAAACCAAGCCAAACCTGACTGGAGCACGGTTGGCCCCGGCCGGCCAGCTCCAGTCAAACCGTCCAACCCATGCTTGCATGGAAAAAACGGACATTAAATGATGATGATGAGGATGATGATATATATATTTATATATTATATATATTTTATTTATTTACCTAGACCTTTCCCCATAAGTGGGGGTAGCCATGACAAGACACACACCAAGCATTCCTGTCACTTTCCAGCTCAGAGGGGGGGGGGGTGCCGTTCCATGCTCGGGTCAAGGCATAAAACAAATATCAGAAGCGGGGCCCGACAACATATACTGGTTTACTCCTGCCGCATCATACTGGTACTGTACCCCTTGAGCAAAGAAAAATACATTCAACCGTTCAGAAACACTCTCCAAGCTTTCCTATCATTAACAAACCCTCTTACCTCTCTCACTCCTGCATGCCTAACCATCAAAGCCTTTGTACGTATATCTTGGTATGGCTGGGTGGTAAGAAGCTTGCTTCTCAACCACATGGTTCCAGGTTCAGTCCCACTACGTGGCACTTTGGGTAAGTGTCTTCTATTATAGCCTCAGGCCGACCAAAGCCTTGTGAGTGGATTTGGTAGATGGAAACTGAAAGAAGCCCGTCGTATATATATATA
>JAOPUL010003388.1:75337867-75352568 GCA_027564515.1 Octopus rubescens
AGATACTTTACAAGTATGAACCTCAGCTAGAAAAAATGCACATAGAACCATAGCTGGTTCTGTGTACGTTTTTAACACCTTAGGTTTGTATTTGTGAAGTGCCTAATTTAATTTAATGTTTATTTATTTATAACTGAAAATCTTTATTGTTTACTTTATCATCTCTCTCTCTCATATATATATATATATATATATTGACATCACTAGTGCTTGTGCCATAATAAAAAGCACTCAATATGCTCTATAAAATGGCTAGCATGAGGAAAACATCGAGCTGTAAAAACCATGCCAAAACAGACAGAGCATGACACAGTCCTTCAACTCGTTAGGTCCTGTTGATGCGTCCAACCTATGCCAGCATGGAAAACAGACATATGGTGATGACATATAGAATATTATGTGGTATAGAAAATATTTTCAAAAGTAAGAATATAATTCATTTAAATGCATATGCCATTCTCTGTAATTAATAAACTTATCATTTTTCATGACATGGATACAGTAGAATATACAATATTCAAGTTAGTGTTAATAGGTTTAATAGGAAAGATAGCATTTCATAAGTATGCATTCACATAATTAAAAGGTGTTAAGTTAGTATTAACATAATTGCTTGAAGAATAAAAAAGCTAACTACAAATAATTATGTGTGAGGAAAAAAACCAACAACAAAAAACAATATTATCAATAACTAATATTATTATCATTGTTCCAGCAAATAAACAACTCTGGACATGTTTCTATTATATTCTGACCTCATTCACAAAAGATACTTCATCATACTTGCTGATGTAGTAATAGCAAAATTACTAATTAAATGTAGATTGGTTGGCATAGGAAAATAGAGTTGTTTAGAGAATAAATAATTCAGAAATGCCATCAGTATGAAAAACACTCGTTAAGCTTGTATTATCATTTATTAATGTATGGAGTATTTACAGTAATTAGTTAATGATCACTGGAGGGAATTTAAGACTATTTGGTTTATCTTTATTTTTAATCACTCAAAGGTTATAAAATAAATATCAGTAAAATGTTGGAGTTGATTAAAACAACTATATAGTTTCCTTACAATATTGGCTTTATGTGTAATCAACAATTGTTTATAATTAATTAAACCAAATAGATTTCTATGCTGATTTTATTTTTTAATTATATTTAGTTGGAATGTGAGCTAAATCAGTGTTCTTGACCTTTGTAGTCCCTCCTCAACAGTGATTGATGTTCAGTTTAAACTTTTAGTGAATGTCTAATATGGAAAGTAGTTCTAAAGAGTTTCAGACCATAAGAAAAAGGGTTGGGTAAAAGTATTTAGTGCAGGTTTTTATGTGGGTATGAAAGAAAGTAAAGATGACAAACGGGAAACATTTGGTTGTATCAAGCAAGTGTGTGTAGAAATGGAAGTGTTGCTGGTTCAGAAGATCAGAAGTTATGACATACCAGTAAAAAAAGATGGAAAATAAACAATAAGTCTGTGAAAACAGTAGTTGTAGTGTTTTGGTCAATGAGCCTGAATGAGTGAATGTTTGGATTAACAATGAATTAACATCTTTATCTATTTATAGAAGAAGGTGGCAGCAAGCTGGTAGAATTGTTAGTGTGTGAGACAAATTGCTTTTTTTTCTTTTTTGGACAAAATGCTTAGCAGCATTTTTTCCAACTCTATGTTCTGAGTTCAAATCCTGCCAAGACTGACTATGCCTTTCATCCTTTTGAGGCCGATAAAATAAAGTACCAGAAAAGTACTGGGGTTGAGGTAATCTACTTGCTCCTGCCTATCAAACTGCTGGCCATGTGCTAAAATTAGAAAGAATTATTAAGGCAGTGTGCTGGCAGAATCGTTAGCTTGTTGGACAAAATGCTTAACAGCATTTCTTCTGTTTTTTTTGTGTTCTGAGTTCAAATTCTGCCATGGTCAACTTTTGCTTTTCACCCTTTCAGTGATAAATTAAGTAGCACTTATCCTCTCCCTAAAATTGCTGGCCTTGTGCCAAAATTTGAAACCATTATTTATAGAAGTCATATTAGTATTTTCCTCCAAATCTAGATGATACTCCAGAAGTAGATGAGTATATCACAAATTCTCTGGATAGGATGCTAGTCACATGTAAGTTAATTTTCCAGAATGATTTACATTTTACATTATGCAGAGTTAACTAGAAATCGTGGAAGATCTGAACTAATAACTTGGTATCCACACCACTCCATCTTGTAAACTAATATTTATTAATTTTTTTAAATTTTAGCATAATTCAACAACAGCAAGGCCAATAAGAGAAACAACTTCACCTTTACAAACAACAATACAAACAATTTCATCATCATCATCACGACGACGACGACGACGACAACGACCACCACCACCACCATCATCATCATCATCATCATTCATGTTTTGCTCAATGAATCAATAAATATTCAAACCTGTAATGATGTCTTTACTTCATTAATTATTTTATGGAGAAGAAATATTTCTTCCAGAATAAACTTGTTATAGACTGTGGTACCACCAAGTTTAGACATTCTGCTTAGAAGATATTCCTGAAAATATAGAAAAGGTAAAGTTAGGTGATAGGAGGAGGAGTAGCAGTACCTACATCTTTTCAGGATACTCTCAGATTGGTGGTGAGATTATTGAATGTTGATGTTTAGTTTGAAATTTTGGAGCTTGATGTCTGTAGCAAAATATAGACAAGGATGGAATTGCAGAGAATTGTCAGTGTAAGGATTAAGGATTAAATGATGGTATTTAGAATGGAATTCTGATGGCGAGACCCAGTGGAAGAGAGTTGAATGAATCAGCTTGTTTTGGTTAGTGAGAGTGCAGTTTGACAGTTCAGAAAAAAACATGAACTATTGAAATACTGATAGAAGTGACAAAGAGTGGACACATCACATCAGTGCGTTGGTGGGTGAAAGTTTACCAAAAGTTAGATGAGCCATTTCTTTTTTAATATTGTTCAGAATGTTTTCATATATAGCAGCTGTTCAACTCCACATATGTGAGCAGTACTTTAATATGGGTCAAACTTTATATAGTTGTTTCAGAAACTAACTGCTCACAAATGAAATAGTTTCTAACCCTAATGAGAAGGCCTAGTCTTTAAGATACAGTTTTAACAATGTGATAGATACATGGCCACCACAAGAAGTCATCGGAGATTGTGAGGCCTAGCATTTGTATAGTGTGATGAGGTTTTAATTGTGAGTTGTAGAAAAGTAAGGAGTGTATGCAATGTTATGTTAAATTGATGTGCATAGAGAGTAGACCAGGTTGTTAGGTCTTCATTGGATGATATTTCAAAATCTTTGTTCATGGAAATTGCACATGTCAGATATGAATTGTCTAGGTGAGTGTAGATGGTATCTGGTTATCAGGGTATAATGGAGAGTAAGATTTACCTGCATAGGAGTGTGTTATTTAGAAGTGATAGTGAGAAAATTCTCTCTCTATATATAAGGAAGACAACTGAATCCTGAAGCTCAATAGAATTAATACAAAGTGTTCCTGAGAGAGCACCATCAACACATGCTGCAATGGAGTGCCCTAAAAGGAAAGTTTTAATCTGCCCCATAAATACATACTGTGTTGTAGTGACCTGGAAAAAGCCATTTCACCCTATCAGTACTGTAATGGAATAGCCTGAAATGCCAACCCATCCTATCAATACACATTGAAACCTCCAGTTCACACCATCAGTGAATACTGTAAAGGAGTGACATGAAAGGAAACTACCAACCTACCCTATCATTACATACTGTAAATGAAACTTCTAATACCAGACTATGTTATTGACAGCAGAATTTTCAATAAACAATTAATACTAAAGAAGAAGAGTAAGTTTGGGGAGATTGGAATGGCTGACGTTGAATTGAGACTCTGACACAGTAGTTGGAGGAAAATAAGCTGAGGGGGAAGAGAACTTCATGATAGATGCAGTTCAGTGGAAGAAGGATAAGACAAAGTGCTCATTGCAGGACATAATAAAGTAATGGGAGTAGAAGGAGATATATAGGTACTGAGTAGGTTTGGTCAGAAGTGATACAAATTTGTTTCTTAATTAGCTCTATTATGTTACCAAAGATTGAGTTTTTGAATTTACTTGTACCCACACTTCTGATATTTAAACAGTTAATTTCATTCCAAGCCCTCTTTAACCACAGTTTATGCTTTTAGCAAGGAAAAAAAGGTTTTCTGTTTTTGTAGGTGACAGGTGTCAGCTATCTCAGCTGCAGAAATAAAAACTATTTTCTGAATTCCCTGCACAAAGATAATTGTAGTTTTCTGGCCAACAAAAATATCCAAAGTTTGGTGTTAGAACTGACCTTTGAAACGATTCTGGGTAGTTTGGCTATCAATGTCACACATAACTGCCACATTTCAATACAGGATCTCCAGTTTTGAATTTGTTGTTCTGGACAATATTTTATCACCTGTGGTACTGAAGTTGTTCCATCTGATTATAAATTGGAATATTTTTAAGAAAGAAATATAGAAAGAATTTCTTTTGATTAGTTATAACAGATCTTTATTTTTTTTACAGAATGAAAAATAAAATTGTGTTCATGCATTTCTCAAGCATATCATCAACGTAATTGAAAAGAATTAGCTTCAGCTAGGGAGCAAAAATCATGTCAATGGTTGAGTGTTTGCCAGCAGCTTCTCACTTCTCTACAGTATTGGACATAACAATTACAAATATTAATGTTTATTTAACAAAGCAGAAGTGATGAAACCTACTATTCAAATATATATTTTATCTGAACAATATTTCAGTTGTGGAATATACAGAAAGTTATCTTTATGTTTTCATTTATTGTGAAATATATTTTTGGCTTTATTTGCAATATTTTATCATGGATCATATTAGAGAGTTCCATGTAAGAATTTCTTCCTTATTACTAAATTATTACTTAGTTTATTAAATCAGTTATATTATGGTCACTAATTAACCAATTCAGTAAAGACTATGTCACTGAAACCAGACTTGTGCCACATCATTAGAGATCACATAACTGTAATCTGACTAGTGACACTCAATTAGAGACCACATCATTGAAACTGGACTTTACAATGTGGAAGGAGAGACTTGCTATATCTATAAATAATGGAAATTCACATCAAACAATAACTTACCTCCACAGAAGTCAATAAATGCCGAGAAGAATGAAAATATCTGGACTTTGTATGTGATTTGGATGTTTTAAAGTTGCACTAATAAACTGGGACCCTATGTATGGCCTCAAAATGTAAAAATGCACTCTATGGATCACTTTTTGTAATATTCTCCACTGGAGGCAGCCTCCACAGCTGTAGATCTTGTTAAGACTAACACAAAATTACAGTTGCATAACCAGAAATCGATAAACTTTGATACAAATCAATAATCAGAATGTCTAGTTTTGCTACACACATCATAATAATGTTTATGTGACTAGGTATATAAATAGCTTTGGAATATTGCAAATTGCCATTTGTCATTTATACTGTAGAATAGATGATGAATGCTAGGATCTATATTCACCACTTCTCATATCTTCCTTACTCTTCATATGCAACAAGCACTCTCCACTGAGAGAACACACCACTCTTTCATCTAACATTCACCATATGTCCATGCCAGTACATTCTTCTCTTCTACACACATTAAATGGTTGATGTTTTAATATACATTTACACTATCAGCTCATTTGTGTTCCATCTTTCATACATGGTAACATTATACACCCAACAGTTCATCCTTGCTTTATTTCTCACCACCCTTCACAGATCTTGCATATTCAATACCCATGTCTCACTAACATGCAACATCCCACCCTTTACATATGTTTAATTTTGTCTGATTTTCACATGGAATAAGAAATGAAAATATCAAAAATTTATTGTTGATTATATAACAGAAGTGGATAATATTCTGTATTAAATACATACAGGAAATTATAAATCTAATGTCATGATTTTAATTTGATACATACTTGTTGAAGCCATCTGTGGGGTTTGTGAATATATATGGGATGTTTTTGGTGGCAGAGCAGTTAGTAACCTATCAAGTTGTCTCAAAACATATTCTTCATTTCTTGGTAATGCCTAAAGAAAATATGATGCATTACAAACCATTCTTTCTAAAGATGGCAAACATTTAATAGCAACTTTAAAATTTACAACACATTCAAATTTCTCTCAGATCACATCTTACCATCTTAAATAAGAAATGAAGGACTCATTAGATAATGCACTATTGGATACACTATGATTGAATATAGTCAATAACTGGAACACCTCTGGTCAAGGGTCTAGTGAATTATGACTGATCTGGAGCTTAACAGCTACTATACCATTAACAGGAATGAATAACTATTACAGAGCTTCATAACAACAATTGTTGCTGAGTTGAGGATAGTCAACAACAGAAGCTCAAATAATAGTTTCTTAGATATGCATGAACAGTGAGATATTTTTAAGAGAAGCTATTTATATTTATATGTCTTGCATTGTAAAACCACAGGCAAAAATCAATTACATCAACTGTAGTTTAATACTTAGATGAAGTTTAATAATTCAGTGAAGTATTAAATTCATCACTCCAACATTTAGTAATTGAAATATTCAAGAAATAAATAACTGTACCTCTTGGTACTTATGTAAGTGACACATTAGTGGTGAAGTGAGAAATTGGTTTGGTATTTTGCCCAGTTCTTGCTGAAGGTTTGCCAAATTCCTGGGACTATTATATAAAGCTGTCAGACCTGAGTATTTCACTGAGGATAGAAATAAGTTGACAATAAATGATAGGGGAAATAAAAGAAATGATAGGACATTAAAAACACACACACACATGCACACACACACACACACACACACACACCATAGGCAAGTGTGTATGAATTTGAGAAAAGTACTCAACATAAAAAGAAGAGTGATATAACATGTAATTGAAGCTGAAATTTTCCTATAACTTTAAGTTTTACTCTTTTAGTTCTTCAGATAGTCAAGGAGTTGACAAAAAATATACATATATATATATATATATACATATGATTTAACATACTATTGATATGTCTGAAAATAGAAGAAAGGGGGAATAGAAAAGGAAAGGAGGTTTATAATGATCATATAATATACTAATTAAAAAAGCAAAAACAAAACTACATCAATTCTTAATGTAAATGAAATATAATATAAAAGAAAATAAATAAAGAAAAAAAAGAAGGAGAGAAAGTATGATCATACACTGATTCAAAGCAAAATTACATGAATGATATAGGTGAGTGAAGAAAATTTAAGAAAAATAAAGAGAAAATAATAAAAGAAAAGGAAAGAAACAATAACAAAAAGTTTTAGAATGATTGTATAACTTGATATAAAAAAGTTATATAAATGAAATTTGTAAAACATTAAACCTAGACTTAAAAAGATAGAGAATTAGTTATAGAAAACTATTGAAGTGTAAATGTACAATGATAAGAATTAAGCAGAATAACTATAGAATTTTCACACATAATTAACAATGAGGTATTGTAATTCTTGAACAGGAATGCCAGTTTATGCCTGCAAAATGAAATGAATTCCAAGTTTCTATTGTGTGTGTGTATACGTATATACATACGCACAGACATATTCACTATGGAATAAAATATTACATTTTTCCGAAATACATAATTTGCAAAGATTGGTATGCTGATTATAGGTTTTTGTATAATCCCAAATTTTCTGTCAATATCAATTTTAATGATTTTTTTCTCTCTAAATAACCCGAAAATATTTTGATGCATTAGTGAATCCAATATTAAAATCATAAAAATGCAAGAACATCTCTATTGCCTATTGATAACACCTGAGAATAGAAAAAGTAGTATTTCTCCTTTTGGTTGGGATAAAATATAGATTGAGATCAGATATGTAAATTAATTATTTTACACCTACTCTATACTAAATTCAATTTTTTACAGAGTGGGTTATACTATGATGCTGGTCTTATGATCTTACATAACATGAACAACCAACAAATTGGTAGACTTCCTTGGGTACCTTTACTTCTAACTGTTCTTGTCTATCTGTTTCATACATAGCCCTTCTCTGTCAGCCTACATTACTCTTCTTGTTTCTTTGTGCTGGTCAAATGCGGTACCTGTGAAACATCTAAGTAAGATTATGTAAATTCCTGTTTTCTTTATGACTTTTAATGTGTTAGTTTTTGACATTCAAGTACACATCCAAGAATAAGACACCTGGTGATGATTAAATCAAACTGATCAAAAGGTAGAACAGATGTGTACACGTTAAAACACCTGTGCTGGTGATACATTAAAAACACACGTGCCAGTGACACATTAAAAACACACATGCCAGTGACACATTAAAGGCACCCGGTACACTCTCTGGAGTTATTGGTGTTAGGAAGAACATCCAGTCATAGAAACCAAGCCAAAATGAATTGGAGTCTGGTGCAGCTCTCCGGTTTGCCAGTTTCCAGTCAAATCGTCTAACCCATGCCAGCATGGAAAACAGATGTTAAATGATGATGATGATGATATAGAAATATAAATAAAATTTAATCTTTAAAAATAACATTAATAGTCTGAAAAATGATAATTTTATCCCCTTTTGTTATTGTCTCTAAAATATTGTTAAATATCAAAAACAATCTACTTACATTTACTATACTCAAAGTCCTTCTTAAGAGAATTCCCTGAGATGAGATATTCAACCATTCCTTTTAGACAGATCTGATCTCTTGTATGTTGTAAATAACGACCAAATATTATCTGCAGCAAGTATTAAAGACAGACAATTTACATATATGTATGTGTGCATGCACATGTGTGCTTTTGTATGAAAAAGTTGACTTCATAAACAGTTGCTCTGTGCTTTCTAATACCAATAGAAAAAAAATCTCTTACTTGGAAAGCAGGTAAGAATTGTTGACTGAAAGGGCATCCAGTTGTATAATGCTGCCTCAAACAGTCCCTAACTAACCCATGCTCACATCAAAAAGCAATTGGTGTATGTATATACAGTGAACATATCATCATCATCAGTTAACATCCATGTTCCATGCTAGCATAGTTGGACAGTTTGACAGGAACTGATGTACCTAAGGACTGCATTGAGCTCCAATGTCTGCTTTGGCATGGCTTTTATGGCTGGATGCCCTTCCTAATGCCAACCACTTATAATGTTAAATATTATATTTTAAATGATTAAATCAAAATGGGTGTTTTTTTTTGTGTCAACTGCATAAATCGTCATGCAGTTTGCAGCAGGACTATGAGCCCTGGGGTAGGTAGGTGTGTGTGTGTGTGTGTGTGTGTGCGTGCGTGCGTGTGTGTGTGTAGGGAGATCAGCTTCGTCCTAAGAAATGAGGGGATTACTATAAAGTGAGGGCTGCAGAGCAGGTTCCTACAGAGGATTCTGCTTGACTACACACACCTAGTATGCAATAATAAAAACAAAAAGTGTTTATGTATGTAAGCTGGCATGTATAATGATTTAATGAAGCTTTGGGAAGGTAATATGAAAGGAAATACCTAAAATAAAGACTTAGAGAATCATGTGAGGCACAAGGATGGTAGTATACAATATCATGTGGAAGTGGGATGATGTGGGTTTATAACTAGATCCACAACGCAAAGGAAGCAGAGAGTGCTTCATCATGGGTATGAAAGAAGCACCTGAGAGTAAGATGAAAGCTTAGAGCAAATTCTCAGCAAATAGTAAAATGGAATAATTTCTGCCTGGTTAGAGTACTTACATGGCTAAGAAGAGTAAAAACATAAACAGCCTGCTTTAATGTGGATAAAAAAAAATCTGGACATTCCCTGGTAACCAAGTGATACTATCAGAAAGTGTTGAAAATGTGATCACTAATCAAGAACTGATGGAGCAAATGTCCATCAAACCAAGATGCATGTATAATGTGTGTTTAGAAATGGGCAAAGAATGCCACTAGACAAGTGAAACGACAGTCTAAATAAAAAGTGGTAAGTAAAAATGAAATGATGATGGTAACAGTGATAAAGTGATGGTGTTGGTCATAGCAATGAGGAAAGTGATCGTGTTAGGGGTGATGATATTGATGAAGGTGTTGACAGTGATTGTACTAGGGATGATAATGTGGATAATGATTATGTTGATGATAATTACCTCAGAAAAAACATATCTGATTGCAGACAAAGAAATAGGGCAAGACGTCTGTGAATCACTGGGAACGGTCGATTTTGAAAATCTTCTGAAGTCAAATCCAGCAAATTTTATTGATTCCTGGAAATTAGATTCAAAAGGAGAAAGATTGTTTCCAAAGATGTTTTCAGAACAAAGATATATAATTAGAACAAACTGGCTGAATTAATCAAACTAAACATGACTTTGGTCAGTTCCAATTTAACTATCTATAAAGTATCTTATTGTCCAGTAAATATTAACTTTAAAATATGCAATTGTATAGACACATGATTGAAATGGATGCTGAGTGATGACTGAAAGATGTATCATGTGATGACAGTAGAAGTTATCCATGGCCAAGGAAATATGGCAAAAAGTGGTGACGATCCAGAGGTGTAGGATTCAAATGAGAGACATGCCTATAGTGAAGATCCCATCCAAACAATCCTATTATGGAGAAATGGATGTAATGATGGTGGTAGAAAAAGGGTTAAATAACATGACACATTATATAAAGTAAATCATGTGATCATTTATCCTACCATTCTACTGTGTCTGTTATTGTGAATTGGCAGGATCATTTCAGTATTTATTCAGCTCTATATGTTCTGAGCTCAAACCCCATTGTGTCAACTTTGCCTTTCAACTTGGTGGTGGTGGTGGGGTTGATAAAATACCAGTCAAGTATTGAGGTTGATATAATTAACTAAGCAACCCCACCCAACCACCAACTTCTAGCCTTGGAAGAAGAAGAAGAAGAAACAACAACAACTGCGGTCGCCACTGCCACCAGCAGCAGCACCACCACCTTGAAAAATAGGCCTTTGGTAAAAGGGCAGCGGATGACAAAAACAATAGAACCTCAGATAAAATGTGTTGCAATATTTGATTATATCACTTTATATTTTAAGTTATATTTCTGCCAGTGTAGCTTTTGCTTTTCATCTTTCAGTGGGGAGGGGCAATAAAAATAAGTACCTGTCAAAATCTATCAATTAATAAAACACATAACTTCTCATAAATTTATGAAATTGTGTTGAAGCTAGAATTTATTATCATTTCTAACAAAACAACAGAAGATACTTACTTGCAAGTCTGTGGAGTTAATATTTTCAACATCGTCTGCATTCTCCCAACCATGAATCATGTTTGTTCGTAAGTGAAGGGTCGTATACAACAGGCAAATATTGTACAGAAGCAATGGCCAATGTGTACTAGAGTTCATGTCTAAAATATCTGGATTCAACTGAGCGGATGACCACTGTAGGTGGTCTTTGGCATGCTGAGACAATAGAATATATATGTGATGATGATAAACAGACACACAGTTACATTTGTACACATAACACTAAAATTAATGAAGCAAGACTGTAGATGTGACAGATATAGTAAGAGTATATCTATCACATTGTATTGTAAATTCTTTTAGATTTTGTAATATTTACTTATTTAACTTTTTATGTGTGTGTATGTGTGTACATGCATATGTGAATGAAAAGTGTGTCTTTTCAAATGATATTGGGAACAATGACAATAGCACTTTCTGTTTGATTCACTGATGTTGTTATCATTTTTGTTTATGTTGCAAAGCTGTGCATTTTCCTGAATTGATTGTATATGTTGAATCTGGGTTTCACGTGAGGGTTTTGAAGACTATGTAAGAATCTTATTTGCGCCTGTTATGTGCTGTGATTTAACTTATTTCATATTACAATATCTACATGTGCTAGGGGAGAATTTCTTGTGCATAAAAGTTTTAAACTTTGACCAGCATTCTACCCAAAACCATCTTGTCTTCATTCCTGGTATGTTATATTTAGTATAAGTTTATCGTGAATATTTAACTATTTTGAAGACATATAGTGGCATCTGAAGATTGGTTGCAATTCCTTGCAAATTGAGCAACTGTGCGAATGTTTCATTGTTTGCACATATAAGAAGTGTGATGCTATATGGTAGTAATACATAGAGCATTGAATGTGGAAGATATATCAAAACTACAGAAAAATGGGGTATGACCTATCAGATGTGTAATGTTAACTGATATGAAAGGTGGAGTGTAAGTGAGCTAAGAATGTAAATAAGTTTGGCCTTCTATAACAGAAGGCCAAGGAAGATAAAAGAAATGAAGTCTGGTATCAGATTACAGAGGATTGAAATGAATTGTGATATCCAGATTTATTGAAGTTATGTTGGAATGGAATAACTGATGATGATAATGATGGGGGGTGGATGACGATGAATATGTCAATGATAATGATACAAATGATGACATTGATGTTACATGATAACATTGATGAGGATAGTGCTAATTAGTTCTGAAATCTGTTTAGAAGACTAAATACAATTAGATATCTGACAGTTTAAATACTAGAAAGATAATAATTTTTTTATTTTACTAATTACCACATGTTTGAAGATGAAAACATGTTCCCACTATACTTCAGTCAATTTGACCTCCAGTCATCAACAGGTTGGATGTGTACATGTGTATATAGGACCAGTGTGGATTCAAAACAGGAACCTATATTTTTAAGCTAAATTTGGTAATAGTTTAGCAATAAGGGTTCCTAGTTTGAATCTAATCTGCTACAATGTACACATCTCGGGTTAAGACACCTGATGACAATGATGATCAGAGATCAAACTGATTAAAATATAAAAGTAAATATAAATATTGAAGATTTTCATCTCTAGAGATGAAGTTAGTAATACAAAAATTATAATCTTACTCAATGATTACATATACCAAACTTAACAATCTATATGCCTATATACCTTGTGTGTGTTACCAGAAATGGTTCAATAGAATAATAAGAGAAAATAAAATTACAATCTCACCATTGGAGAATCAATAAAGATTTTGAAACAACTGTCCAGAAGTTGAGTTGGAAAATCTTCGTAGTCTGCATCAACAGACAAGCAACAACGGAACATAGGGTTTGGTACTGTCTTTTCTAAGAGCCATGAAGAGACTTTCAACAGGAGTGAAGGCCAATTGTGAGCATTCTTCAGAATTATACATACATCCTTGATAAGAAAATATTACACATCAGTTTAAATACACACATAGTAAAGTTTTAAGTCCTAGGAATGTAAAAAACTCTTTCATTAGAAACTCTCACACTTTCCTCATTTCTCTCTCATTTACATATCCCTGTCATTTTTTCCCCATGCTCCCAGTCTCTCTATTTACCTCTTTTTCTCTCTTCTCAGTAAGTTAGTGTTGGAAGGAAGAGTAGCACCCAATGTTATTAATCATACTATTATTATTATAAGACTAGTGGCTGGAAGAATTAGACAAAATGCTTTGTGGTATTTAGCTATATCTATTTATGTCCTGAGTTTGAATCCTATAGAGGTCAACTTTGTCAGAGTTAAATATCAATCATATATCGATACCAGTTATAACATTCAATCATCTATACCTATAATCTTTGGTCTTGTGTTAACGTATGAAATCATAATAAATATTGCCATATCATTAACAACTAGGTCTTTGGATTCGCTTGTGCAACATTCTTGGCAATCAAATCAAATCAATCAAATCAAATGCATTGGCAGAGAGCAGCAAAAATACTGGGGCCATGTAAAAAGTTAGTAGAAAGTTTGGGAAGGGGCAGAATGCACAAGGGGGGATCAACCAAAAATGTCGCTCCACCTCCTGTCCAACACTGCCTTGAACTGGTTTACGGTCGGCGAGTCGATGACTTCCTGTGGCAATGTATACTATTCATTCTCAGCTTGAATTATTTTTCGTTATATGGTGCCTCAAACTATATAATGTCTCTAGTGTATATAGCATTATTAGTTATTCAGTGTTTCTAAATTACACAATGTCTCCAATTATATATTGTTTCTAGCTAATTGATGCCTCCAATTACAAAATATCTCTAGTTATACAGTGTTTAGTTTTATGGAATTACAAAAAAAAAAAAAAAAGAAAAAACCCTGCTACAATGTATTTGATTTCATAAGATAAAAAGTTCTCTTGATTATATAGAGTATCTATAAAGCACTTGGTAGAAAGTCTCAAGAACTTGATACTTTCTATAGAATATTTGCTAGTATCTCCAGAGGACTTGGCCGTGAGCTTATAGACTCATTAGGCTAAAGCTCCTACTGGCCTAATTATTAGGTCACATGCCTTCATAATGCCTATACAGTACACCATATTCTCTATAGAGTAGTAGAAACTGTTTACAAAGTATTTGGTAGTGAGTATGCAAAAATACAGTGGTGTCTGTAATGTATATAATAGTGAGTTACACACACACACTTGAATTAAGTGCTTTAAAAAAAATTATCAAAAGCAAATAACATTCACTTAAAAAGGACTAGATATATATGGAGAGTGAAAATAATTTATTAATCAGAAATAGTCACTGTGACTTTGGAGCTTTGTTAGTAACAGCTTGTTTAACTGACAAAACTTAAAGTCACAGTCACTTTGTATTTTTGGCTAATAAATTACACACACACACACACACACACACACACACACACACACACACACACACACACACACACACACACACA
>JAOPUL010003388.1:75362830-75378497 GCA_027564515.1 Octopus rubescens
ATTACAATGAACCTAAATTTAGGTTCCTACAGCCCCTATAGAAAGCCCAATGAAGTGATACATTATATTAATAAGCACTCTAACCATCCACCTAGTATTATCAAAAACTTACCTACAAATATTAACAAAAGAATATCTAAGATCACTTTCAATAAAGAAAAGTTCGACCATGCAGCTAAATTTTACAATGATACTCTGAAAAGAAGTGGCTTTAACAAAACAATAAGTTACAACTCCCAGCTAAATAATACCAACACTACGAGAACCAGGAAGAGAAAGATTATATGGTACAAACCACCTTTCAGCTTAAGTGTAAAAACCAATATTGGCAGAGCCTTCCTGGACCTAGTAAGCAAACATTTTCTTAGCAACCACAAGCTTCATAAGATCTTTAATAGATTCAATCTAAAAGTTAGTTACAGTTGCAAGGATAATTTCGCCTCCTCTTTAGCTAGAATTAATAGAAAAAAGCTAGATCCCCCTTCTACTAATGAAACTTCGCCTCAATGTAACTGTCTTAATAAAGATGCATGTCTGTTATACGGTAAATGCCTTAAAAAGATGTTTATTGTGCTGAAGTGCCAACCACTAATAATATCAGCAGTAATACAAAATGTTATATAGGCCTTACTGAGAACACTTTCAAATCAAGATATACTCAACATACATACATCTTCAGACATGAGGACAAAAAATTTACAACATCTCTCTCAAAATATATTTGGAGTCTAAGAAACAAAGGAGTTAGCTATAACAGTAATTGGAGCAATATAGAATCAGCTCCAGCACGTTCCATTGGTAGCAAGTGCCAACTCTGCTTAGCAGAAAAATTTAACATCCAAACCCTACCGCTCAAACTATTAAATTCCAAATCTGTGTTCATTTCCTCATGTCCTCACCAAAAGAATTCCCTTCTAAAATTCTTCAAGCTGCCAAATGGTTAATCACCCGACATGCTCATGACAATCCCTGGATTGTCCTCACATCTACCCATTACACCACCAATAAGCCATCATCCGTACCAACGCTGTATATTTCCATATAAGACCCAACATTTTTTATACACCACGATACCTCACACCTCCCACAACTTGATAACCCACTTTTCTCCTCTTCATAATGTAGTTTGGATAACAATGCTTTGAACATCAATGCACTTCCAACCAACTGCAGTATGAGAAGATCACTCACTGTTCTCCCCTGAACTTAACATCACGGATTACTATTATACCAGTAAACATTCAACATTTCGTTCGGCAATAAGAGACTATTCACCGTTACACCATATGTTGCTTAACTCCCTTATTTTACTTAACCACATTATTTTTACTTAACTCCCCTAATTCATCTATTTCAGGTTCATTTCATGTAATCCAGCCTTCTCCCTTCACATATAAAATTTCTGCACTTTTTCCTTGTTCCAGAATTCAACATTCCATCTAACAGTAAGAGACTATCCACTGTTATACCTTATTTTACTTAACTCTCCTTATTTTATTAACCTATTAATTTCAGGTCCAATTTGTATGTACGTACGTATATATATATGCTTGTGTAGATGTGTGTATGCATATATACGTACGTACATGTATATGTATGTATTTTATGCAGGTGTATATATCTGCCCATATATTATGTATATATATATATTAATACAACCTACATGATATCCAGCTGTATTCCATATCATATCATTATCATTTCTTTCTTTCTTTCATTACCTGCTTAATCCTCACTTCATTATTATCTTTTGGTTAATATTAATATTATTTCATTATTATATTGTATGCCTTTTACACACACGTACCCATGTAACGATGAGCATGTATGTACAATGCACATACGTGTGTATATGCATGTACATGCGTGAGTGCCCACGCACATGTATATGTTTAAGTAAGTGTACATGTGCATATAAGTCTGTATATATGTGCATTTGCTCACATATATACATGCGTGTGTATTTTGTGGCAAACCATGTATATCTATGTATATGTGCGCGAACATGTATATATGTATGTATTTATGACTGTCTGCCTATGTACATGTGTACACCCCAGCTATATATACCCACAAACCATCGTCCAGTAACTAGTTTGATAAGTGCCTACACACGAAACTCTTGGCCCTTGAGTAACTCTGTTGCTTCTGCTAATATTAATAAAAAATATACCGATACTCATATTTTGAGTTCTATTTTTCCTGTTTGCATCAGCACACCTATATATATATATATTTAGTACCAGGCATAAAAAAAAGTACAGGGGTCGATTCATTCGACTAAAACCCTTCAGTATGGTGCTCCAGCATGGCTACAGTCTAATGACTGAAATAAGTAAAAGATAAAAGATATAAAAGTTATGTACTTCAAATCTTTGATAACATATGATAATATGAAACTAAATTTGTGATAAAACAACTTTAAGAAACAACTACATTAAAACAAAATAATACAAAAAACAAAACATGAAATATATTAAAGATGATGGTTACTTGTAAAAGATGTTTTCGTTCATCTTTGAGCTGAGATTTTTCCTGGTTAATACATCTGAGTAACAAATCTTTGTATAAACACTCATACGACTGTGAAAATGTGATTATGGTCAGATATGGAGAGAGGGTATCAGATATTAAGGAGGCATCACTTGATGTATGAAGGTAGAGTCGGAATGAGGGGTTGCATTTTACTTCAAGGTCACCAGTCTGAAAAACGAAATCTTTTATATTTTACATCATTAAGCAACACTAGACATTTCCATTTAGTTAATAAAAAAAAAATTTGTTTTAAATTTCATAATAGTAGAAATGTAATTTTATTCTTTATACTATACACATCCTATAATATATCCTATGTTATATTCTGTAATGTATACAATACACACACACGTGTGAGATGATGATGATGGTGAGGCATGCACACACACACACACACACACACACACACACACACACACACACACACACACACACACATGTGATGGACATCTATCTAGCCATAGAAGCCATGTCAAAGCAGATATTAGAAAATGAAGTAGTCCTCCGAATCATCAGATCCTGTCAAACCATTCAACCCATGCCAGCATGGAAAATGGACATTTAATAATAATAATAATATTACATTTATATTTTAAGCTACATTCTTTATTGTACTTTAAACTATAGTCTATACTACATTCTATGTTATATATCATACTATATTCTGTGCTCTATGCTTTATTTTGTTCTATGAAATATTCTATATTTCATGCTATGTTAAGTTACTTTATCTTTTTTGATATTTTCTTATTAATCATAAATTTTCTAAGAGAGCAGCTTAGTCTAAAAGCCTTGACATTTTCATTGTCTAACTCTAAATATTGACTGCTTTATTGTCTAACTCTGGATGTTTTAGTTTTCTTCCTACAATTGTTTAACTTTGTTTTTGTCTTTATTCCCTATAATTTATAGACAAATAAAATACATAAATACCCATCTGCCCAACTGATCTTTCTATTTACCCTTTCAGTATCCATTCTTATGCCCACCTATCATCTCTCTGCTCATTCACCCACTATCCATCCAGCTGCTGCTCTTCTGTATGTCTATTCCTACCTAGTAATTCCTTTGTTTATCTTATGTTGATTTATTGCATTGATACAAGGCTAAAAACTGATGGTGAAAAGGGGTAACGCTCATTGAAATAAACCTCAGTATATGACTGGTATAATTTTTAACATCATTGGAAATCAAAGTGAAGTGGATTCTGGTATGAAATGTTACCTAATTAGATTAGCAACAATGTAGAAAGAATTACACTAATAAATATTTTGTTAAACTCATATAAAATGATTAACTGTTTCACCCCATTCAGTAGATTATGACTTCTAGATCAAAGGAGACAGGTTTCAACCCAAACTACATTCACAGACTGACAACAAAAAAGTTGGTTATGAGAGGTTCTGAGTTGTCAACTGATGATTTGCAGTGGCAGTACCAACCAATGAGGGTTTGTTCTTAAAGGGTCTCTTCATACAGATTTCACAACCCAGACACCAGTAATACTTTCATTTCATGGTTTTTACATCCACTTGTGTTATATCACGATTACTGTTGCAGTAACCAAGTGGTGTTACAACAACCAGTCTTAACTATATCAACTTAAACTTTCCTATAATTAACAATAATAATAGACAAGACTTACCCACATATTGAAGGGGTGTGTTGCTTGTATGAACCTTTTGTAAGCAAAGATGACTGAGAGAAGTTGTTGATTAGTGTGTAGTTTCTGAGGATCACAATTAGTAACAAATAATATTAAACCTTCATTTAAACACATCTCTAGTTGAGAGTTCAAATCCTGAAACAAAGAAAAGATGGAGAAAGTAATACTAATAATGATGATGATGATGATGAATTTTTAATACAGATTTAAGACAATGCATTTTGGTGGAGTACAGTTCATTATATTGACTCCAGCACTTAACTGGTGTTTATTTTATTGACATGGGAGAGGTTGATCTTGGTGGATGTCAACTTAAATAAATAGTAATAATAATAATCCAGAAGAAGAGAAGAAAAGAGAAGCTGCAAAGAATAATGTGATAGCCGTAAAAAGGGTTCTAGCATGGCATGAATGACCTACCATTAGGCTTTTTGATATTGTTCATTTATGGATTCTGGTAACATCAGCTGTGAGAAAAACAGCACCAGTAATACACAGGTACATTAAACATATGAATAAAAGGTAAATAATTCTGCAGTTCCAAACAGAAAGGGAATTATGTAAATGAAACCCATCTCTATTAGAAGAGAAATATTCTAAGAAGACTCTCTCTCTTCTCTAATTCTTTTATGCATGGCATTAACACTGCATTAATACCTTTAACCAGCTTTCTAAACCAGACTAAACTTAGATACAAAAGTTATGAGAGAATAATTAACCATATTTTACATATGGATGACATCAAGTTGTATACTGTTGTATACTGCAAGAAACACTCCTACATACAGTACACAGATTTAACAGAGAAAGTTTAATGAGGTTTGTGTTAGAAAAATGCACCAAGGCAACTTTGAAAAGAGTAAAATTAATTAAGAACACTATTATTATGTTAGGTGATGAAACAGAAATAAGACAATTAGATCAAACACAGACTTACAAATACCCTGGAATTAACAATCTAGACAGAGTACAACACATACAAATGAAAGAAAAGTAAAGATGGAATATTACAGATGCTCTAAAACAGATGTCAAAAATAGGTAATAGGTGTCATTTCAACAGCTGTTCCAGTAATAAGTAATAATAATATCAACTGGACTTTAAATGAATTGGTTAGACTTGACAGAAAAAAATGACTGCATTTTCAATACACAACCCAAAAGCTGACTTAGAAATATATTTACTACTAGAGTACCTATGCTCTCAATAATGATGGTGAGTGTTTTACTGAACTTTGTGATAATTACAACATTTTGGCTTGTATATATAAATATTCGATTTTTCCAATTGCAGGTATTATTGAAAAATGTACATGATGAAAGTTGCTAATGAGAGTATGAGGATTTACATAAAAATGCCAAAATAACAGAAAAATAAGAAAATTATATTTATCACTCTCCAAATACTATGCAGGTTTGATTACTTTTAATATGCACAATATGTTGTAGTTAATGATTCATTTATTATTCTACATTATGTTATTTTCTACAATAAATGCTCTACCTAATTTCCCAAATGTTGTACATATATATGTATTCAAAACTACCAAAATATATGTATACATACACATAGATACATGATCTTACAAACAGATTACACACATTTTTGAAAGGTTTTCAAAGGATAGTAGGTTTAATTTATGCAAAAGTTGTACATTTACAACATATTTGACACATTCTGTGCTAAAGCTACAAATGTACATAATGAGCATTATTATCCACATTCAATGCAAAAATTTCTGAAGAACAACATATCTTGTATAGAGAAGAGAAGGCACCAACACATTGGTCTTCTGAATTTTCAATCTGTAATCTCAAATTTTTTTGTTTTTTGTCCTGCTTAAAGAATATAAAGTTGACCATAGCTAAACACTTTGGCAGGTATACCCGAACACTGTCAAATGATTGGCCCTGAGATTTAATTATGGTCATAGCAAATGAAAGAATAACAGGGAACTGCTTCCCTTTCAAAGTAAAAGGTAATGCTGTGTCACTTGGAGCTGAATCTATTCTTTGTATGAGCACAATATCTTCTTTGCTTCCAGATATAATTTCTGTACTGATGTGATGATGTCCTAAATCCACGATGATAAGTCTAGTGCAATTAAGCAAACCTTTTCTAGGGTTGAGGTTACATATGAGTATAATAACTGAATGAAGTTTTAACTTTAACTCATGTAGAGGCAACCCTGATGGAGTGAGTTGGTTCAAAATTCTGTGGGGTAATTCACAGTTTGCTCATTGTCTTCAGCTGCAATGCTATCCATACTCTTATATTCTGTTGTCTCACCAGGAATGTATGCTATATTAGCTTGATGATTGACCCTAGTCTCATTAGTCATTGCTGAATCAATAACATAGAGTGGAGCAAATTGTATCCCCTCTCCTTCTGGTGTATGTATATTAGAAGTATGAAGGTATATATGGTCATGAGCTCAAAAGTAATAGGAGCCATGACTTGGAGGATCAACTATCTGAACCTCCCTCCAATTGATGTAAATGAAAAGGATGAATTGTATGATCTAATTCTATGCTTGAAACTTGCAAAATGAGATGGTCAGATTGGCTCATTACATTTTCAAGATATTCTGTAATAGGTCTTTGAGGATGAATTTGTACCTTTCCTTTGTGGCAGCAAGTGTTGAATTGGTTTCTCTACAAGAAAATGCTTAGCTTCATAAAATTGACACAATACATCTAACTGTCCACATAAATATTTTTCAGATACTATTTCATTGAAAGTTATGTTGCTCATTTACATCATTTCTGCCTTGTCTCATATTTTCAGCATTTTGATGCCTTTGTAGTGGAGGTATTGTCCACTCTTTACCTTTAGTTACTAGAAAATCGCTTTTCAACTTTAGCTACCCTTTTGGGATCGTCACAGGATGGCCCAGTCCATTAGGTGTCGCGTGAGCATCTCCAACCCTTAGAGAAATGGACTGGCCTGGCGTTCCCAAACATCAGTTATATAAGAGGAGAGTTTCCCCCTAAGAGCAGAGAGGAAAGGTTCCAGCAACAGACACTTCAGAGTTCCATGATGTGACCAGCAACCAAACAACCAACCAACCAACCAAGTGGCGAAGTCTTGACCTGCATATCGAAAGAAGCCTTTTGAAATTTGACCAGCATAGCTAAAGAAGCCTTTTTAATCATTGTAAAAGTAGCTGAGAAATAAAATGTCATAAATCACAAAAAGAGTCAGATGTAATTATATTCATTTCTTCATACTACATCCTCCAACAATGATAGCCATGACAAATACACACACCACCTAGCTATACTTTCTTATATTTCTATTATTGTCATTTTCATCCTGTGATCTTTTTGTGTGCATTCTCTCATACTCTCTTCTAAGATTTCTTTTGTCTTCTGTTTCCTTTGCATGTTTTACTTCCGCCCTATGTCTTAAATGTTCTAATCTCTTTTCCCTTTCTTCATCAGTTTCATTATCTATTCTTTGAGCTGCTCCATTCCATTCCTATCAGTCTTCTCTCTCTTTCTTCCTCTATTTCATTTTGTAACATAGTTGCATGTCTAACTCTTATTTGTTCTGGTCTTCTTGATCGTTGCTTCTCACTCTCATTCTGTAACTTAATTAAGGTTCTCTGTCTAGTTTGTTTCCTTATTCTATTGTTCCACTTCAGTAGCATTATTCAATCTTATTCTGTATCCCTCTACTGTCTTTCTTGTTGCCTTCTCTCAATTTCATCTTGGCTTTCCTGAGAGCATCACAGCCTCACAGCTTGTGCCTGCTGTTCTTGTCTCTGTGCTGCTTGGTCAGCACTCTGATATATTCTGTATTCTCTCATATAAGCTTGCTCTATCTGCATGCTGTCTTGCTGCTCTTTCCAGGTCAGTGCTTCTAACTTTTTGCCATCATTCTATTGCTGGGGAGGTTGAAAAAAATAAGTTATGAAGTATGTAAAATTTTTAGTGGCCTTAGTGGAAAAAACCCCAAATCAAACTTAAATATTATCAGTCTATATTATGGCAGTAACTTACCTCAAAAGAACTGTTTGGGTTACAACAACGAAAACATTTCTTATAAATGTGGTACAGCAAAAAAATGAAAAATAAGTTGTTTATTTTGGAAATTTGTAATGAGTTGTATGTATGAAATGATATAGTTTATGATATCAATAGAATACATACTGTTTCAATACAAACATGTTATAAATAGATACATGCATATCATCATCATTATCCTTTAACATCTGTTTTTCATGCTGGCATGGGTTGGAAGGTTTGACCGGAGTGGCAAGCCAGAGGGCTGTACCAAATTTCAGTCTGATTTGGCTGAATTTCTATGGCTGGATGTCCTTCCTAATGCCAACCACTTTACAGTGTATATATGTATAGAAATATATGTGTGCAGTGTAATAAGTAAATGGGCTAAAGTTGAATACACACTGTTTCTGGTTGCTTTTGCTTTTCATTATTATTGTTACTATTATTACAGTTAGTGCATTGGACAAAATGCTTAGCAGCACTTTTCTGGCTCTTTATGTTCTGAGTTCAAATCCCGCCAAGGATAACTTTGCCTTTCATCATTTCAGGTTTGATAAAATAAAGTACCAGTCAAATACTGGGTTGATGTAATCAACTCCCCACAACCAACTAAAATTGCTGGCCTTGTGCCAAGAATTAGAATTATTATTACTATAATTATTTGAGCAGTACTATTGTCATTGTTGTTATTAGTACTGTTATTATTTACATGTGTATATGTATATATGTATGTGTGTGTGTTTATATATATATAATGTACACTATATTAAAATAAGAGCTACTAATAGTTTCTTGCCATTGAGACATGTTAGGCAGATTTTTATAACGTGCCTTGTGTCTTCAAGCAATCTTCAGGCTCCCAGACATAAGGTACATTATAAAACCTGCCTAACCATATGTCTTAATGGCAAGAAACTACTAGTAGCTCTTATTTTAATATAATATATATTGAATGATAATAAATTAATACTTATTCAATAATACTGGTTGAATTTAAGTTACTATTCCCATTCACAAAAATTGGTGATTTTTATGTATATGTTAGAAATCATTGTTATTAATATTGTTATTTCTGTATTCTTAGTTTTGTGTGCCTTGGATATGTGTAGTGTTTTATTATGCATTGTATTGAGAGTATTATATGTAATATTTGTGCAATTTATAGTAGTGCTATTTTATGTTAGGTATGTATAGAAATTTAGCTTATTCCCTGAATTCTGGAGATCTTGTGGATGGGAATAGTGAATTAAATTCCCTCAGTATTATTGAACTAGTATTCATTTATTGTCTTCCTCCAAGAAGATGAAAAGTAAAGAAGATCCAGTGAGATCTGAATTTAACTTAAACTATAATAATTTCTTAGAGAGGTCAAAGACCAGAAATTTTGTTGGGAAGAAATTATACCAATCCAATATGTGAATGGTACATATTTTATCAACCCAGAAGTTTGAAAGCAAAGTTGACCTTAGAGGGATTTGAATTCAGAACACAGAGTGAATTCAAATTCCTGTAAGGCCTTTTGTTTGATGTTCCTGTTGATTCAACCAATCCACTGCCCCCAAACAAGAAAACTAGAAATGAGAAATGATTTGACTTACATTAAAAGACACAGTTACAGAGTCTTTTTTCAAAAAGATCTGCTGACATTCGAAAGCCCAACAACTAGAGTCACACAATATTGGCCATGTTGTCCACATTTTATCATCCACAAAGAAACAGCAATTTTTCAGGAAAACCTTACTTGTAGGTAGGGAAGAAGATATTTCAAGTTCAACTCTTAGAAGCTAAAAGAAAGTTTTATGCAATTAAATAACAATCCTTTTCATTATGTAATCATTATTGAGTTATTAACTTATAATATCTTTGTGTCATTAAATATAATCCTTATACTACTAAGTAATAACCTTTGTGTCAATAAGTAACAAAGTTTTGTTATAAAGTAATAATCCCTAGTACCACATGTGATATTAAACTGAGTGGTCATCATGGAAAGATCCCAGCATACAACAAACAAGTCCTTCTACATTAATTTATAAAGTCACTTATCTTGTGTGTTTCCTAAGGTATGTGTCTCATTTCTCTTCATTCTCACCCCAATAATTTTCAATAATTTTCTAAACTCCTGTTTTGCCAGCTTTCACTCATATTACAGCAAACAGAACTTGCTCTTAGACTGGGATGGCAATGTCATTTATGTGTCATTACAGAAGCAAACACACAAGGTTTATCTCATGGTGGTTAGTAACAGGAAAGTCATCTAGCTGTAACAAAGTGTCAGAAATAATATTCCAGAAAACTTTCAATTAAAGAAAGCATATATGTCAAAATTTTGACAATAGGTAGTCAGCATAATAGGTTGCTATAGTACTAACACCTGTATATGTTGTAATGTAGAAGGTTTCATTAAGTGGTCACTTCATCTGATAATAGGAGAGGTCATAGAAGAATTTGCTAAGTCCAATTATTACAAGGAGTGAAGAAATCTAATGTTACTAGCTCTTGGCCTTCATCTCATGAGAAGGGCAAAAGCCCAGAACAGTAGATTCTTCACTTCTCATGAGAACCGGACCTATAAAATTTTTCCATAAAGTGACTTAAGGATTGATTGCTGATGACATGGACTGTCACTAGTTCTCTCAGATTTCACATTTTACCATATTTGGTAATACCTGTACAGCTTCACACATGTATCTGTTGCAGTGTAGAAAGCTCCCACATGAGTGTTAAAAATAAAATTGACAATAGTAAAGGAATAGTTCTTAGATACTTGCTACTTACAGGGGGGAACAAGAATTCATCTAGACTCAAATCTTCAAAAACTTGATGGCAGTTTTGAAAAAAACCATGCTCAGAGCATATTTTTTTTAACTGGTTGCATATCTTTTCTCTGAAATGATAGATTAACAGATGAAGATATAACTTCAGTGGTAAAATTGAAAACCTTCAGGAAATATAATACCATAAATCTTATATTGCAGAAAATGTACGATACTCTTCTAAATTCACTAAACTACATTGTACATAAAAGAACTAACATTTACAACATTCTGAATTCATACGTGTAAAATCCTAACACTCTATCCCCAATATTCAAAAAAGATTAATGACAAATTTTAACAGACTATAGTACTACATGCACGTTTCCTGAGTAAAAAACTAGAAACTTTATTTTGGCAGAAATGTTTCTGTAGTAGACAATATATGTACACATGTACACATACACACACATGGCTGGTTAATAGCTTTGGAATGAGTTGAGTAGCCATACAGTTATCAGAGAAATAAACAGATACAGTAAATGAGGTGGTCTGACAGAACAATTAAACTTAGACAAGCGTTCTGTGTCACATACTCTATAAAGATATTTATGTCTAAACTGACCTCAGGTATTTAAAATTAAAACAACAACAATGTGTGTATTTATATATGCACCGTCCAACCCATGCTTGCATGGAAAACGAATGTTAAAGGATGATGATGATGATGATGATGATAATATATATATAAATAAATAAATAAGAAGTCTACTAACCTGGTTTGAATGTTAAATGGGGAACAGTAAGATAGAAAGGAGGACGCCATTATACAATTGTAGAGTAAAGTATCACTGGACTCTTTCTCTATAACTGAACACCATTCTGATTCCTTTGACTTCAGACTGAAACCAAGTGAAAGGTAGTAAATGATAATGTAATATAACATTACATACAGGGTAAAAATCAAAACACCAACAACTGCCCTTGTCGTCGTTCGTCATCATTTAACAATTGTTTCCATGTTGGCATGGGTTAGATGACTGTAGATAATAAGATTAGGCAATGATATAAGCTGAAGAGTAGAGATAATAACGGTTATTAACAAGGAAAGATGTTCAGCATTTTACATGTGAAAATCACAATTATTATTAACAAGATAAGGTAGATGAGATAAAATAAAGGGCTAAGATACTTGTTATTAACAAGATAAGGTAGATTATGGGAAATGAAGGATGAAGATAATTTTTTTTACCACTTAATGTCCAAAAATTGCAGATAGCCCTTTAAGGAAAGTATTTATAAAAGTGTGTCCTACACTTCAGAAATATCCATTAAAATGTTCTGCAATTTTGTCTTGTATCTCCATTCACTCTATCATCATAAATAAAATAATCAGTGGATAAATTTGGCTTGAATTCAATTCTCAATTTTATGAGCCTTTTGATAGTTGGTGACAATTTTAAATATCCTTTTTATATTGAGAAAATAGGCTTGAGTAATAGTTAAGTTCAGCATTTTACATAAATTTTCAAATAAGTTGAATGTAAGACTGAATATTTGTTTTTTAAAGATTTTTCTCTTCAACTAACTGGATCTTTAATCTTTAACAGTTCTATACAGACACCTTTTTTTTTCATAGAAACCAAAATTCCATTTGTCATCCATGGTTCTCTCGTATGTTTATATTTATTGAACTTAACGGTATTTCAGAGTGTTAGATGATTTATTTTATGTGTGATATTTGAAAGAAGACATGCAGTATTTACATTAAAATCATTACTATTCAATAGTTGTATCATGATTTTTTTCTGCTAGCTCACATTGTAATTGATTACGATCTAATTTTATCTGAATAGTTTCATATCGATTCATTTTAATGTTGATGCATTCCGGTTTTATCAATTCATCAAAAAATGCAAATTGAGGCAAGTAATCAGATAAACAATTGAACAAAATTTCTGAAATAGAGAAAATAGTGGTAGGAGAAATTGCAAAATAATTAGGCAGGCAATTTTATCAGAAAAGTGTTGGCAAAGTTATTTTGGGATATAAATTATTGCCCATTTGTGTCGCAAAAGCATTCACCCACAAATTCAATGCTATTAATTTGAAGTACATGAAAATCACCCATGAATTGTTAACTTTTTGCTTTATGCTTTGAATTACATTCATTGAATCATTTCCTGTGTACTATATCGTGGATGACAGAAATTACCTAAAATTATTGACTTTTTTTCAGATTATCAGATTTCCAAGATTCGGTGTAAAAAGATTCAAATGTTAGCCCTTCAACATTAAACCACTTCTTAATGTAAAAAAAGAGGCCATCACTTTTTACAACACTTTGACTCTATGGGGAAACAGTTATACCCAAACCTCCTCCAGTTGGCTGTAATTGTCAAGGGCCTTTGACTATAGGCCATTCGCAAAATATTACACCCATACACTTGGTATAATTATCATCAAACTGGTCAAGTATATAGCATTCCTGAAAGGGCAGATTATGGAATATTCAAAATTTAGCTTATATAAATCATATATAAAAGATCTGAGCTCATGCAGAGAAATATATATGCTTTGTATGTTGGTACAAAATTGGAGAAAGAATTAGCTTCTAACTTAATCCGTTTTTGCAAACCATTGGGGCTGAAGTAGTTAGATTAATGATTTGAGGAGGAGGAAGAGGAGAGTTCCAGTAAAAGAAATTTTGCTAAGCCCAGCCCCAAACATATTTCAGATTTTGTCATAGTGTGTGGGCATCAGTAGATGCTTGTGTGAAAATCGTGTCACATGACTATTGCTGAAACAAAACTCATTACTTAGAGAAATGAAAACAAATTTTTTTTTGCAGAGTGGCAATAGGCACAGGATAAGTGGTTAAGAAGCTTGCTTCCCAATCATGTGGTTTCAGGTTCAATCCTACTGCATATCCCCTTGAGCAAGTGATTCTACTATAAACCCAGGCTGATTACAAAACCTTGCGAGTGGATTTGATAGATGGAAACTGAAAGACGTCCATCATATGTGTGTGTGTGTACCCTTGTCTTGACATCATGTGATGCTTGTAAATGAGCATCACCATCATATAAGCGATGTTGTTCATTTCCAGATTTCCATGAAAAACATGTTTGGCTATGGGAAATATTAACTTGCTTGGAAACAGATGAGGGCTGGCAACAAGAAGGGCATCCCACAGTAGAAATCTGCATCAATGAATTCCGTCTGACCCATGCAAGCATGGAAAAGTGGACATTAAATGATGATGATGATATCAGAAATATAACAAATGTATATTTGTAAAACTTGATGTTCTTAGAATATATGTTGTGAAATTTTTCCAGTGGGGTGAAGATAATTGTTATTAACAAAATGAGGTAGATGATGCAAATTGAAGAGTGAAGATAATTGCTTTAAGAAGGTGCAGTAGATGATGTGAAATGAGGGGCGGAAATATTATTTTCAGATGAACAAGGAATGGAAATGTTGAATGTAATACTAAATGCCTTGTGGTAGATAGTTATGTCTCACTATATTTTCAGTTCAAATTATGTTTTGCTTTTTATCTTCCTTGGGTGGTGATAAAATAAATACCAGTCATACACTTAGGTTGGTTCAGTTAACTACATAGTTTTTAGTTAATGTTAAAAATCAATATTTTTAGGTGATGTGTACCATAGTGTGGAGGTTGTTCTCAGTAAAGCAAATCTTAAAACCATTTTCGATTCCCAGAATGTAATACCATTGTATTTATACTTCATGCATTCATGTGAAAGCCTTATTGAAGTCACAACTTCTATATTTTCCTTCTAGTAAACACTTCTTTTCATGACTATGTAAAGAGCCTCTTTTTTTCACAGATCAAATATATTGATAATTCTAAAGTAAGCACAAGGAGTTTTGAGGAAGGGTTCAGTTGATTTAACATGCCCTTGCATATCTACCATACCTCCCCTCCCAGCCACTCCAATTTCTCTCACCATCACTTGCTACAGTCACATCCACCCATCTCTAAACATCTACCCTCACACTCTTATGGGACATCCCCCTCTATCCCCTCTTTACTATTTATACTGCCCCCACTGTTCCCTGTGGGTAAGCCCCAATACATCTCCAACACCATCTATTTCTCTCTCTCTCTCTCTCCTTCACTCTGACTGTCTCTCTATTTTCTCACAAACTCTTTCCTTGTCCAACTGGGGGAGCCAAGTATCTCCTCCATGGTAAGACAACTATCTCTGACCCTCAATTAGACTCTTAACTCCCACTTCCCTTGGTTCCACCCCCTCTCTCAGCTGGTGCCAAGTAAAAAGCACCCAGTACATTCTGTAAAGTGATTGGCATTAGGAAGAGCATCCAGCCATAGAAGCCATGCCAAAATAGACAAACAGAGCCTGGTGCAGCTCTACAGCTTGCCAGCTCCTGTCAAACTGTCCAACCCATGCCAGCATGGAAAGCGAATGTTAAATGATGATGATGATGATGAATTAACCTCAATAATTAGGTTGTTCATGGAAGGATTGAAAAGGATTTGGAATAACATGAACAGGAAATGTAACCAAATTCTAGAATATATTTAGTCTGGCACTTTACCATTTCAGTTATTTTACTATCCTATACAAATAACGGGGTCGATAAAGTGAGTACCAGTTACGAACTGGGGTCGATGTAATCGACTACTCCCCTCCCCCCCAAAAAATTTC